>CM031241.1:146220711-146625711 GCA_018340775.1 Taxus wallichiana var. yunnanensis
TGCCACATTTGATCCATGGATACGCACATGACCGCAAACCAAGTTATTACAACAATGCGTAAGTATGGTAAATCACGGCAGAAGAGAGCACTTATGGCCAAGGATATTCTAAGAAATCCTCGATGGCATGCTTGTAATCGAGAGGTATAATCACATTGCTTGCTCGCAGGATGCCACCTCCGATGAAGAGGTTCCAAACAACTCATTATGACATTGTGCTAGTCTCATAGACTTCACAACCATCAAAAAAGTGTCTAGTAGATTGATTCGGGTGCCAAGCAGAAACACATGACTATTATCGATAAGAAGTTGTTCCATACCACCGAGTGACCGGCCCATTGAGATCGGATCACCATCACGCATAATCGGGAGTATATTGCATGGCGGGGATTGGAGATGTCATGATTCCTCTTGGGACATGAAGATGTACACTCACGAAGGTGCTCTATGTTCCGTGTTTGACCTCAAATCTCTTGTTTGTGAGTCAACTTCTTAACCATCGAATGCAGGTTGAATTATTTATTGAGAAAGGGATCAAGTCTTGCATCATTTCCCGAGACTCAAGTATTGCTCAAGCATTTCGAAGGGCCATCTATTTACACTGGATGTGGTCACTTCATCTAACATTGCTCTCTCGCTTCAATGGCGAGTCTCACTCGCACTATGGAACTTTTTGATATGGTCATCTTTCTACCAGTGGATCTACATCAGCTCGGTCTGAGGAAATGGTAAGAGGGCTTCCTCCACTCTCCCATTCCTTACCTGCTTGCTTTCGGGATGTCTTGCATGGGAAAACAACATAGAGGTCCGTTCAAATAGAACTCTTATCATTCTACGGAGCATCTTCAGTTGTACATACCGATCTCAATGCAGACCCCTGCCACTAGCTTCCAAGGTTTTGAATACTTCCAACTCATCATTGATGATTACTCACGAAAATGTGGGTATATTTCCTCCTAAAGAAGAGTGAGGTGTTTACCAATTTCCGAACTTTTACCAACAAGCCACCAGTAATGCAACTGAAAGCCTATCCTTCTCCTCTCTCGCTTTTTAGATCGAGGGGGAATTTGTATCAAAGTTGTTCTTAGCATACCAAGCAGCATGGACATTCAACAACATTTGACTTGCACCTTACACTCCCCAATAGAATGGGATTTTCGAGTGACACAACAGGACTATCATGGAGATGGCTTGTTGTATGCTCTCCTCTGCCAAGTTGGAGGATCAGTTTTGGGCAGAAGCAGTCTAGAAAATAGTGTATCTACTCAACGGGGCACCCACAAAGATCTTACAGAAAAGGACACTGGAAGAGGTATGGACTGGTCGTAAACCTTCTATTCATCATTTGAGAGTTTTTGGCTGTACTACGTATATGCATGTTCCAGATGAGAAAAGGAAGAAGATCGATCCAAAGAAACTTTGCCATGAATTTTCTTGGGATATAGTACTACCTCAAAGGCATATCGTCTCATGGATCCTGAGACGAAGAAGATCTACGAGAGTCGAGATGTGGTGTGTGATGAGTCATCCTTTGACTCCTACGACAAATGGAGATCCAAGATGCCGACCTCGTCACATAGATTGCTCATACATCCATATGATGGGAAAGATTATTCTTCTCGAGAGATAAGAAGAGCTGAGTGGAGAATTGTTTGTTGATCTAGGCACACCTTGGAAAACACATCTTCACATCGTAGAACAATAGTATCCAACGCCTAAAATGGGTCCGAATACTATTAGGGATGCACACCAACTCACTTCCGCACTTCTACGAGAGTCGAACATGAAGTCAAGCCAGACATGAGGTAAATTTTACACTCATGAGTTTAGTTGTTGATACAACTGAACCTAACACTGTTCACGAGGCATTAGACCAACCACAATGGAGACAGGCTATGGATGCTAAATATGATTCCCTAATTTAGAATCGGATGTGGGAACTTGTCGATCTGCCTCCAAGTAAGAAATCCATTGGCTGCAAATGGATTTTCAAAACAAAATATAAGGTAGATGGTTCAATTGACAAACACAAAGCACGACTTGAATTACAAAGGGTTATGCTCAGCAAGAAGGAATTAACTATGACGAGACCTTTGCACCCACTATGAAGATCAAAAGCATCGAGTTGTCAGTGCACTAAAGCAGACAAAATGGATGGAAACTTCAACAGATGGATGTCAAGAGTGCTTTTCTAAATGGTGATCTAAAATAAGAAGTATACATGGCCCAACCTAAAGGGTTTGTAGATGAGCATCAACCACACAAGGTATGTCGTCTGATAAAGTCTCTTTATGGACTCAAACAAGCAATTAGGGTATGGTATATAAAAATTGATGATCACCTATTGCAACATGGATTCACCGTAGCCCCTCAGATACAAATTTGTATATCAAGAAGGTAGGAATAGAGATTGTCATTCTAGTTTTGTACGTAGATGATCTTGTGATCATAGGAAGTTCTGAAAATCTTGTGGATGATGTAAATAATGATATGAAGAAATCCTTCGACATGACCGATTTGGGGCTACTTCACTACTGTCTTGGCTTAGAGATATGGCAGAAGAAGAATCATATATTCATCTCCCAGATGAAATATGCCAAGACACTCCTGAAAAGTATGGTATGTCATATTGTAAACCTATGTCCACCCCTATGGAAAAAGGTTTGCAATTATCTAGATTCCAAGATTCATCGCGAGTAGATGGCACTCACTACGGGCAACTTGTAGGAGTCTCATTTACTTGACTTATACGGACTGCATCTTTGCTTTGCAGTGAGCTATCTCCCCAGATTTATGTAGGAGCTAAAGAAATGTCATTGGATAGTAGCAAAGCATGTGTTGAGATATGTCTAAGGTACAATTGACTTTGGTCTGGAGTATCAGAAGAACACTCAACTCTTCTTACAGGGATATATAGAATCAGACTATGCATGATCCGTTGATGACAGGAAATCCACTTTAGGGTATGTTTTTCATCTCAGATCTGGACCTATCTCGTGGATTAACAAGAAGCAAATTGTTGTTGCTCTCTCATCCATTGAGGTTGAATATCACGCCGCACGAGGAGTCATGTGCGAAGCGATTTGGTTACGTCACATTATTTTATATATAGGGATTCTGAAGAGAAACCTCCCATCATTCACTACCACAATCAAGGTGTGTTGAAACTTGTGAAGAATCTTGTTTTTCATGAACGAACAAAGCATATTGAGGTCGAATGTTACTACATTCATGAATAGGTCTTGAACTACCAAATTCAGCTCTAGTACTACCCTACTGATTTTCAGGTTGCAGATATTCTCACCAAACCTCTCGGTAAAGTGAAGTTTGATTTGTTTAGGGGGTACATTTGTAAGAGCAATGTATTAAGGGGGGAATGTTAGCGCATTAGTTAGTATTTAATACATTGTTTATTGTTTAGTTTGGATACAGGTGGTTACCTCCTAACTGCATTCTCTATGTATTTATCCACCCCTCGTGCATTCAATAAAATATTCGACATTCATTCCAAAAGCCATCACAATTAACCCGATAAGAGCTACGGGTATAACAACTAACCATTCATAATATATTGTTATTTTAACAATATATATGACTAACTTACTAATATTCACTATAATAATAATTACCAATGTAATTATTATTCACACACATACAAATGTGGATCACTAAAATATTAATTTCCTAACATTCCCCCCCTTAGTGTGAACATGGGGAAAAATTGCCTTTATACTTTTTCACTGCTCATGATTTGGTGATTTTCAAATGATAATCACAAACCTCGGGATGGTTTTGCAAGTGGTTGACCACAAACCGAGAATGGTGGTTTTCTAATTTGTTTACCACAAACCACAAAGTGATGGTTTTGTGAATGGATTACCAACAACCAAGAATGGTGGTTTTGCTATTGGTTTTTACCACAAACCAAAAATGAAGGTTTTCAAGTGGTTTACCTACAACCACTTCATGATATACCAAGTATAATTCTTAGCCCTCATCACATCTCACCGTAGAGAATAACTTAGGAAATTCTCATTGAAATCTTTTGCTCATACATACATAGAAAAAGCGACATAATGTAAATGCAACATTGCATCATGTTACCTCCTCAATGTGAAATTTCCATTTATTAAAAATCGCACCATGTACCACATTGTAAGCACTAAAATCAAATTGCACACACACGCATGTCACCAAAGCTGATATGCGTCCCGCTATCGTGCAATCGGCTGAGAGGTCGCTGAATGACCTCCAACCTCCGATGCCTCCATCCTCCGGTTTCATGTTGCTAGCTCAACAAATTTTACTTTTGAGGATCATTAGTTGCCGGGATGTTGGCTAACATCGAAAATACGTCCGTAAGGTAATTTTTGTTTTGTTTTTCAGACTTTTTTGCTAACTCACAAAACAACTATACTTTAAACAAAATAATACTTGATTTTGACGACACAATTATTTTTACAATGACACCAACTCTATTGACATACAAATGATAATTTCGACATGAAAAATGATGATGGCCCTTTTTTAACTTTTATGGCATTAAACAAAATAATACTTGACTCAATAAATTTTTATACATACTTGAATGTTAATAATAACTTTTGACAACAAATGACAATCAACACATATAATAGACTTATTAGGAAAAACTAATCACAATAATTGACTTTGTTTAAGTGAGACTCAGAAATTTCTAAAGCTATCAATTAGAAATAAATTCGACCACTTAAAACTAAAAGAAACTATAAAATAACCACTTACAACTTATTTAGACTAAGACCACGATTATGGACCCAAAACATACAGTAACCCAATAAACAAAACTATGTAGCAAAAATAAAAACAACTAGACAAGACTTATATCTTCAGGCTTGTCAATGCATGCAGAGAATCCACATGTTTGGTTGACATCGAGGTATGGCTATTGATGTGGCGAGATCGGTCAGCTCTTTGATCGGTGAATATACGCATGCTTGATGAAAATGTGAGCAAACACCAAATCGATACATGTAGACTTTATAGAAAATGAAAAATTGACACGTTTAATTCACATTGAGGGCTTGAGGCACTTAGAATGTGTGATTTCTGAGTTGAAACCCGATATGCGCGTGTGTAAAGTTTGCGGAGACAGTGTACATCTGGAAATACATTCGAGGGGAATGGTACGTATTTAAGGAGACTCCAACCATTCAGACGTCACACATGTTTACAGAGAAGACCACAATGCACTTGGAATACTCATCAATAAAACTGAATGGAGTGACGTATAAATGATTTCCACAAGTATATTTTGAAAGTGTAGACAAGCTCCAAGTGGATAAAACAAATATCTCTCAAATCGAGTGAAAAGATTTTACCTTAGTAGCGGGGTGTTCTTTCTTTCTTTTGCAAAATTTGGGTCACACAAGGCATACATTCTTACGTGGGCTCTCAAATGGAAGATCAATTTCTAACATCCAACGTGTTGATAAAAATAGCGAGCAATACAACTACGAAAGCTTGATGAAATCTATGCAAGTAACTCAAAGTTAATGCAGTCTCAAGGGCGATCCTTCCCACAACCAATATCGAACCAATCTCTGTTGTGGAATAAATCTTCCTCTTCTAGCTTCAGAACAACCGAGCATGAGCTTTGTAGTCCAACAAGCACATATTAAAGAGATGGTTCAGAGGATTGGATCATGTATTGGTGATGTACACAAATACTTGTCTGATTGCTTAAATAGCCATGCCGAGATTAGAGAAATCGCCACTAGGTTCAAAACTAATTTTTTGGCATAAAAGTATAAATGAAGAAACTCATAAATTTGGGGCAAGATTTCAAACTGTGGTGCTGCCCTACTACCATTCAATTTGTCCATAACAAGTACAGAACCAGCCAAAAGCTCTAATACCAAATCATGAAATATTTAATAGAAAATTGATCAAACAAATTTATGTTAGTGCTATAATTATCTTTACTATAATGCAACATCTATTGGTATTGGGATCTTGATATATTTAGGTTTATAAGTTAGCGTGAATCAAGTCAACCAATTAATATGGGATCATATTTTTTGATTGAGTGGGAATTTTTAAAGTTGTGGGAGTAATTCTAAAATCTACTAGATGCATATTCGAATTAGGTAGTAAGATATGTATTTAGAAATAATTTTATTGGGTTTTCCAAGCCACATACGAGAAGAGGGAATGCCGAACAAGCAAACATAATCATCCCGCAACCAATACACAATTATGTTAGTATGAGCGCAACTTTCAATGTGGTGTCACCTTTATCGGCATAAGGATGAGTGAGTGAGGATTTTTAGAGACGTGCACCGAAGAGGCATGTGTTGTATTGTAATGCATGTATTCACATACAATTTACCTTTATTTTCTATTCTTTGAAGTCATAGAGTAAGAGAGTTGAAGACCAAGCAAGTAAACATGTTTATCCCACAATCAATCAACTATTATGGTTATCACCTCTATTAACATAACGATCACGATATATTGGGATTTATATGTAACAAAGAAACCAATTAAACCAACCAATGTGTATAGGATATGAAAGAAAGTATTTTAAACATTGAAATTTAGGTATGACCACGTAGAATATAAAAATAGGCAAGTGTTTTCTTTAATTAGCATTCCTACCATTTCTTATACTCTCGTGTTGAAATATACTTGAATATTGGATAAAATGCTTTTAAGACATACTTATTAATTCTTATACACATTTATTAATTATTATCCCTATTTATTAATTTCCCTCAAAGTAATAAGATTAAACATAATTATTATGTTTTTATGCATGATTTAGTTTGCAAGATAACACAATTAATTCATGATCGATGATGACTTCCTTACCTTCAACCCTATTTTAGGTTGTGCAATGTCAAGATGTACTCCAATAATAAAAAAGAAACATTGAGACATTCAAGATCCTTTAAAAATAAGTTTTCCATTAAATCAAGTGTCAAATTAGAGTTATTTCCACATATTGCTATCTAGTTATAACAAAATACTAAAATTGAAATTTTCATCAAAGAATTAGGTCGTTAAGACCTTGGTTGATATGTTTCCAACCAATGGCATGCACTATTGTCCCCTTCCTTGTTCAACTTCTTTGACATTATCTCTTTCTCTAATGAAAAACAACATCAAAGAGTAAGAAATCAATTTTTATTGTCACCTATTTACACTTTGACCTTTAGGATATCTAAATACTCTTCTTACAAGTCTTGACTCTTTCGTTTGAGATCTTTCTTATGTAATGAATGTTACCATTCACTCTTTTTCTTGATTTAACGCATTGTACACCTTCTCCATTTCCTTGATCATGCAAAATTTTCATTAGTGGTCATGCGAGAACCTAAATACAAGTACAAACTTACAATTTGTCTTGCCTTGGACATACACGAATTATTCCTGCAAGTAATTGTCTTTGATTCCTTGGGATTCTCAATTACTAATGTAAACTATCCCTTCATTCAATCTGTAAACACGTCCTAAAATCTATCCCTATATCAATAAAAGAGGATTGTCATAGTGGACATTTGGTGATACCCTTCTTTATGAAATTTTGAAGCTTGAACCTCTATCATACATGACCTTATAGGATTT
The DNA here is from genome assembly GCA_018340775.1 of Taxus wallichiana var. yunnanensis. Lineage (NCBI taxonomy): Eukaryota > Viridiplantae > Streptophyta > Pinopsida > Cupressales > Taxaceae > Taxus > Taxus wallichiana. The sequence goes on from CM031241.1 coordinate 146,228,320, forward strand.
CATATCAATGTTCTTCTATCTTATTATTTTGTCATGTCCCTTACTCTATGCTCTATCTTGATTTTTCCTAATTAGGAATATTTTAGGACCAATTAAGGTCTATTTTTCTCTAAACTCAGTTTCTCTAAACATTATTAAAAAAATTTGAGTACCCCTTATCATGATTAAGAAGATCCCAAATTTTTCGGATTCAAATCTTTATAGATTCCACCCAGATTAGACTCGTGTAAGATTAATTAGGCCTTAAGCAAATAACACTATACTCGTTGTAAAGTGTTAGCTATAACTTTCTCTATAGACTTGAATTTTATCAGTTGACTTCTTTTATCTAAAAGGAGGACTAGTCATTTTCATTTTTTCCCCAATTGTAGCTCATAAGACCAAAAATTTACATAGATATGATGAATTCTCTTGAAAACTCTAGATCAGGGTTTTAATGAACCCAAAAGGAGTAATATCAATTTATATTTCTCTCTTGAGTTGTTCAAATCCAAACACCACTTGAGTAAGCTTAATAATACTCCAATAAACTGTCTCCTTTAATAATTTAAGCCTAAAAATGTATATCTAAGTCTTTCTTTATAATATTTTGCTTAAGAAACTTAAGATTTGATAAGAACAAATGACAATCTTAAGGTAATTGCTTAATATTATGAACTCTCAATGTAAATTCATTCTTTTATTTCTTAATAGACATCAAAACCATCAAATGAACTCATGAAAAATGGAGTTATAACCAATTCTCATTATTTTCTTCATTTGCAACTGGATTGGCAGAGTGTCTCAAGAATGCACACTTACAACCAAGGTTTACATTGAAACCCTTCATACATGTAGTTTATCATCACACCCGTATATTTTACTTCATACATCTTCTCATGTCTCTATATTCATATACAATTCACACTACATTAAAATATGGAGTCAAACCAAATGACTTATATAGGAACTTTAAGATAAAGTTTATCTATCATTGACACAAAGGAATCATGAAAAAATGTGACATCAACATGAACACTAACATCATATATCTTATTCATGACTCATAATGAAAAAATAATACATTAGTATTCATGACTAATATGCATTTATAAATTATTTTTGATTTCATATAGATTGTTGGAGCCTTCTTGGCTCTTTTACTTGATTATAACCTTTGTCCTCGTAATCTACCGGCATCTCTCAAATTTCTCATCCTTCTTGTGTATTTTTATATCTTACTTTATACTCCTCCAAGGATGATTCAATCTTAAGAAGACTCAACCAACCTCTTTGACTTGGAAAATCTCTCAAATCTTTCCTCAAATCATGCAACAAGTTTATCCTTACCTCTTCCTACATTGAAGACATGTCTTGAAGACTCCTGAGGTGAATTTACATTGACATGGAGGTGAAGTATATTTACAACATGATAATTGTAACTTATGAATATTTCAACAAGTTTTAAACTCCTTACATATGTTCATGATTCTTATGACCCTTACTTAACAAATTGAAATTTCAAACCACCCATTTGGAGGAAAATGAATTTTGACTCCTATAGACCTAGGTTGGACAAATTTAACTCTTGAATGATGTAATGCCTACAAATTTCCACATGAAAAACCAAGCCAACCTAGTAGTTAGATTTGAAAATTTATGAAATAAATTATTATTATTTTGTTTAAACCGAGTTATAACAAAAATACCTTCAACTAGATTCAATTTAATTCACGGTTAATATTTTATTTGTTTTATTTATTATTTAATTCCCTAGATCGGCATAAAATCCCTTTTTACAATATTTATTTAATTTAGTAGCATAGTTCTATTGTCATTTATTAATTTATTATTCTAGGAAAAGTCTAAACTTACCCTATCATTAAGTTAAATATAAATAATCTAATCCCTAAATGAAATGTTTTCTAGTTACCCTTGAGTATATTTGATTTAATTACTTACAAGTGTTAAGAGCTTTTTATTTTAAAAATCACCAAGTAAACATTAAGGGTACAATTTTATTTTATCTTCTAACACTCCTTTAGTGGCCCCTTTCCTAAGCTACGCATACTTTTTATTTAAGACATATTCCCACGTAATTCTCACCTATCTTTTGTAGGATTGAATCATAACCCTTAGATGGATTCAATGTGGGTCCTTGGATCTTAGGGATTTCACACTAACCCTAATCATCTCTATAGAGTGTTCTTATTCATTACTTTGACTAATTTCCTCATTTTTTATTTGTAGGTTTTTTGGAGAGGAGAAAGAGGAAGAGTCATGAGAGCAAGAAGAGCAACCATGGGAAAGTATTCATGGCTTTAGTTGTAAAGATTTAATTATTGTAATATTGCTCATTTGTTTAATATAGAGATCCTACAATGGATCTATTTTATATTGCAATGAAAACATTTTCTTGTTTTGAGTTCAACAATTGTGGAAAAAACCCCATTTCCTTTAATCTAAGAATTTTTCACATTAGGGTGCCATAAAACAAGATTAAAGAGCTTAAAACTTAATTTCAATTGATTTATAGTTACTTTGAAATTACCTTTTAATTGTTTTAGGCTTAGATTTCCTAAATTATTAAATATGGGTTTTTAATAGATGGATTTTATTTTTTCCATTGAAAGTGACAAAACCTTTGCCCTACATGGGGGCGGTTCATGACCGCCGCTTTCGTGCAAGCGAGTGGCGATTCGAAAATGTCACCTGCGTATAAGGCGGTGGTTCTGTTTCTTTGAAAGCAGAACCTTCCAAACATGCATTTTTAATAGTTCTTCTAGTTAAGTTTTTTTTTTAATATTGGTAAATAGTTTTTGAAAGGACTATACCCTTGTGTACAAAAGGAGGCCTAAAAGCTTTGAATAAGAGAGAGGAGCAGAGAAGTCAGAAGAAAGCACAAAAGTTACAAACAAAAGAACAACGAAGCCCAAACAAAGAACACAAACAGACTTAACAAAAAACAACGGCAACAAAACAGCAAGCCTACAGCCAAGAAGCAGTAGTAAAAACAAGAAGGACCAGCAAAAGTAGCCTGGACTACTTCTTGGCCGCTTGATCAATACTCATCTTTACTTTTTTCCAAGCATGATACATGCCCAGCGTGGTCATATGAGCAGCATCCGTCTTATCGAGCTCCTCTCTGGTTCTTTTGCTCTCTTTCTCATTGCCCCAAAGAGTAACCGGGACACCGCTAAGATGCGAAACACTTCTTGCATGACCTTCGATGAACTCCTCGATGGCCCTGAATGCTGCAATATTATACTCATGCCTAGTCTTCGTTTTCCCAAGGCGGGAGTCTAGGGAGGTCAGTTTTTTGTATATTTCATCAAGCTGGCTATTGCCAATGCTCCTTCTCCTCAATGCTTTTTTTGCCTTTTTGCTTAGCAAGATTTTTGACCTCATCCTTCAAAGCAATTTAAGCTCAGCCTCTAAGGCCTCCAATCTTCTAGAAGGGTTATCCGTTGGTGCCGCCTGGGGACTTGCACTACTAATGTTCAAAGCAGATCACGAGCAATGTCATCCAAAGGTTCATCCCCCTCAGCAGTAGACTCAAGGTTGAGTCTCCTAGAAGCCCCGGTGACACGTTTAGAAGAAGAGACAGGGGTGGGTGGCGAGGAGGGGCGCAGGGAGGAAAAGAAGGAGAAGCATGAGCAGCCTGCATGGGGGTATCAAGCCCGGAGGTGGGGGCAACGAGGGACAACAGGGAGACAGGATCGGCATCAGCAACGGAGCCCAACAAAGCCGGCGGGAGAGGAAGGGAGACCGGGAATGGCCGAGAGAGGAAGGTTCTTCTAGTTAAGTTGGTTTCTAAAGCAATAATAAATTGAACTAAGGTGTCTTCCATTTAAGGGTTTATAGATTGATAACATTTCTAGTTTCATACTCAAATTGCATAAAAATAACTCATTCACTATTCTTTCCTTCAACCTCTTAAGAAATATAACCAAAATTTCATTATTTTCACTATGTTTTCTTTTTAATAAAAACAACAAACCATTTAATTTCATTCGCAATAAATAAATGGAAATCCATTTCAAAAACAAGTATATTTTCAACATGATCATCAATCTTTTAAAAATGAAATAAATCACACTTTATAGGCAATAAAATAAACTTAGGTTGAAAAAACTTCATTTCCATTTCCATCCCATTTCAAAGTTTCTACTTCATTTAACAATGCAAGATTTGGTGATTTTCCTTTACAATAACTAATACATTTAAAATGTAAATTTTTCATCCAAAACAATCTTTGTAGAATTTACAAGTTGAAGGGAATTTAGAGTAACAAATGCAACTTTTCTTTTCTTATTTTCCCATATACATACATTTGAAAAATTGATACAAATAACCCATTTCTCAACACATTTACAAGAGGATGACAATCTTTAAAAAAATAATGTAAGTTACAAGCCCTCCATTTAAAGGAGACAACATGGTAAAATTTCTTTTACAAAGAGGGATCTCCTCCATTTCTTCAAGGTGCTACAAATACCAAAACTTCACTTGAGCTCCACCATCTTCCCAAAGTCCAACACATCAATGAAAATAGGGAGTAGGAAACACTCTCCACCCAACCAATAATCCAATGAGGAAGAGAATCCTTCTTCCTCATTGGCCCTCGAGCCCCAACAATGAAGCAATGAGGGGTATAATACAACCATTGGAAACTTTACAAGGCTTCCACATTCACATTCAAACCAAATATTCAACACAACAAGAACAATGGAAAAATATCATCAACACACACAAGTTTCACAAGACAAATTCTCTAAACTCAAGCCAAGAAAGAGAAAGGAACATGGGGATCTACTTATGCCTCTCAAGGTTTTGGGTGCCCACCTTAAAACCTCCAAGAACTCAATCGAAAACCACAAAAATCTTATGCCTCCCTCCATGAAAAACAAATCTTATGCATCCCTCAAGAAAAACAACTCTTATGCCTTCCACAATAAAACAACAAGATAATAACATTTTACTTATCACAAGGTGGGACACCCCAACCCAACTCCATCCTAAAATGTCCAATAAAAACTCTTATGCATCCCTCCAAAATATCCCAAATTCCATTTTCTCCCACACAACCTAAAGCCATTCTACTTCTCAAAATCACGCACGTAATAACCATTCATTCAAAAACATATGCACAACCAAATAGTAAAAGAAAACATGGGTGAAGACCCTACCTTGCCATTGAAGAGTTTCCAATCCACAAGCAAGTTCCAAGTCTTTTTCCAAGTCCAAGAAAGCACAATCCAACTCCAAGCTCTAAACAACACTCTCAAAGAAAGCTCTTCCAATATAAAAAGTCTTAAAATAAAACAAGTAACCACCAAATCCTCAAACAAATTAGAATAAATAGAAAGGAGAGGATAGAGAGGTTATGTGGCTCCATGTAGGATGCCACACCATTTCTCCTCCATTCCACATCACAAGGTCAAAACAAGTTTCCAAAGCACAATTAATTGGTGGTTGAGGGAATGACAACCCTCTTACACACTCAAACCTGAACCCACACACCTAAAGGAAACAAGTAAATACTCTTATAAGAAAAGTGCAATTAATTGCTCTTTTTATCCATTAAAACACACAAAAGGCCTACAAATAAGCCCCTCACATCATAGGCATATTGGGTCGGGTGAGTTTAAGAGGTGTGGGACAAGCTTAACTTGCCCCACAAGCCTTCAAAATAGGATTGAAAGTAAAAATCCGAAATTTAATACAAGGTTGAGTGCACAACACTCAAAAGTAATTAAATTCTTTCAAATCCAACACAAACCAAGAACTACGAACTCATATTAATTACCCCATTTTGTCACATCATAAATTACACTAATTAATCAAGTCTAATTAACTTAAATAGAGTAGTTAACAACAATAATAAAAGTGAATAACAATACTAACAAAATAACAATTACTCACAAATAAAATAATTCCAAAAAGGGAAAGCCACAATTTACCCATGGTCACATTTGAGGCCACCCCCCAATGTGTACCTCCTAACAAACTAACAACAATAAAATCATACATTTACACTAGTTTCCATGGTGACATGTTGCCAATACACCAAATTCCTTCATTGTTCATCTCTTATCCCCTTTTGTTTGTTGTGTTGTAAATGCCTGCAAAAATCAAAACACTACCTTTCTTGCCTCGTGGCCATATTAACAACATCGAGATAATAAAATATACACATATACTTATAAATTCACATCATCAATATCATAGATAAACCATCGCTAAATGTTGAGCGAGACATAATATTGTGATAAGAAGAAAACACACAAAGAATGTGTGCATGCGAGAATAAGGTGCACTTGAAGGCGCAGAAGGATAGAAAAGGAAACATGCGCCAAGACAAGTTGATTCGTGACTTAGCCATTTTCATGGATGCGGGCTATTTTGGAAGATGGTGTGTGGAGCACACATTGGGATGGAGACTTTCGCAACACACAAATGCTATTTTGGGAATGAGCATCTAATAAGCGTCATGCATGAGTTCAAGATAATAATAGGATTACTTCTTCTAGTTAACTATATGATGTCTATTATTAGTGCACTTGCATGTGTGCATGTTAATGTAAAGGTGCATGGCTATTATCAACATGCGACCTATTTTGGGAAGTGCGTAGGTGGTGAAGGGAAAGTCCCCACCCCTATAAGTATGTATTGAACTATGTAGTTTAGTAGTAGTGAATTATTGTAGAGTTATGCTATTGGATCTAATGCGCACATGACTTATGGTGATGCTTTGTAATGTAAGAAGCTTCTATGTATTACAATGTTTAATGTAATGGAGTATATTGGATGGATAATGGTGTTAAACATGACTGTAACTAGTTCTTGTATGGTTAATCTTATTATAGTTATTGTTTAATTGATGATTCTCTAAGATCTAGATCTGGTTAAGTGTTGTGGAATGTTTATGGTTATCTATGGTTCTGAATATGTTGTATCTTCATCACTCTAACATCTTGCACAAGTAGCTCTAAAGAGGGGCCTGATACCTTTGCGTGCTTTAGGTGAGCACTCAACTCAGGCTGGGTGATGTGCCAACGTGCTTGAGTTTTATATGGTAGATTCTAGGCTGCATCATTGGTTTCGATGTCGAGACCTCTTTTTCAGCTGTTTATAGGATGTTTCACGATGAATACGTGCTAGGTTGACCCTAGAAAGTGGATAAAGGATCTGGAAGAAGAGTACGCTCAGAGATTCAACACTAGATATGAGTTTGACGCATGCGTATGGGTGGAGCATAATTTATATGGTTGTTTCTATGAGAGATTCTTTTTTATCTTTCCGGTAGAGTTGTATGAGTGGCTAGTTGCTTATGTGTCTAAATGGAATTGGAGGTATCGCACACTTGTATGGATGTAGGAAGAATTTCAGGCCCTTTATGATGTTGATTTGATTTTGACATGCCCTGTGGATGCTTGGTTCCGTGGTGTTTTGAATAGATATATTTTGGAGTACTTAATTTCCACTTACTCTTTCCCGGAGGTAGCTGAGTTATAGTTTCTACGTTATCCTAGGGGAACTTATTTGCAAGTCATTCCACTTGCAATCAAAATCTTGATGATAACCCTAAAATTGGAAGAAAAAATGATGGCTAGCTAAACCCCACCATACACGGGGTAGGAATAGGTTTGGTGAAATATGGTAGACCTAATGGTAGAGAGGAAGAGAGAAGAAAGGTGACATAAGTATAATGAGGCATGCGAGAGGGAGATAGAAAAGAAACATGAGATTACAGAGTAGATGGCATTGAGGAGAGAGATGAATCGTGAAGGATTTGTAGCTCATGTAGGAGGCATGGAACAAGAGCATCCTAAACTCCCCCATTTGGGCAAGCATAATAGGGTACCCTCCTCGGCCTCGCATGGGGTGCATAGTAGAGACGATATGGGTTGGAGGTGCACATCTTAATCTACCTGGAAACCTATCCATTATGCTTGTATTTTTAGTATCTAGTACAACCAATAGTCAACAAGCTAGTTTGGGTAGTAGAAAAGCAAGTTTAAGTTTGATAGCAAGTACATATATGACATGACAAACATCTTATTTTTTATTTAGAGGTACCTTTTAAGGTGCATCGTCAACACAGAACTCAAGCGTAAAGAATTTTGGACTCACTAATGGGAGTAGTACCACTTCACAAATTATAGGAGTTCAGTTTAGTACCACTGTTGCGACACATGGCAGTACATCCACTAGTCTGCTTCTAGATACCGATGGAGGATTAAGGGGTATAGTTGGCTCTAGCTCTCTAGTGGATCTTGTGGTTTTAGAGGCGAGAGGTAACACGAGAGGTTCTGGATCGAGTGGACGGGGTCCGCACCAACCCCATAATATTTACATGGAGATGTCTCTTTGTCTTTCAGAGTATAGGGGCATAGAAGATGCTATTGAACATGTGCACATGTGTGAGATACTTTACCGCACAAAAGGAGTTATGGCTTTTGAGTGCAAGGAAAGTCAGTTTGTAACTACATTGCAAGGATGTGCACATAGTTAGTACAAGAAGTTTGACCTTGATCATACTTGCGTAGATTATGCAACATTAAAGGATGCTTTCCTTAAGGATTTTCATATCCCTGAGTTTGAGTAGAAGAGTATAAGCGCGCTCAAGGATATTAAGCATGGCATTACTGAGAGCATTTGGGAATATGATGCCCATTTCAAGAAATTGTTGTCTAAACTTTCTTATGATATTCATGCAAGCCAACATACACAATGTTTTATTAGGGGCTTTATGACACCTTTTAGGAGGGCGTTGTTACATAAGACATATACAAACCCACGTGAAGCACTTGAAGTAGCTTTGCATGTTGAGGAAGTCGGAAGTATAAACACTAGAGTAAGCCCATTCCTGGAAGCACAAATTGTAGCTATGGAAAAATAGTTGGAGAAACTATCGGCCAATTCAGCTCATGAGATGCACACTAGGATTTGGTGTACAAATTGTGAAGTGGAAGGGCACACTAAGGATAGTTGTCCCCGTAGGTCAATGCGCTCATTATTGTTAGACTATGAGATATGTCATTTGGACCATGATGACAACCACTATCCATTATTATAACGCGTGAATACGGAAGAATGCATCTTTCTATTGTAAACTTTTCCGGTCCACGAATCATGATACAAAAAGTGCGGGTTGATTGGTCAGATCCATGATGCCATATATATTGGTGTGTAGCAGATAAGTATAACATATAACTCTAAAGGTAAAAGTGAGCACCATGATCATGATCACACTCAAGTGTGCTATGATCGGAATGAAGGGCATCTTGAAGGAAGTCGTGGCAGAGGTCAACGACACCGTGGTGGATTCGGGGGCCGAGGCTGTGGTGGTGAATGAGGTGAGTTCCCTCATAAAACGTGTTTTACATGTAGATATCCTTACCACTACATGCATGAATGTCCTCGGAATATTACTTGTTCTTTTTGTGGGAAGAATCATAACTATTAGGAATGCCCAAACTTGTATGAGCATTTTAGAAAACAACATAAATAGGAAAACAAGGGTGTGGGGATGGTTATAATATAGTGCATTGTGGAAAATTAGTGGATGCCAAATCGCACCGAAATCGAGGTATTACCTATTAAGATTACTACACGTGCTGAAGTTGCACATGCCGAGAGAGGTATTACAATAGAAGCCTACCATCACCAACAAGGAATTTTTACATGCAAACCCGATCTTGCACATCGAAGGAGGTTTATCGAGAAACCATGGAGGTACCCAAAAGATCTTCGAGGCTGAAATATAGTGTTTAAAGGAACAATCATGAAATTTGGAACAAAAGAAGATAGTAGAGATAGTCCAATCAGATATTGATGACTTGAAAGAGGTATGCAAAATGCTTCTCCAATAGAATATCATTCTATTACTAGGGAATTGGCTAAAGGGAAACACTCCTCGTGCAGGTATTGAGATTGGAAGGTAGATCCTACATGGTAATCTTCCCCCTCATAGCTTGGATTATGATACAGAGATCACTCTAAATGATGTTGTGGATTGATGGATCCTGAGTAATATATTAATTGACATAGGCACGAAAGTGAATGTGATTACTTTGGATGCATGGGTATAGATGGGAAGACCTCCATTATAGCCATCCTCTAATGTATTATTCATGGCCAATCAAACCAAGGATACTCCCATTGGAGTTTTAAAGGATGCATCCATTCCTATACAAGGGCCAAGTTCACTAGGGACTTTTGAGGTTTTAGCACTTGCAGAAGGGCATAAACTTCTTAGCTCTACTTGAGTGCCCTTGGTGTTATGCAAATAATGTTAATCTACGATTCAACAAGGGGTATATAAGTTTTGAGAACAAGGAAGAAAGATTGATTATCCCTTTGACATATGGGAAATATGTGCCTTCTGTTGAACCTTTGAGTGAGGAAGACTTGAACAAAATTTATGTACACATCATTCAGAACCCAAAATTACTTGATCCATCTAAGGAAGGAATCCTCACATGGGAAGTTACACAATCTATTAGTGATACTACAAGTATTTCTTGTGAAAATTGGGCACATGAAACCTATGAGATGGTTGGGCACAAAGTAAGAAGCGAATTTTCATGGAGAAGTAAACCTCGATGTATTCGGAGGATAGGTAACAACCCTATACCTCGGTACACTGGAGAGAGAGATCCTAAGGTATTCTCATGCGCCATGGAGGAGCAGTGGAAAATCAAGTGGAAAGAAGGAATGTGTTAGTATATACCTTACACGGGATAAAAACGTGCTAGTGGATGGTTCATAGGGATAATCTTATGGAATGGAATGAAGTCAAAATTTATCTAACCACTTGGTTGTTTAGGAGCAATGCACCTACTAAAATCTACATGTATCATGGTAATCAACCTGTTCAACACCACGTTCAGTAGTGCGAGATACTCTAGACAAAGGTGCAAGAAGATTTACCGCCTTCACTATGGGTGCACAAACTTTATTCCACTTTACAAGACTACGCATGTGCTTGGTATGTTTATGCAGAACTACATAGGGAGATTGGAAATTGGCAGGATTTGATTATAGAAATGACCCATACTTTTGACTACTTCTCTACTAAACCTCCGGTGGAAGAGGCATTAAGGGTTATAAAGCGCTTAACTATGGGAGATAGTGCAAAGGATGAAGAAACCATTCAGGATTTATTTGGTGAGGTAAACTCAGAAGCACGTTTTGATGAAGTAGAAGAGAAAAATGCCACACTACTTAAGTACACTTGCTTTGAGAAGGAAAAACGTAAGATGGTCTACATAGTGGATGATGAAGAAGTAGAAAATTTGGATATAGATCATTCAAGCAGGTACACGTGAGGTGTTAGATAGTACGGATAAAACATGCATGCCTATCATGAACCTATGAAGACCAAGAAAGTGAACATTGGCACAAATGTTAAACCTAAGGAGGCAATAATCGGGGATTATTGGACTGATTCTCAAGTGGCAAAGATAATTGAGTTACTACATTATTTTTAGGAATTATTTTCTAGGGATACTATGATTTAAAAGGAGTGCATGATTCATTAGGAGAGATACAAATTAAGTTAAAGGAAGGTGCGTGCCCGCTAGGAAGAGACCTTACAGGATGAACCCTAACCTATATATAAAATTTAAGCAAGAAATTGACAAAATGTTGAAATTTGGCATCATCAAGTCCCTAGAGGAATCAAAGTGGGTTAGCCCCATGGTGACCAGTGTAAAGAAAGATGGTAAGATTAGGATTTTTATGGATTACAAGGAACTAAATGCTGCATGTGTGATTGATCCTTTTCATACGCCTTTCATAGAGGAAATACTAGAAGGTGTTGTAGGGTGCGAAGTTTACTCTTTTACTGATGGATTCTCTGGGTATCATCAGGTTATAATTACACAGGAGGAAGAAAGAGAAAATCAATTTCACCATTGAATGAGGAAGTTTTGCATATACTTGTGATGCCCTTTGGTTTGAAGAACACACTTGATGTATTTTTTCATATAGTTTTTCAATAATTCCAATATTTTATTCACAACTTTTGTAGGTTTATTTAGATGATTGGACGGTGTATGGACTTGTTAATGATCATTGTGACAATTTGTGTCTAATTTTTGAAATATGTAGAAAGTTAAGCATCTCTTTAAACATCAAGAAGTGTGTGTTTGTTATACTTTTTGGAACTTTGTTATGGAACATCATCTACAAAGAAGGTTTGTTAGTGGATCTTGCTAATTATTGTAGGCTTGGAAGAGCCTACCAGTCAGAGTGAGGTGCGTGGATTCTTGGGTCACACAAGGTATTAAAGAAAATTTATCAAATGATATGTGAATACTGCTGTACCCTTGGAAGAGTTACTAAAATGAAAAGGGATGTTCTATTGGGGAGAATTGCAACAACACGCATTTGAGGCGTTGAAGGAGAGACTTAAAATAATGCCTATTCTGTGTTTTCCTTCATGGAACCAACCATTTCATGTACATGTGGATACCTCTAGCACAACCATTGGCGTGGTGATAGATCAACCTGGAGAGGGTATTATAGATCATCCTATTTGTTTTGATAGTAGAAAGTTGACTCATGTAGAACAAAATTATACAACAACAGAGCGTGAATCCTTGTTGATGATCTACGTGCTGCATAAATTCAAACAATAATTGCTAGCAACACCTTTTTATTTTATACTGATCACATGACATTAAAATACTTGGTAAATAATCTCATTTTATAGGGGCACATATGTCGATGGGTGTTCTTATTCCAGGAATTTGATTTCACATTTGTGGTAAAACCAGGTAAAATTAATTCTAGCCTAGACCACTTATTAAGGATTCATTCAAGGGAGGATGCACATACAATTGAAGATAAAATACAAGATACACAGCTATACAAGTTACATCGCATGCCTTTAGAATTGGAGGATATTGCTATCTTTTTATGCATAGATATGGCTCTAGAAGGAATGAAATAATTGGAGAAGAAACAACTTGCAATTTGTGTGGCACCCTTTATGTTGATCAGTGGAGATTTATAAAAACTAGGCCAAGATGAAGTATTGTGCTGGTGTGTACTGGAATATGAGTGTGTAGATATCACGGAAGAGGCTCATGGTGGTATTGCAAGTGGGCACTATGCAGGTGACGCCACCATGCGTAAGATTCTACTCACTAGATTATGGTGGGAGACCTGTACAAGGATTGTAAAGAGTATTGTAAGGCGTGTGATCACTTTTAGCACCTTGGAAAACCTAGGCAAAGAGATGAAATGCCTTTGAGGCCTATTGCTAGTGCAGAGCCATTTAAGAAATGGGTTATAGACTTTGTAGGTCCTATTTCACCAACCACACGTAGAACTAGAACGTGTTATATCATCACTTGCACATATTATATTACAAGGTGGGAAGAAGGAGAACCTACAAAGGATTGTACAACAACCACAATAGCTAGGTTCTTATGGAAAAAAATTCTTACTAGGTATGGCTATCCGATGATCTTGACAAGTGATAGGGGCACACACTTTTTGAATGAGAAAATCAGGATATTATTGGATGAAGTTATGGTTGCACACCACAAGACTACACCCTATCATCCTCAGGAAAATGGTACTATTGAGGCCTTCAACAAGATATTGAGCCAGAACTTGACAAACATTTGTGATGTTGGAAGGAAATATTGGGATGATAAATTTTTTTTTGTGCTTTGGGTGTATAGAATAACCTACAAGAGGTTGAATAAGGCCACACCCTTTAAGTTGGTGTTTGGCACAGAATCAATTCTTCCTATGGAATTCATGTTACCTTCTTTGTGTATTACGCATGCTAGAGGTCTAGTTGATGAGCAAGCATTAGAAGAAAGAATTGACAGGTTAATAAAATTGGATGAGTGGCACACCGTAGCACGTTGGAGTCAGAAGCAGGAAAAGGCTAGGTAGAAGGCATGGCATGACCAACACATTAGAGATAACAAGATTGAGGTTGAACAAATGGTACTACTTTATGATTCTAAGTTTCTGCACCATCCAATCAAGCTTAAGGTTCATTAGTTGGGACCATAAGTTATCACTCATATACTTGAATCAGGAGCTTTCTAGCTAGATGGAGAGTTAGGGTCATAGTGGCCCTAATTGTGACATTAACAGGATTGAAGGGCACATGAACAAACATTGTTAGTGATCTGACTCATAAAACAATGGTTATAGCCACAAGTAAGGAGTTGGGGTATACCAAGGGTTTGTGGGGAATGGAAATCTACAAATTGAGGAAGTACCCTGTGGTACAGGTAGCCATGCATTTGCTCACTAAGTTGAATGATCAAGAGAGATGGTCACAGGTAAACACCATGTGGATTCATATTTCAAATAAAATGTCCTAGCGATAAGTGTACAATTTAGCAAGTTATATTGCATAAATCATTGTTGAGGAAGTGCGTGCAGGTGAAAAGATAAGTTTTGGTGCTATCCTACTATCTCTTTTATTTGTAGAAATTGGAGTGCCCGATGGGCCAAAGAAGAAAATTTGGGAATACCCCACTAAGAAGAAGTCCCTCATGTAGAAAGGTTTGATAAATATTTATGTGAAGGATCAATGAGTGGACTGTTCAAGAAAAGGGTAGAAATGTGGTATGAAAAACTTCGCATGGCATTTCAAGAGGAATGGTGCATTCCAAAGGAACTACCTTCAATAGTATGCAAGGAAGTACAGTTCGTGGTGCTCATATATCTTCAGCTCAAGCCAAGGCTGGAGAATAATAAGTATGTGGAGAGTGAGTTCATACTCCCAGGGTCACCTAAGGGAAAATATACAATGGAGAATGTGCCAGCTCCAAAGCTTGTTGGGACCATACAGATAGACGAGGAAGAAGAGGAACACGAAGATAGTGGAGGATTGGATCATAGAGGTTAGAGGTATCCCATAGACAAATTAAAAATTGAGTACATCATTACTCCACCACGGGTGCAAGAAGGAGAAGAGGACTTGGATGTGTATGCAGTCCTTGAAGAGCGCTGATTTAAGAGGGTATTCGAAGAACCAGGGGCCTAAGGGGCAGAAACGCCACAACTTGTAATAATTTCACCTAGACTCTCCATCAAAAAGAGGCACCTGAGGAGAAGAGAAGGACAAAGCTAAAGTTGAATGAGGAGGAGGAGTCTGAGGAGAGCGCGCTGGAACCCCATTGCAACTAGAAGATGTGGAGGAACCAAGAGATGAATAATTGAAAGATGAATAGGAAGAGGTAAAGGAAGAAGAAGAGACACGATGGCAAAGAGCAACCCAATGCGCATGTTACTTTGCTCAGATGAAGAAGGGCCAACTCCAAACCTCTGCTCGGTTCCTAAGGGGCCAAGAATAAAGAGAACAAGTGAAGAATATGTTGTACCAAGTATGAGCTATGTTGAGGATACAAGAAAAATAATTCGCGCTTAGTTTCAAAGCACAAAGGGGCCTTAAGTAATTGTATGGATGGGAGCTGATGGATCCAGACATGGCCACCATGTGCACAAGGAAATAATTATCCTGGTCCATACTGCACTCACATGTATGAACGAAATTTTGATGTATACGAGGAGTCTTGTGTATCAAGGAGAGTGAAGAAGGCATCCCAAAGAAGACACATGATGGTAAAGCCTACCCTAATGTCTAATGAAAAGGTGAGAAATGCTTTGGTTAAGGTATTTGAAGAGGTCACTCAAGGGAACATTGATAGGGTTGCCACCATTAGAGTGCTACTTGAAGATAACAAGGAAAAAATTTAGAAATAACACGCTTAAAAAGAGAGAAGGACCTAGAAAAGAAAAAGAATGAGGCCTTCATTAGCATGGTAGAATAAATTGGTGATTACGTTCTGAAATAAAGACCTTATCTTGAGTCTAAGGTACCTGAGAATTTTCCTTCGGCTATGAATTATGTGTACACATTGGTTGATTTAGTGCTAGAAGATGGACCAATTCAAATGCCAGCGCCAAAGGATATTGGACAAGAATCAAAATCAATAAGGGCCTTCGTGGTTAGGAAAATTCCAAATTATGAGGTGTTGCTCCAAACTATGAAGGATGAACTAAATAAATCTGACCAAGCTCTAAATATTTGTGTGGAACTAGAAGTAGTGATAAGGACCAGAAATTTGGTTGAAGATAATGACATTCTGAAGGCCATGAAATATGACACACAAATGCAAAAAGAAATATTGGCACTAGTGAAACAAAAGCGCAAAGCCCTTGTAGCAGCCCAAGATCCACATAAGAAGAGAATTGATGAGATTGGGAAACTCATAGCATAGAAGATGGATCTTCTGGAGGGAATGATGACTTCTATGGCCAATATTATCCAATTACTACATAATGAAAAGGAAAATATTACTTAGGATGAGTTAGAAGCCATTTCCACAGACATTCCAGAGAAAACAAGGACCGCGTTGGATGACTGGCAGACATTAGAGGCTGAAATTAAAACAAAATATCTAGATTTGATCCTCCCGGTTGAAGAAGAGGGTGTTGCGGAGTAAAGGTTTATTATTTTGTACAATGATTCTTTACATTCTTTCCATTCTTATTCTTTATTATTTAGGAACATCAGAAAGAATCCCCATTGTTGGGACGGAAATATACTTTAGTGTGGGGTAATGTTGAACGACATAATATTGTAATAAGGAGAAAACACACAAAGAATGCACACATGGGAACAAGGTGCACTTGAAGGCGTAGAAAGATAGGAAAGGAAACACACATCAGGACAAGTTGATTCGGGACTTAGCCATTTTCATGGATGCGGCCTAGTATTGGAAGATAACGTATGAAGCACACATTGGGATGGAGACTTGTGGGACACACAAATTCTGTTTTGGAAAATAGAGTCTAATAAGCACCATGCATGAGTTCAAGATAATAATAGGATTACTTCTTCTAGTTAACTATAGGATGTCTATTATTAGCGCACTTACATGTGTGCATGTTAATGTAAATGTGCATGGCTATTATCAGCATGCGACCTATTTTGGGAAGTGTGTAGGAGATTAAGGGCAAGTCACCATCCCTATAAGTATGTATTAAACTATGTAGTTTAGTAGTAGTGAATCATTGTAGAGTTATCCTCTTGGATCTGATGCGCACATGACTTATGGTGATGCTTTGTAATGTAAAAAGCTTCTATGTATTACAATGTTTAATGTAATGGAGTATATTGGATGGATAATGGTGTTAAACAGGATTGGAACTAGTTCTTGTATGGGTAAGTGCACCAAGTTGGGGGCACAAAAGGGGGTCTTAAGTGGACGCATTTTTTTGAAAAAAAAAAAAACTTCAATTTGTATGAGTTTTTCGAAATAGTTACACTCAAAATTGGAAGATGTTGTACAAATATGAATTATAGAATTTTGATTCTAGTTTCTAAGCTATTAAATTTTATTGAAAATGGATAAGTTTAAGTGGGTCAAACAACTAAAATACCAATAAATGATCCTATTTTTGTTAAAAAACATAATAGAGTGACTTTCGTGCCCCCCACCATTTTTTGAGCACCATTTAGTATTTTTGGAAACCCTTTGGTAGAAAGACAGCTAGGAGCATCTAGTTTGGGATCCATTTTTTTAGATTTTTTAGCGAATATTTTTTTATTTATGATTTTTCTAGTACATAAATTATATGTTTTGAAAAATAATGGAGCTCTGACCATGCCCCCCTAACTACCTCAAAAAATATCGACAATTAGATTTTTCTTTGAATATGTATAGAATTATGCCTAGTTTGGGCTAGTATAAAAAAATTTAAATTTCATCACCCAAAAAAAGATACACCATGAAAGATAGACATATTTACACTTCAAAAAATAGCTATAAAAAGACATAGTTAGAAAAGAAATAATATGTAAACCTTATATTAGTCAGAAAATTTGAAAATTATAGTTTTAGAAAGAAGAGACTCTATTCTACGTCGTGGTATAATTTTGTTTAAATGGATCGATTGTTTTATTTTGATTTATCATAGAGGAAGTGGAATTTTTACATTTTCTTGTAAAAACATGTTGTTTGTTGTGTTTTGTGTAGGTCCATGCCTCGAGCTTGGGATCAAACCGGATCCCAAGCCTCGAGGCATGGCTTGGGAAAAAAGAAAATGCAAAACGCATACACATTATAAACGAGTACACATTCTGTAGTATAAACATAACGTGTACACGTTATAATGCGTACGCGCTCGTAGTAGTATAAACATTATGTATGCTTTTGACATGCTTCTATTTACATAAATACATGTTTAAGTTTTTCATTTATTATTATTTATATTTTATTATTTCTTATACTTTAAATTTATTTATGTAAATATAATAAATTAGGGTCACTCTGCACCTTATGGAATTAGTCTCACAACTCCACGAGTCATGGTTTAGGAGATAGTTTTTAAATTATAATTTGGTCAATACATAGGTAATTTTTTAGGATTTCAACATTCAACCTAAATCTTTTAGCATTTAACTTCTACAATCGAAACCCTAAACCATAGGTCATAAACCTAAACACTAAATTGTAAACCTTGAGCCCTAAACCCTAAACCTTTAACCATGATCCCTAGACCCTAAAACCTAAACCCTAAACCCTAAACCTTAAACATTCAGCCCTTACCCGTGAGCCCTAAACCCTGAGCCTTAAGCCCTAAACCCTAAGCCATAAGCCCTAAACCCTAAAACATAAACCCTAAACCATGAGCCCTAAATGCTAAACCCTAAACCTTGAACCGTAAAAACTAAATCCTAAACCCTAAACCCTAACCCCTAAACCCTAAACCTTAAACACCAAATCCTAAACCCTAAACCCTAAGCCTTGAACCCTACACCCTTATCCCTGAGCCCTAAAATCTAAACCCTAAACCCTAGACCATATACCCTAAGCCCTAAACCCTAAAACTTAAACCTTAAACCTTAAACCCTAAACCTCGAACCCTAAACCTTAATCCCTAAACATTAAATCCTAAACCCTAAACCCTGAACCCTGAACCATAAACCCTAAAACATGAACCGTAAACCATAAACCCTTATCCCTAAACACTAAATCCTTAACCCAAAACCCTAAACCCTAAACCCTAAACCTTAAACCCTAAATCCTTAACCTCGATCCATAAACCCTAACCATAAACACTAAACCCTAAACCTAAAACCTAAATCCTAAACCATAACCCTAAACCTTAAACCATGAACCATAAACCCTAAACCTTAAACCCTGAACCATGAGCAATAAACCATAAACCCCAAACCATATTCCATCAATATTTCCTAGTCTCATGCCTAGAACCATCATTGAGTCTGCTTATAGAACTACCTTGTTTATGAGATTTGGGACAAGTAACTAAATGGATATGACATCTACCTTGTGCCTTGTAATGCATATATTACACATCTCTTCCAAACTTATTTCTCCCCACATATACTTGCGCTCTGGAATGTAAATTTATTCACACTTTGACACAAATTTCACATTTATCATAATTCCATGTATGGTATTATGCAAGCCAGGATTACCCATTGGAAGCTGGAAAAAATAACCATCACAACAAAAAAATTAATCTTAAGGGAAACAAAAGAAACATGGAGAATATATCAATGCAGAGGTGTAGGATCATAATTGAATTTCCTGTAGTATCCTCTCCTCCGGAGAAAGATAAAGTTCAAGTGTTCTACTGGAATGGATAGTAAATTTGACAGAACTTCCTAAAGTGTTCAAAATAAACATAGAAACAGGGGAATGGCTAAGAACACTAAGGGGTTATCATTCACCTAGTAAATCTTTCTTGTTTAATTCTAAATGGGAGTTACCTATCCTACGACTTAGTGACCTTCCATTCATTGATAATTCCTTATATGATAAACCCATGGTTGTTTTCAAAATCTCCCTAACAAAAAGATAGGGGTAGTCATCAATCCTAGTGAAGGGTGTGATGTGATTTCCAAGAAACTTGAAATTCATATAGATTTAGAGGTCATAACACGAATTTACAAATATCTATATCATTATAAATGGAAGCCAAGTAATAGTTGTCTCCTGTACATCTAAGGATTGAGGAGTACTTGGGGTGTTTGGAAGGATTGGACACTCGTGAATATGACATTTCCTCCTTCAAAATATCAATGAGATGAAAAACATCAAATTTTGATGACTCTCTTTGAATGTTCTCGCCTACAAATTCGATGAACCCTTAACCTCAACCATGAGACCTAAACCCTAAACTATAAACCCTAAAGTTTAAAACCAAAATAATAAATCCTAAATCCTAAACACTAAATACTAAACCCTAAACCCTAAACCCTAAACTCTTGACCTTGGACCCTAAACCCTAAATACTAAATCTAGAGCCCCGAGATCTAACCCCCAAACCTTAAACCAATAACTCTGAACCCTAAACCTTAAGCCATAAACCATGAACCATCAACCCTAAACCCTAATCCCTATACCATAAACCCTAAACCTTAAGCCTTGAACCCTACACCCTAATCCTTGAGCCCTAAATCCTAAACCTTAAACCCCGAGCCCTAAACCCTAAATCTAGAGCCCTGATCTCTAACCCCTAAACCTTAAACCTGTAACTCTGAACCCCAAACCCTGAGTCATAAACCTTAAACCATGCACCCTAACCCCAAACCCTAAACCCTGAGCCCTAAACCCTAAATCGTAAACCCTAAACCTTAAGGCCTAAATGTTAAATCCTAAAGGTCCCTAAATCCTAAACCCTAAACCCTAAAAACTAAATCATAAACCCTAAACCCTAAACTCTAAACCCCAAACACTAAACCCTAAACCCTAAGCCCTAAGCCCTAAACCCTAAACCCTAAACCCTAAGCCCTAAACACTAAACCCTAAACCCTGAACTCTGTGACCTAAACCCTTAACCCTAAAACCTAAACCCTAAACCTTGAGCCTTAAACCCTTTTCCCTAAACCCTGAACCCTAACCTTTAAACCTTAAACCCTAACTCCTAAACCCTAAACTATAAACCCTAAATCCTCAACCCTAAACCTTAAACCCTGAGCCCTAAACCCTGAACCCTTAACTCTCAACCCTAAACCCTAAACCATGATCCCTAAACCCTAAACCCTCAACCCTCAACTCTCAACCCTAAACCCTCAATCCTGATCCCTAAACCCTGAACCCTTTGCCCTAAACCCTGAACCCTGACCTTTAAACCTTAAACCCTAAATCATAAACCCTAAATCCTTAACCCTAACACTTAAACATTAAACCGTAAACCCTAAATCCTTAACCCTAAACCTTAAACCCTGAGCCCTAAACCCTAAACCCTAAGCCCTAAACCCTAAACTCTAAGCCCTAAATCCTAAACCCTAAAACCTAAACCCTAAACCCTAAAACCTAAACATGACCCCCTAAACCCTAACCCCTAAACCCTAAACCTTGAGCCCTAAACCCTAAACCCTAAGCCCTAAACCCTAGGCCCTAAGCCATAAGCCCTAAGCTAAAACCCTAAACCTTGAACCCTCAAACATAAACCCTCAACCCTAAACCCTAAAAACTAAACTCGAACCCTAAACCCTAAACCCTCAACTCTCAACCCTAAACCCTAAACCCTCAACCTTGATCCCTAAACCCTAAACCCTGAACCTTGAGCCATAAACCCTAAACCCTCAACCTTGACCCCTAAACCCTAAACCTTAAACCTTGAGCCCTAAACCCTAAGCCCTAAACCCTTAACCCTAACCATAAACCCAAAACTCTAAACCCTAAACCATAAACCCTAAGCCTTGAGCCATAAGCCCTAAACCACGAGCCGTAAACCCTAAACCATAAATCATAAACCCTCACCCAAAGGAAAGTCCCGAAAAGACCATTTAATGTGTTTCAATGTGTAGGGAATAATGTTTAAGGTGATCGATCAACTCATTTAGTTTTTATGAGAGACTACTTCCTTTGAAGGCCTAAAAAGGCATTTTTGGCCATTTTGTAGTTAATTGAACACCCTTCAAAACAAGCTAAAATGAGCTATTCATGTCACCGAGTTATCAAGGACCATTATTTGTGAAGTATTAAGGCATCGTTTGTCTCCATAAGAGACATATGAGAAAAAACATGTATGAGAATCATGAATTTGATTCCATGAAAGGATGCTTTTAGAGCTAGGAAAGGTGAGGGGATGATCTTTATATGGAGCACCATGTTTCTAAGAATGAGCAATCATCTGAGTTCACTTGATGCAATTCACTTGGTACTATTCGTAATAACTCATTCAACACCTAGTAGTGTTATCACACCTTAAGGAGGAGGCACATTACAATCACCTCATTTTGGCCATAGGACAAGAATCCCATTCAAGGAATAATCCTCTATCTACAAAGTGAGGATCTCTTTTTAGTAAGAAGTAGACAAACATCATAGAGTTAATTCATGGTCACTAAAGTGAATTATGGACCAAATTTAAAAATAAGTACCAATTTAAGCGGTTGTAGGGCCAAAATCCATTTTATAAGGTCAAAAACCTAAAAAATGACTATATGCTTTCCCAAAACAAATACCGACTACAATATATATGCCCTAAAAATTTAGGTCATTTGCTGAAACCCTGAAAATGAGTAAGTACTGACCATATTAGATTTTGAAAAACTATCTTCTAGATTATAACTGTTGGAGCTACAAGACCACTTCCATAAGGTGTAGAGTGACCCTACTTTCTTATATTTACAAAAATAAATTTAAAGTATAAGATTTATTTTATTAAACATTTATTTTTGTAAGTATAACCCACCAAAACATATATGCATGGTCTATACTACACAAAACGCGTACACGTTTTGAGTTGTTTGAAATGCGTACGCGTTATTGTAAGTGTAACCCACCAAAACACATATGCATGGTCCATACTACACAAAACACGTACACATTTTGACTTGTTTGAAACATGTATGCGTTATAACACGTACGCATTATAACGCACACACATTTCGACTTGTTTGAAATGCATACACGTTATGTTTCGGTGATTCCCGAGCCAAATAAATTAAAATGCGAGCACATTTTAGCAAAACGCGTACGCATTTTACTTTTTTCAAATTCTTGTCCACTTTTTGGCCCCCCAACTTCATGCACTTACCCGTATGGTTAATCTTATTATAGTTATTGTTTAATTTATGATTCTCTATGATATAGATATGGTTACGCATTGTGGAATGTTTATGGTTATCTATGGTTCTGAATATGTTGTATTTTCATCACTCTAACATCTTCTACAAGCAACTTTAAAGAGGGTCCTAGTGCCTTTGCGCACTTTGGGTGAGCATTTAGCTCAGGATGGGCGATGTGCCAGGACACCTGGGTTTTATATAGTAGATTCTAGAATGCATCACTAAAATTAAGTAATTAACTAATTGTTCATAATTCTAAATATTTTGATTTTATCAATTAACAATAAGATCACAAAACCGACTAAATCATATAAAGCAACATCTATATATCAAATCTAATGTGTCATTATAGTAGTAGCTCAAGATCATTAAATAATAATATGTCGATCGGTGCATATAATCCATCTTATAAATCATATCATGTCATAAACCTAAAATATCCATACTATCTATAAAATAAGCTAATCGAATATAACAATTTCCATCTATTAATGTCTAAAGATCAATATGATAATAATTTCTAAGGATCCAATCCAAAATAATAAAATCAAGGTAATATCCACGTCGAAGAGGAGTGGGCACTACATCCCCCTCCCCTTAGACTTGAATTCCTCCTGAAAGTCACTAGAATAAATGTGGGAATTGTGCTCTCAAGGGTGTGGCATCCTCCCACGTATTTTTCGTCTCATCATATCGATCACACTAGACACGAACCTGATCAATCTCTCTTCCTGGATGACCCAGGGTCCCACGCCCTAAAATATAGATGGTCTTCGCCATCACTTGCCTTTGATCCTACACCTGTAATGTGGTCTATTCCAGTACATGAGAAGGATTGGAATGTACATCCTAAAAAAAGAAACATGAAATACATCGTGGATGAGATACAAGGTGGGTGGAAATTCTAGACGATAGGCCAAAGGACCGATACACTCCAAGATCTCAAAGGGACCCACAAACCTAGGAGAAAGCTTAGAGCCTTTTCCGTAATGGATAGGGCTCTTATGTGGCCTGACATGAAGAAATACCTTCGTGCCCACCTCAAAACTATGATATGTCCTCCACTAATCTGCATATTTCTTCTATCTATCCTGAGCTTCCTATAATCTTTATCTAATCATGAAAACCTAGCTACTCCATATCCTATAATAAAGATGGCCCTAGAGAAACCTTGTCCTCCAACCTGTCCCAAGTTAGTGGTGTCCTGCACTCCCAGCCGTATAGTGCATGAAATGGAGCCATACCAATCGAACTCTAGAAACTTTTGTTGTAGGAAAACTCCACTAAGTACAAGTACTCCTCCCACCTCGACTTATGGTACATGACATACATTCAAAGCATGTCCTCTAAAATTCTATTCACCCACTCCATTTGTCCATCTTTCTCTAGATGATATGTTGTACTGAAGTTGATACTCATCCCAAGGGCATGCTACATGGTAGACCAGAAATGAGAGGTGTATAAGGGATCACAATCATAAATAATCTTCCATAGAATACCATGCAGTCTGAAAATCTCATCTAAGTATAGTCGTGCCACTGCACAAGCTGTATAGGTGGTTTTCACCAGAAAAAAATGATCCAATTTCATCAATATATCCACCGTGAACATGATGGAATTATGGTGGTATCTCAACGTTGGTAGCCCTATTATGAAATCCATGGAAATGGTGTCCCATTTCCACTCCAGTATATCATGTGGGTAGAGAAGGCTAGTTGGATGTTGATGCTCGACATTCACCCTCTAACACACTAAACAATGCAACACAAACTTAGCTACATCTCTCCGAAGACCTCTCTAATGGTAAAACTTCCTCAAGGTGGCGTGCATCTTCTTCACCCCTAGATGGGTTGAATAAGGTGCACAATGAGCCTCTGCCAAGATATCCTAACTCAAACCTCCATCCCTAGGTACATATATCCAGCCTCTGTGTCTGATAAGTCCATCTAACTCTAATGCAAATCCATCAATCTCTTCTCTAGATACAAGGTAGAAGCTATCATGTAGAAGTTATCACAAAATCCTGATTCGTAAGTCTGTACCCACATAAGTAGCCATAACCAAATGTCTCCTTTTACTCAAAGCATCAGTAACCACATTCTCCTTCCCCTTCACATGCTCTATCTCCATGTTGTACTCATAGAGAAACTCCATCCAACACCACTGACGAGTGTTGATATTGGGATGCGTGAGGAGGTGGCAAAGACTCAAGCGATCAACCATGGGAATGAATCACATGCCTAAAAGGAAATGTCTCCACCAACCAAAGGATGCCCAAATGCCAGAAGCTTAAGATCATGAGTTTGATAGTTGAGATCATAATCCTTGAGTTTGTGAGACTCAAAGATGACTACACGGTCCTCCTACATCAAATATCTCCTAATCCTACCAAAGAAGCATATGTGCAAACAAATAACTCTCCCTGAGGGTATGTAACTGTAAGAATCGGTGTTGTCATAAGGCATTACTTCATTGTCCTGAAGACCTACTCACATCTATCTAACAAAAAAACTTCTCCTCTTTCTACTAAAGGGAAGTGATGGGGTGCACAATCCAAGAAAAGTCCTGAATAAATCTCCTATAGTATCCTGCCAACCTCATGAAATTACACACCTTGGTCACATTGGTTGGCATCGAATAATCCATAATAGCTCTAATATTAGAAGGATATATTGTGATATTGTTATCCAATTTTTCCCCTCGGGAAAAATTTGATCAAACACAACCTTGCACATGAGGAAATGGAGAGGTTGGTTCAATCATGCGAGCTCACATTTTAATTCCAAAAATTAGGTTGCAGGAAAGCTTGAGAATGGAAATGCAAGGTCGAAAAATGAATGGCCAAGGGAACATCGAATGATATCAGAGCTCAAGTGAAAGAATGGAGAAAGGCTCAAAGTTTTTAGACTTCACATTTTCTGCATTTCGGAGACAAGGGGAAAATTTTGAAAAAGGTCCAAAAAGGGAAAAGTTCCAAAATTCAGAAAGTCTGAAATTTCAGACTTTCGGGTTTTAGTGTTTCAGAGTTTTACATCTCAGAACTCTCGGGGTGATTTTGGTGATAAACAATCTAAAAAGTATGAAACAAAAATGTCTCAAATCCTAAATTCTAAAATTACGAGACTTTCGGGTTTTGGAGTTTCGGAGATGTGGAATTCAAGTCTTCAAATGCAAAATATGAAAAATGACCAAATTTTTTTGAAATCCTGAAAGTCTAAAACCTGAAAGGTTTCCAATTTCAAAAATTCAAACTTGGTCCAGAGTCAACGTGACAGAATTTTTGGGGTTTTGGAGTTTCGAAACTCTCAGGGAAATTTTCCCATGAACAATAACCTGAATTCTAAAACCAAAATGTCCAAAGGTCTAAATTTCAGAGTTTCAGAGGTTGCAACTAATTTGGAATCCGAAAAAGGAAGATCAAGAACTCACATTTTTGTAGAATGACACCCCGACCTTTAGATGGCCATAATGTTTGACTGGGAGCTCAGATTTGCACAAGAAAACACTTTTTGGAAAGCTTACAGCCTCTCCTCTCAATTTAAGTGAGACTAAGTTATTCAAAATTAAGAAATAAATTCCACCATTTTAAGAGGATGTTCCAGGCTTCTCACCTACCACAATAATAAAGGTATGGGCTTCCTTTCTTTCCCAACAAGGCATAGTACATGGAGGCATGGGTTTTGTAGTATAACCCATCATTGTCAAAGGTGAATTCAATGTATTCTAGGGTGGTTGGAGCAAGGAATTCGAATTATTCTCTCCCCTTCTCTCATTCTTCCTATATATTGTAAGGAGGGAAATTTTTCTAGTGTTGGATAATTTTTCTTTACACCCTCCCTTCTTCTCTCATCTACAAGTGAATTTGTGGAGTTAAAACCTCCCATCTAAACTATAATGTAATTTTGTGCCTCTTGGCCATTGTAATGCATCTGTATCAATATGTGGAGCAATAATAAAAGACCATGGATGAATTTCAACCCTATGTTATATTCATTGCATCTTCCTAATCTCTCATTGTAATCTTGGTTATCTATGCATGGTGGTTGTGTTACATTTTTAATGTTTTGTGTTTAATGGCAAAACAGGTGTTCAACATTCATTTTGGTGTATCACCTCTGTTAGTTTAGGTTTATTTTCTTGTCTTCTTCTTAACCCTGTCTCCTTGGAAAGTTAGAGTAGGTTTTAGAGTAGATGCTCTACAATTTTAATGTGTGCATTGGAATGGAGGAATAAGAACCGGCCTTCATCTGGAGAGATTTTCCAATTGAAAAGTTATACACTTGGGGAAAAGCTCCATGTTATGCAATCACATTGAAATTTTTAACCCATCGATTTGTAGACATTCGGGGTGTTGTGATTATGCATCAATAGATACCTTCCCGAAATGATGTGACCCAAGTATTGAACCTCTAACTTGAAAAAGACAAACTTCCCCAGGTTCCTGTATTGTTTTTCTCACGAGAACACCGCAAAACCTATTGAAGGTGATCCTCATGCTCCTCACATAGAAATGAGTATATCCTAATGTCATCAAGAAACAAAAGAACGAAGTGATCCATAAATGTACTAAACATCCCATTAATCAAACTCATGAATACTGTAGGGGCATTTGTCAGACCAAAAGGTACCACTGTGAACTTTGCCTCTGTAATCCTCATGCAGAAAGTTGTCTTGTGGATAATGCCTCTCGTAATCCTCAACTAATGGTAACCTGACTTAAGATCTATATTAGAAAATAATGTGTCCCCCTTCATATTTTCAAATAAATCATCGATGCGAGGAAGGGGGTAACGATTATCGATTGTTACTTTGTTCATTGTCTGTAGAGACCACGCATAAACCGCAAGGATCTGTCCTTCTTCTTCACAAAAATCATGGGTGCACCCCAAGAAGATACATTGGGATGGATTAAGGATTTCTTAATAAGGCCCTCTAGATGCAACTTGATATCACACATCTCAGGGGTGGTCATCCTATATGGAGTGTGTGAGATAGGATCCACTCCTCAAACCAAGTCAATGTGAAAGTGTATCTCATGTGGGGAGGCAACCTTGGAAGCTTACTAGGAAATACATATGAAAAATCCTGCAAAATGGGGTGATCATCAAGTGAATTTCCAATAGTCCCATCCTCTGACCTATTAATAAATGTAATAGAAAACAACTGACACCCACTCTGCGTACACCGCTTAACCTGCATAGCGGAAATAGTGTGAATCGAGACGGGTCTCCTAACTACAGCTATCACCAAATCGAACTCCCAAATCATCTACATAAGATATGACCTTACTGTAAAAATTAACCCTGGATCTGTGTGTAGATAACCAATCCATGCAAAATATCACTCCATAAGAACCCAAAGGAAGTATATGAAGATCCAAGGTAGTGGTGAAGGGCCCTAGTTCCACTACGCACTCCTTGACTAAAGAGTCTACTAAGCTCTTGGCTCCGAAGCTTTCTCAACATACCAACTAAGGACCTTCCTAACTCGCCACAATCCTACATCGCTCTACCAAAGATGGTACAATAAAAGAATAAGACGAGCCAAAATAAAACATAATAGAGGTAGGGATACCACCAATGCTACCTGTAGTCTCGATCACTGTGGCCTGGTGATCTTCCCGCAATTCTCAACTGCTGCATAGATACGTGACACAAGGATGACGGGCGTGCTTGATAGGTGCAGAGGAATAAAGTTTTTCACGTGTTTTTGATTGTGAAAGTGACAGGTGGATGTGCCTATATATAGCCAAAAGTGTAATAAATGTGCCAACCACTTTTTCAAAGGGCGCACAAAAATATGTGTCGACATGAAAAACTTTGCGCCCTTTGGCGCGAAATGTTTTTGTCAACATGAAATTATCTACACCTTTAGCGCAAATTTAGGACTGTCGACACTGGATTTTGAGCGCCTTGGCGCACCAAAATATGGCACAACATTTTTGTTGTTGACAGAAGGCGCATGCGCCTTGGCGCAGGCAAGAAAGGCGCATCACGGGGAGGTGCAACAATTGTTGTGTCAACACTCCAAAGGGTGCGCCAAAGGAAAAGAAGGGGGTGTAAATTTATCCTGTGTTGCATAGACAAAAGTTGCGCCCAGCCAAAAAGGACCAAAATGACTAAGTTCGAGAAACCAGATTTTTCGGAAAGGGATTTTACACCATTCCGAACGCTGAGGGACCTTGAAAAGGAACCGGAATAAAAATTGGTATGGTTATCTCAAAATTGCCCTTTTCAATTTTACAGGATAACACATTCTTCAATTATTCTCGGTTTGGGTTCCCACTTCTTCCATGACTATAATATGTATTCCATCCTTTATCTTTATTATCTTATTTTTATTTGAATCTAACATCTAATGGAAAATGAACATTTCCGTCTATTAAAATAGATAGGAAACCCCTTAAAGAAACCAATAAATGCAGCATATTACCTTATATATATCAAGAATTTATTATTTTGATATTATAAGGAAATGCATTATGTAAATGAGCTTAATTTTTATATAATTTTTTGGCCTCATAATAAAAGGTTTTCATCAGAAATGATAAATTTTCATTAGTTTGAAGAATGATCAAGCTAAGGGCCTTACAAAGCTCTTAAATATAAGGGATAGTCAAACAAATGGTTACCATCCCCACATTTTTAAATTCAATTTTTTTGTAGAATAATGACACCGAACGAGGATCATAACAAAATCTATCTACAACAACCTAAAACCATGTTGTTTTCTCTTTATAATCAAGTCATTATAAATTAACAATATGGATCCTAGAAAAATATGTCAACTAAATATTTTAAAGGTGGTAGCCTTTAAACAAATACTTACTTCTTTTTTATGTGGGACTAACCATTTCTAAACAAGAAGATAAATATGGCAAACCACATGGACCAATATTAGGTACCAAAATCATATTATGGTAATTTGATTCCTTTTCCTATCATCATTGATCTTTCCACCTTAGAGAAATATAATTAAATTCTTATCTTCTATCGAGACAATATGTATACAACAAGATCAAAGTCTAAATTTTTTTTTTCACCAAAATGGGAAAGGATTCAAAGGAAAAGAGGAAGTGAAATGGATGTTCGAATTATATAGAAATAATAATCACATAAAGGAGGTGTATTTGATACGTTGACAGGGAAGAAAAAGTGTTGAATAGACGAAGAATTTGTGGAAATGAAACCTAATGAGGAGGGTGAGTTGTGAAGGAACAATGGTAGGGGCACAATTATGTAGGGTGTGTATAATTATTTTGGCTATTCTATCTTATGGAACTATGTGGATTAGAAAATATTTGTTTGCATTCATAGGGATTTTATTTTGGGCGAGGAGTATAACACTCTTAGGTAGTACAGTTATGAAATTTACAAGTAGAAGTTTTTTAAGTAATATAGGTTGTTTAGACAGCCTATATAACAATCCGTAAATAATATTAGATAAATATCAAACAATATATTGACCGACATGTAACTCGTGTGAGTACTAGATGAATATTCCTAACATGCCCCCTCTTAGTGCGAACATAGTATAAAAACATTCACACACTCAACTGCAGTATCATCACCCCTGTGAAACATGTCCTACTATGTGACTCATGATCTTGATGACTTATTTAACTATTGACAAATTTTATGAAACACTCTAAATGAAGACAAATATGTAATTTTAATAATAACAATAACTCAACAAATTTTACTTGAGTGAGAAACGACATTTGAAACTTGAAATTAAATCAACTATTAATACAAAATGATGTATACATAAACCAATTTACTTTTACTCTATATAAAAAGATTCTAACAAAATAACATGGAGAGGCTAATTCGACACATTTTTTAATAGAATTCACTATTAATTATATCTAAAATAACGTGGAGAGGCTAATTCGACAAATAAGATGAAATGTGTCAAGGTAAGTTGAATCGATGTATGTGCTCCACAAAGAAGATCAAAAGAACTGTTGGATCCCTTTTGTTCAAGCGAATATAAACCAAATCAATACTACTTAATTCAAAATTAATAAAATCAGATGCAAGCTTGACCTATGTTAGAATGCTCCTCCAACCCACAAGAAGATTGCATGCGAGTTGACCCACATGTCGATATCTATCTTGCTTTCTATACATGTTGTTTAAAAACCTATGTAATAATGGGTAAATAATATTAGAGAAATATCAAACAATATATTGACTGACATTGTGTGAGTACTAAATAAATATTCCTAGAAAATAAATAGAATTTATTAAACAAATTTCTAAACGATTATGATCATAACTTATACACTTACAACAATCTAGCCTAAAATATTTATAACATCTCAATTGATAGTTTATGGATCATTTATGTCATTGTTGTCAATAGATGAAAATACTCTTCTAATAATTTTAGCAAACCAAAAATGTATATAGTCTAGAAGATCAACAAGCCATTAAATTTAATAATTTCAATTCATATTTTGTGATGGATAATGAGGAGGAGAGGAACCCATAATTGTGCATGTACTTAAATATGTACTTTGGTTTTCACCATAGGTTGTTGAAAAAGGACTAATAGTTGTTCACTTTTTGATTAATAAAACTTTTAAAGAGCCAATGACAATGTGCCACATAGGGTGCTCGGTCATTGGTACCTCTTTCAAATGCTTCATATATATATTTTATATATTTTAAATCAATTCAAAAACTACTTTTCCCTCTAAATAAACACGCGAAACAAAAATTTTGATGTGGCACGATGATATACTACACGGTGATATGATTTTTTTGTAGAAGAGACCCCTACATATATCTACGTGTCCCTAAAGTTAGGGTGCACGATTATGGGGTCCTCTCCCCTAACTCTCAAATTTATTTCCCATAAAAATTCACATCAATAGTAGCTTCAAAGAACAAATAAGTAGTAACCTATACATGAAAGAAAAAAATTGTAAGAAAAATAGTTGAGAGTTAAAAATATATGTGATCTATTTAATCATTCATCCTTACACATATCTTAATACATGTCATTCATATACAACACAAGTCTCTTCCATGTATGATTAAGTACCACAATCCCTCTTCATTCCCCCACTAGTCTCATCATGTGGGACATATAATACGATGCAAATTTAATGAGTTCATCCTTACAATTTACAAAGAAACGAACAAAACCGAAATGCAGACAAGCTTTGTAAATCGAGTAAGTACATACATCTATGATATTCTACAAGTTTAAAATAACCAACTCACATAAACATGCGCACATTGGACAGCTAGAAAGGTAGGCATCGATAGTGGAAAGCTAGAAGCACATGCAACTATACTAAACCATGATGATGTGGTCATTGCTCTTCCAGCTGTACAAAACATGTGGTTATTTACATTTGTAACAGGTAGGAGATGGATAGCTAGACAGTTTCCTTCATAAAGCGTGATGATGTGGATATTTGCATGCGGGCATTAGAGGTGTATAAATTGTGTGGATCAGCATACCTTTTCCCCAACAAGTGGGTTTCAATGCATCATATTTGGAGAAGCAAGTCCTCTCGAATCTCGCCCCCCCCCCCTCGCTTGGAGATACGAACCTCTTCCACAGGCGATAAATTCTGATTACTTATATGCCACGAATTATGTTTTTGTTTCTTATTTTTCATGCAAATTCTTCCTCTAAATCAGGTTTATGTCATTTCATTGGTTGGTATTCGTTTCACATTTCATGGATCAAAGAATTTTTGTAGCATGTTTATGTAGAATTTTTGTAGAATTTGCTAAATTTACTTAGACATCTTAAATTCTCTCATAAATCACCCTCATATTCTTTATATTTTCTCTAAAAACTTCCGAAGGGTGTTCAATTAGCCACAAAATGGAAAAAAATGGCCTTTTTAGGCCATCAAAGGAAGTAGTCTCTCATCAAAACTAAATGAGTTGATCAATCACATTCTAGACACTATTCCCTACACACTGAAACACATTGAATGATATTATTGGTACTATTCCATTCTAGAGCTATGAAAACACCCTCTGGGAGATTTTAAGATAGATGTTAGAAATCCATAGGTGATGTCAGAGAATCTTGGAAGTGTTGAAGGTAATTTAGGAGGATTTAGGAAAGGTTTGATCATTCAAGGACTATCTGCTCAACATCGGGTTTTATAGGTGTAGGAAACAAACACTCTAATGGTAAAACCTAAATTCTCTAGAAGTTTCTAGGAGCTTTGTACAAAGTTATAAGGAAAAAATAGGCATTGGAAAGATACATAAATCCTCTACATGTTGGAGAAATCCATTTTTCTCTAAGGCTTGAAGGCTTCATGAAGAATTTCAAAATAGTAAAGCTACCCTTTTTGGTTCCAAACCAATACTTCACCAATGCAACACTTCATGACACCAAAACATGGAACTACTAATCAAATTTCATGCTTCTTGATGATTGACACCTCATGCTGACTCCTATACCACCTAGACACCCTTTTCCATCAATGCAACTTGACATCATTGACAACACCAATGACACTATGTCCAACACATGTGTTTTGATTTGTTATGTATTATAACTTGGCATTTCATGAGTGCATATATTTGAGTTGTTGTTGTTTCCTTTTAGATTTGTGAGGTTTATAAAATCTAATTTTGACACATCTAACACTCCTACAAATGTCAATAAACAATCCAAAAGACCCCAAAACCTAAACAATGACTATATTTATTGCCAAAATAGACATCGATTGTATAATTTAAACACTAAAATATTTAGGCTGAATGCTTAAATCTTGAAAAATTACCTATGTATTGACCAAATTAGATTATAAAAAATTCTCTCCTAAATCGTGACTCATGGACCTGTGAGACTAGTTCCATAATGTGCAGAGTGACCCTAATTTCTTATATTTACTAGAATAAATTTAAAGTATAAGAAATAATAAAATATAAATAATAATAAATGAAAAACTTATAGTAAACATTTATTTTTGTAAATAGAAGCATGCCAAAAAGACATATAATGTCTATACTATGCGGAACACGTACACATTATGTTTTTTTACTTTTTCCAAGGCATGCCTCTAAGCTTAAATCCGGTTTGGATCCCCAAGCCTAAGGCATGGACCTACAAAAACATAAAAATTAAGTGTTTTTACAGAAAAATCGTAAAATACCTATTCCGCGACGATAAATCAAATTAAAACAATCAACCAATTTAATTAAAATATGACTACGAGGTTGGGCAGACTTTATTCTTTCTAAAAATATGATTTTTCAATTTTTTTGACTAATATATGGTTTCCATACTAATTATTTTCTAATCATGCCTTTTTGTAGCTATTTTATGGATTTTATACATGTCTATCTTTCTTCATGTATCTTTTTTTTTACTAAATGAAATTGAATAAATTTTTTTTTGCCCAAACTAGGACTAATTCTATACATATTAAAAAAAACTAATTTTTGATATTTTTGAGGTAGTTAGGGGGCACAGTCGGAGCTCCATTATTTTTCAAAATTTAAAATTTTTGTACTAGAAATATCATTAAAAAAATACTCATTAAAAAAATCTAAACAAATGTTAGCCCAAACTAGATGCTCCTATTTATCTTTCTACCAAAGGGTTTTCAAAAATATTAAATAGTGCTCAAAAAATGGTGGGGGCACAAAAGACTATCTACTATGTTTTTTAACAAAAATAGGAATACCTGTTGGTTTTTTAGTTATTTGACTCACTTAAACTTAACCATTTTAAAAAATAGTATCTTAGAAACTAGACTCAAAATGCTACGATTCATGTTCTTATAACATCTTCCAATTCTGAGTTTAACTATTTAAAATAATTTGTAGAAGTTGATTTTTATTTTTCATAAAAAAGTTTGCACTTAAGACCCTCTTTTGGCCCCCAACTTGGGGCACTTACACATTATAGAAATTAACTCAAGCAAAATAAGTAATAAAATGTGAAAGGAGGATAGAGAAGGACTTAGCTGATTCACAACCAAATCTAAAGTGTCTTGAAGTCCCGACTCAAATGAGCAAATGTAGGACCTTCGCACAGAGACCAAGAAAAATATAGATATGGAAAATAGGTTTAATAGGGGTTTCCGAGAAGAAAGGGACGGGGGCACCCACAGTGCCACAGACCAAAACAGTGCTTGAGTATGCAAAAATACTCTAAAACCCAACTTTTCGTGGTCACAAGTTAGTCATTATTATTTTCCTTTTGTTTCTTTGAATTCACACCAAGATCGCGAGGTCACTAGAAACCTATAATGAAATATGAACCCGCAAAACCTCAAATAGATATCAAATCCTAAAAACAAAAGATGTTGAATGAGGGATTGGCCTTGTCCTCGGTTTCACAATGGTGAACTTATGACTGAGCATTACACTACATCTCAAACCCAATTTAGTTCTGTGTATGTGGAATTGTGTCCTATTTTTCTCTTGTGTGTGTCACACTTGGATAGTGAGTAAGTAATTATATGTAGAATATAATAAATGTGTACATGGAATACAATAAACTCCCCTCCTATGAAGTGTGATGTAGAAAACCAACCCTTGTGTCCCTTGTGATGGTGCTTTAGATAGATGCAATGGAGATTTTAGATGCTTGATGGATGCAACCCTTAGGTGGTGATAGTTAGGGATTAGTGTTTAGTCCTTTATTATGATCACATAAATTTATATTTATATGATTTATTTGCTTTAATTTCATAATTAAACCCAAAAATTATGACTACCAAAAAGATATGATGCTCAAACAGCTAGAAAGGACCCAAAAAGTGCCAATTAAGTACAAAGGAGATGGGAGTGCCCAGAGGGGATGAGGGCACCTGACACTAGCGTCTTGGCTGGGTGCTAGTGTCCAGGATGACAAATGTTGAAGAGTAAAAAGGTAAACTGAGTAAGTAAGGGTACAAGACTGAAAGTATCAACAGAAAGCAAAACAAAAGTGGCCAAAGACATGGGTTAATTAGTATTTTTCTTTCTTATGAATCATATGAATAGTAGTATGTGATTAGGACTAGATAGTTACCCAAACTATGTGATTTTGTGTCTACATCTAGTATCAAATGAAGAGAACATAGGTCGCCCAACCACCAAGTTCTTTGCTTGTTCTCGTGCCTTCCAAATTCACTAAAGAAATTCCATGAGGAGCAACAAGAAATCCCACAAATAATAACGAAACCAAATGAATTCATTTTCATCTCTTTTGACCCTTTGGAGCCTATTGGAAATATTAAATCTCACACAAACATTCCAAGGTTCAATTCTGGTCAAAGCCAAGTTTTATTTATTTTTTTACACTTAAAAAGTGTGGCTATGTAATGGGTACATCCCAGGTATGGATTTAAGTACCCGAGAAATAATCAAGGCATGCATATACATATTCATAGTGTACCCGAATCATATATACCTATACTTGTACCCATACCAGATACGTATCAGGCTTGGTACGGGGGGGATACTTGGCATTTCTGGGAAGTCTAGTTGATATTGGTGATGTATTTTTTTTAGACCACTCTGGAACATGTCATGACTATGTAAGTCAGACTCATCAACCTTTTTCGGCATACTTCCATCTTGTTCCAAAATTGGAGCTTGGGAGTAGGGTGTGAAGATACATCATGGAATAATAGAATTTTCTCTCTTCTTAGATGTAGTTGTGGCTGATTTGATAGATAGGATTGCAAAATTTTGAAAGATACATAAGGCACAATAATTGTTTGAAAAAAATTCTAAAGGAAGTGTGTTGTCATGGAATGTAATGATTGTGTGTATGTTGAATAAGTCTCAAAGGTTTTTAACAAAATGCAACTGATAGGTCTGAAGCCAAACTCATAAATCTATGTTAGCATCGTTGAACGTATCTATATAGTATGTTCACCGAATATGCCAATGTGGCAATTTGATTCCTACGTGTTTTTGTTTACATCTTCCATATTTGGACCTATCAATTATCATTTTGTTACACATATACCATTGATGCCTAAGAACTCTAGTTTCTATAGTACACCTATTTATTATGTCGAGAATTCAAATTTTATCATCCCCCTTACAAAAACTTGAACCTTGAAAGTCCACCAAAACTTTGTTTCAATTTCATTATTTATCTTGAAACCAATTTTTGTGAGGAATTTTAAATCTTGTTGGGGTATTTTCTAGGGAAATGGAACTACACGATGATCCTATTGGAGTTGCATAATTGCAGCCATGTGCAAGGAAGGTTAAGGGCTTATATGAGGGAGAGAATGAAGTTCAATATCATGGGACTGAACATTTGTTCACCTTAATTAGAGCATGGGGAGGTCATTTGCCGAGATGGATTATAGATCCACAAATTTGTGTGATAAGAACAACTTAGATAAAATCTTGGAGATGGACCTGCTAATACTTATTTCTATGGGAGCGACAAAATATTCAAGGTGGAAAAAACATAAGAAATGTAAATTGGTAGGTAGTCGAAAAGGTGCAATGAGAATGATTTCAACACATCATATCAAGAGTGATGGATGAAATTTGACCCTTGGAGTTCAAAATGGATTTAAAATTTCTC
The DNA here is from genome assembly GCA_018340775.1 of Taxus wallichiana var. yunnanensis. Taxonomy (NCBI): domain Eukaryota; kingdom Viridiplantae; phylum Streptophyta; class Pinopsida; order Cupressales; family Taxaceae; genus Taxus; species Taxus wallichiana. The sequence goes on from CM031241.1 coordinate 146,265,929, forward strand.
ATTGAGATGGTTTTTAATAAAATTATCTCAGTAGAAATGTGAAAAAAACATCTTCATACTGCAAAAAAACATCAACTAACTTGCAGGTGTAAATCTGCAGCCAAAAAGAGTCAATTTTATGTTTTTAGTTCGCTTATCAACTTACTTGTAAATGTAAATACATAAAAACACTAAATCGGTAAGGATTATAATCAAATAGACATTTATTTTATCGATAAAAACTATCAATTAAAATGTAATTTGAAAATATTAAATCCTTCCTTAAGTACACACTATATTATTTTTTCTTCATCTCTGACGACATCATCTACGGAAAATCTCTATAGCTTCCTTAACTACTCCATGTGTGCAATAACTATAACCATGTTGGACCAACATACCACATCTTAATCAGTCAATTAGTTAAACACATAACGTGAATCCTCCAAAACCATGTTTTTTTATTTATATCGATCATTTTATTTTGCACGACAAAATTTGATAAAACTCACATCCAATTCCAACTATCTCATCATGGATTTTCTTACCCTCTTCCAAATTACTCAATTTACCAAAGGTTTTAACCTTGCATATTTCATCAAATAAAATATTTCCAAAGCATCTTCCGTAAGCTCATGCCTTTTATAACCCACAATCATGATTTTTCATGGGTTTATCATTTGGTTAGACATTTTGTCAGACAATTTTTGTGCATCCTCAAATTTTGTGAATTGAACACAACATGTTCTTAGTTTGGATGTTTTTTCCTTACAATTTAGTTGGATTTTGAACCACCAACTAAGCTCATATCTTATCTTACATTTTTCCATTTTCTTGGACTCTACCTTCAAGATCAGTTTATTCTGAATGTGTTTGAATTGTATCAACTATCTTGTATCTATATGTTACCTTTAATTTATTCAATCATTGTGATAATATTTACCTGACTTGATACCACTTTGATTTGGGCTATTCACTGATTCATCATAGTTGAATACTCACCTCAACATATCATCATTTTATCCTTCAATACTCAGTCATGAAATCCTTCATATAGTCACCTTCTCAATTTGGATCTTATTGGTTTGAAATTTGTCGTATTCACCTATATTCTACACATTGAATAGATAAGGTGTGCTTAATCAATAAAAGTTCAACATTTCTATAATGACAGCTAGATAGGGTAATACTTGGAGGTTTTATAAATTTATTTTAACAGTAAGTTAGATGTTCAATTTATCTTCAAGAGGAAATCCATATTAAAATTTTGTGTCTATTTGAATCTCATTCTATTAAAAATTTTTTTTTCCTTGGATAAATTGATTCATAAGATGTCGCTTTAGTAGTTGACATAGCTCCTCTCCTTGACACTATCACTCCCCTCTTAGATCTCAGTGCCCCTCTCCTATCTGTAGTGATGAATTCTTTCACTAGATCAACAATAATCATAATAGTGGTGGAAGTGGGTGGGGTTCCCTCGGGAGGTTTGACAAATATCCTCTCCCTGGACATTTCCACTCCCCTACTAGATCTCATTTCCCCTCTCCCACTTGTAGTGGAGAACTCTTTGACTTGATTAACATCAATGGTAGAAATGGTGGCAATGGGTGGGTGCCCCTATGCAATGGAAATTCCCTTAGTTTTTGCCATCTCTCCTCGGAACTAGTCTCAACAAAATATTGAAGAAGAAGAATAGTAGTAACAACAACATGATGGGTGGGATCCCATCCGGACGTGGCCCGCATCTCTAGCACTAATGGCCAAGGGGAAAACCCTGATAGTCCTCTACCTCTTCTTCCTCTTACCACCATATTCTTTGTTGCAACATATGTTTCTTAGGATTTTGTATATTTTGGTGCCTTTTACTTATTGCACCTTTTTTAGTTTAAAATCACACTTTTACTACGTAGTACAAATTTTTGATGTCCCCTTAAGGTGATTTGGCCTTTTCTCGAGGCCTTCTTATCTCAATTTGAATTGCATTCTGTGGTTTGACTTCTTCCAACAATTTTTTGTATGAGTGGTAATGTACTATACATTTATTTTAATAAAATTTTGGTTTTCAATTAAAAATAATAATAATATCTTGGCCATATGGTAATTTTTGGGCCCATTTTTTCCCGACCACTCAAGGTCGGGCGCACTTAACTTGCCCGTCCCCGATACCATGAATAATTTTCTGTCACACTAAAAGCTTGAACTAGTGGTGGAGAGGGATCTCATTGTGTTAACTACCTGCCACGCCAACATTTTTTGAGACTAAATTAATGGTAAAACTCGATTGATTCCATCTAAAAAAATAAATTGATAATTTAATTAATTTTCTATGTGAAAAATAAAAAATAAGAAGATTGATTGATATCCATCACCATATTTTAGATAGATATATTTTAGAGATATGTAGTAAGTGTCTCAGTTAATGGTGGTCCTTATTTCACAAACATATATGCCATGTGTGTATGATTCCCAAGATGAGGTCAACACAACATCCTTAAGAATATTTGACTACTTGTTGCAGGAGACCTCAAATAGCAGAGAACACCGAGACAAATGATCCTCTCAAGAACATGGTTAATGAAGTTCTCATGGAGTAAAAGGAGTGGATGTTACAACAATTCTCCATATCCTTGAACAACTACAAATGGGAAATCCTACATCCTCCTCTGATCCAACCCTTAAGTGCCTCGACACCCTTCAAGGTTCAAGTAAATTTTGATATTCCTATTGTTAGGGTAAAATAAATCTTGATGGAGTGGAAAATTAGTTGGACCAATTATCCTCCTATTTTTCTTTCAATAAATTAATTGATAAAGAGAAGATAACATTTTATCGCTTGAAATCATCACTTTCATCAAAAATTGATGGGGATGTAAAAGAACGAACTCGATAGGGATGAACTAACCATTGTAAATGAGCCCACATGGAATGATTCTATGGATGCCATAAAGGAATAATAATACCCTATTGGAGCCTATGATGATTTATACATATAGTGGCAACAACTTTGCTAAGGTAAGGACCAGCCAGTTCAAGATTATACTGATAATTTTCATTCTCTATCTGCAAGATTGGGAATTCAAGACACAAAACAAAACAAGATCCTCAAATATCACAGTGGCCTAAAATGGTGCATATGAGAGGACATGGACCTATTTAAATTCCATATCCTCGGCGAGGTGTATAATTTTATGATCAAGATTGAAAAAAAGCATGGAAAGAGAAATACAAATAACTTGCCTCTAAAGGGGAAAAATGATAAGGTAGGCCAAAACTGAGGCCAGGGTTAGAAAAAAAAGGATTCACAAGGAAATAGAACACAAAAGGATCCTGGAAGATAGGGAAGTTATGCAACCTCCAAAATACTAATCATCATTCCAAGGAAGAATGTCGAGCCATCAAGTCCTTACTTGAGTCATCAAATTCAACACCCACTGCTCCACCGGTAACACGCACCGAGGCCATAAATAAAGAAGATGAAATTATAGACACTGAAATGGATGTGATCATTGTCACCTCACAAGTCAAGAAGATGGATGAGAAGGAAAATCTATTTCATTCCAATATTTGGGTAAAAGGTAAGGCTCTATATTTTATTCTTGATAGTGGAAGTCAAAAGAATTTAATTCCTTTAATGTTGTGAAAATTCTTAACCTTCTTGTAAAGCCACATCCACATCCATATAATATCATGTGGTTGAACTCAAGAAGATATCTCCATGTCATACAACAATTTCTCCTCCCATATGCAATCAAATCATTCTATGATGAAGTCTTACGTGATGTTGTTCCATTAGATGTTTATGATTTGCTCATGAGCTAGTCATTCATGTGGGATAGACATGGAATGTATGATTCACAACATCGAAGGGTCATTGTTACCATTACAAGTCGTTGTTATTGGATACTTGAGGTCATTCCCTCCAATTTTGTTTTCCTCATCAGTGCCAAGAAATGTACGAAGATGTTGGAGAAAACAAAGTAGTTTGTAATCCTGATGATTAGGCTAAATACTACCAAGAAAGTTGTTGCGGACACCTTGAACATGTATTCTATGCAACAAAAAAAGAAGTAGATGGACCAAATCATAGTTGAGTATGATGATCTATTCTAGTCACCCACAAGAGTGCCACTTCAGTGTGAGGTAAAACATGTTATTGATTTTATCTCAAGCTCTCCTTTACCCAACAACCACACGTATCACAGTTTAGTCCTTGAAAATGATGAGATCAAGAGGTAGCTCCAAGAATTGATTCAAAAGGGACACATTAGGCCAAGATATTCACCCCATGGATGTCTAATTTCCTTGGCACCAAAGAAAGATGGAACATGGATATTTTGCATTGACAATCGGGCCTTGAACAAAATCATTGTCAATAATTTCTACTCTCTTCTAAGGATTGATGATTTTCTAGACCAACTCCACAGTGCGAATTTCTTCACCAAAATTGATCTCAAGTATGGATATGGATATCAACATATTTCCATCAATCCCACCGATGTCTGGAATATTACGTTTAAGTCTCAAGAAGGTTTATTCCAATGGTTGGTCATGCACTTTGGACTAACTAATGCTCCTACGAATCTACACCCATTCCTTTGTAGTGTTCTACTTATATGATACACTCATCTATAGTCAGGCATCGGATGAACATCTATAACATGTTTGAGAAGTACATCAAATGTTCAAACCCTTTGAAAGCACAAGTTGTATGCAAATATAGACAAATGCACATTTGGGATTAGGAAGGTTTAGTACCTAGGGTATGTTGTGAATGAAGGAGTCCATGTTGACCCAGAGAAGATCCAAATTGTTAAGGAATGGCCTACTCCAAAGACTTTTACAGAACTTTGTAGTTTCTTAGGTATTTCTAATTTCTATCCTCAATTTGTCTTAGGGTTTTAAAATATTTACTTCCCTGAACCAAGTGACTAAAGGAGGAAACAAGATTAGATTCCAATGGGGGGATCCACAATAGAGAGCATTCGAAGGTTTGAAATAAATGTTATGCTCGACTCTTATTCTCTCCTTACCTAGCCTGTATCAACCTTTCAAATTGATGATAAACGCATCTCAGTATGCCATGTGAGTAGTTATGATGCAACATGCCCAATTCTATGTTGTATATCATGTAGTGAAACATTCAATGACACATTCAAGAAGTACCCCACATATGATAAGGAGATTTATGCCATTATCCAAGCCTATAAGCAATGGAAACACTACATTCTGGGAAAGGAGACAGTCATCCACACAGACCACATGCCATTGAAGTTCCTTCATACGTAGAGTAAACTAAGGAATGAAAGACACCAGAAGTGGGCCATGTACCTGTAACAGTTCCACATGATAATAAAACATAAGAAGGGAATTTCTAATTCAGTAGTAGATTATCTGAGTTGCCTTGTAATTGTAACCCTCACAACTATCCTTGACCTTTGCGGACATGAGACTTCCTATCGGTGTACTTTGCATGAGATGCTAATACATATCAGGCCCTCCGAGGAGGAAAGCATGTCCTTAATTTCTACCTACAGACAAACATAGGTGGTAAACCACCTGATTTTCCACATGCTTCATATATATCACTACAAACACCCACTTACATGGGATTAGGCCCTCCCTACATACAACATGGATACAATTAGACCCCGCATGCTCCTCCAAGCACATTCGATTTAAATTTTGTTATGGATTCTAGCCCATGACACCCATTGATGTATGCATTCCAATGCATACGATGGAATACACGTCTCATGGAAAAACTGAAGTAGAAAGGAAACAAGGTTTACTTGAACAAGTTTAGTACACTTAGCAGCAGTTCCACGATATTTTATAGAATAATAATGAAAAGTGTACACAATTCCATGATCAACACAAGGTTCCACATCATTTCAAGGTTGGTTATAAATTTTGGTTGTGGATTCAAAAGGAAAGGCGTGTAGGTGCACACAGAAAATTTGACTTCTATGGTATGGTCCTTACATTATCACTAAGAAAGTAAACGAAAATTATTTTGAGATTAGAAGGAACGACATACACAATAGATGATTCATTTATCTTGTGAATGGGAATAATAATGAAGAGCTTCCTAGTTACACATTAGTGAAAATAGACTTGAATATGAAAAGCCTCGTGTATGATTTTAAAAATATGGAATTATGTTAAACCCTAATTTCAAAGTAACACATGTAAAACTATGATAAAGAACTACTATAGATAGGAGAACATAAGTAATACGTTAGATAAATATGAAACCCTAAGTGCAAGATAGGGAAATATTGACTTAGTTGATTTATGTCGATGTCGGGAATGCGCTATTGGTATAAAGAGCAGATTTACACAAGAATAATATCACTCTTTGTATTATATTATTTTCTGTCTCTAATATCTTGTGCAATACACTAGGCTAATATATAGCCAATATAATAGACAAACCAGTATCCTATAAAATAGGAACCCATACAAACAAATAACCCGTTAATAGATTTACGGGTACAACAATACTCTATGAATAATATATTGTTGAAACAATATATTCTTTCAAACCTAATATTTATAATGTAAACATTAATAATAATTTCCTAACATTCCCCCCCTTAATGTTTACATGGTAACAAAAGAACTTTCACACTTCCTTTGCGCCTCTCGCCTCTCTGCGCGCTCATGATCTTGGCACACACTCGAACTGAAGGTAGAAGAAGGAACACATCAACTTCTTATCGACCAAGCACTGTCGGGAACACATCTGACCGACGAGGATGGGAACACGCTCAGGAATCATCTGCTTATCAACCAGTCACTCTAGGGAACACATCTGACCTAGCAGTGTGGGAACTCAAGCAGGAACACATCTGAACAACCTTCAATGGTTTTCAAGAGGCTAACCACAAACCTAGGTACGAACAGGAACACATCTGACTGTTCTACCTCATCAAGCCTCATGATGCTGCGTTTCACTGTGTTATTTGTTCTGTACTATGTTTTTTTTCATTTGGGGAAATAGGAAAAGCCACATACTCAACTGAAAAACTGAAAAATGGAACATTGGATCATGTTGATCATGTTCCCCCCTCAATGTGAACATTTCACTTATTCAACACACAACAGGAACTCTGAAAAAGAATCACACTAGACATCAAATACTGAAAGCACACTCACACCACAAAATGTGCCACCACAGCTTCTGCGCAGCCCCGTCGTTGGTGACTGACGAGAGGTCGTTGTCTGACCTCCATCCTCCGATGCCTCCATCCTCCATTTTCATGCTGCTAGATCAGCTAGATTTGGATATGAAGCTTTGTTTCCACATTGAAATTATTCTTTTCTTCCTTCCCACAATGTGAAATCAATTATTTCCAGACGTCGGATAACACCGAAAATGCGTCTGTGAGGCAATTTTTATTTTTTTATTTTGGACTTTTACAAGGACTCAATTTTTCGACTCTTTGTGAAAAATTACTTGACACAAAATAATGACATGTTATACTCAAAACTGCAATACAAATAATCCTAAGATCACCTATTTGACACTTTTACAAACAAAAGACAATGACATGTCAAGAAGACATACAATCTTTACGATGGATGCAAAACATATTAAAAACTATACCTTCACTTATAGCCTCACCCATATTGTGCGATCATCTTGGCTCAACATTCAAGCTCGTCTAATTGACTTAGCATTACCGAGATATATTCTTATTTTCCTTAGCCATGTCGAGTAAATCTTGCTCCAATATTGACTCCTAATCACCTTCTATAACTTGGCCCCCAATAGTCCTCCATGCCACTCGACCTAGGCTTGGAAATAAAGATTAAACATTCAACTCATGTAATGTACTCCTTAGACTTTGGAGTCTGTTGAAGCTCACCTCTTTGGGTTTTAGAACCCGAGAACTCCCTAACATTACAGATCTCCCAATAGCTAAAAATATCTGAATCCAAAAAATATGAAACTCCTAATTATAGATTTGTGCATTGGAGATATTATGAGCGGATAGCACGGAGATTTTGATCAAATAAAAATTCAAAACCTGCAGGAGAAGTCATCGATTTTACGGAGTAGATCTTTGACCACCGAATCTACCATGTATTGATAATCTCATGCATGCAAACAGTCAGCGCATCAATAATTACAACTCCTGTATACATCCGAGATGCATTTCAAACTACAACCGTTTTATGTAAAATGAGGTTGGGCCGATCACTTTTCTTGGAGGAAAAAATGAATCTGATGCATAGAAGGATGTTGCAGGCAATTAGTTGACTGAACCGCTTGGAGTGCTCCTCATCAAACTAAAATACCACGATCCATGCAAAAAACTTTAATGTAATCTGAGATGCATGGAAGACAATGACAGCAAAGCATTCAACCAAGTCTTGAGATCAGACGTGTTTGGAGATCAAAACTATCATCGATTAATTGCACACTCACAAAAAAATCTACATGCATGCACAGATTTCAATGGAGCTATAACAGTCCACGCAGATCTTGCCTCATCTACCATGCAAGAATTTACCAGAGTTGTCAACAGGCGCAAGCATGTGTTGAAGATATCACATACGGCTTTGACAATATAATTGATGTTGCATCAAACTCTACATGAAGGCCATGGATATGATGACTGCAATTTCTGACTGTTCTATCTATGATAGATCTTCCTCCACATAGATTCATATCTGAATACGGCAAAGGCAGTGACTGTAGATGCACCTGAACCAAAAACAAATTCCTGTAGAGACGCCTCAAGCCTGATGATGATCAAATCATACGAGCTGAACTATATCTAGAATGCTCACAAAAAAAAATCTCTCATTAACCAGGGAAAACGTGAATAGAAAAAGATTTTCCCTGTATAATATATCATGGATCCATAGTCGCTCTGATACCAAATATTGGTATAGCGGTAGATTTACACAAGAATATCACTCTTTGTATTATATTATTTTCTGTCTCTAATATCTTGTGCGAATACACTAGGCTAATATATAGCCAATATAATAGACAAACCAGTATCCTATAAAATAGGAACCCATACAAACAAATAACCCGTCAATAGATTTACGGTACAACAATACTTCTATGAATAATATATTGTTGAAACAATATATTCTTTCAAACCTAATATTTATAATGTAAACATTAATAATAATTTCCTAACATGCGCATCTTGGAAAAAATGATAAACATGAAGGGTAAATTGTCACAACTATGCACAATAAATTTTAGAACTAACTAATGTGCTGGACTCTAGCGCCCGAGCGAAATGGGTGCCTAAGCATTGGTGACCTCTCTGGACTCCTGTGACTACGTAGATGCTCAGAAACTTATCTTTCTGATATCGCAAGGTTTTCGTTGATAGTCGTTGGCCGCTTGGATGTCATTGGATGATCACTGAATTCTCTTGTAACCTATAAAGATAATATGACCTACAAAACCCTCAAACTACATCAAATCCCAAAACAAAATATGCAATATAGGGAGTCGGGATGACTATGACAGTCACCTGACTAAGTGTTGCATTACATCTCAAAATCCATGTAGTTCTTGTGAGTGTGTGTAATAATTGTGCCCTATGATGCTCTTGTGCAAGTTGCACTTGATAACAGGTTGTAGTGAAATGTAGCAATCTAGTAAAATGTGTGGATGGAATAATGAAATTCCCTTCCTATGAAGTATATGCATAAAATGCAATCCCTTTTCCCTTGAATGAAATCTAGATAGATTCCTTTGATGCTCGATAATGCCTTTGGATGTGCAACCGTAGGTGATGATAATATATGCTTAGAGCTTAGTCCTTTATTATGGTCACATAGTTTTGTAGTTATATGATTCCCTTGGTTGAATTTTGTAATAGTGTGAGTGTGAAACCACGTCTTGAGAATCATTTGTAGAACTAGGAGTGAGTTTTTAAATAAGTGACTAGAAATTTCTTGTGAAAAAAAAGCCTTTTTTTTAATAGATCATCATCACAGAACTCTTGTGAAACCGCATCTTGATAATCATGTAGTACGTCATTGTCAAATGTAGGATTTGATTTTATGGTGAAAATTTTCCCATTACAAGATTACTTATCAATAACGCATTTAAAATCGTTCTAAGTCTTTGCGAAAATAGAGATATCAATCTATTACGTATGGATTTGATTGATTAAAAGTGTAAATAGTGTGAAACCGCATCTTTGATAAGCTCTGGGTGGAGAATCATTTGTGGAACTACTTAGAAGTGAGTACTTGACTCTAGTCTAAGTAGGAGTATGATTTGATTTGATTTTATCGTGTAGATTTGCCGGTTGCCCTTTGCTTGATGGAAATTGGGAGATAGTTGAAGTATACCTATAAGTAACGCATTCAACATCATTGTAAGTCTGCACAATAGAGATATCGATCCATAAAGAATATTCAAATGCGTGTAAGAACCTACTTACAAGAAATTAAAAACTTTTCCGAACAGTCAAATCTCAAAACACGGTGTATGCACGTATGTGATGTGATTTGACTTCTAAGTCACAAGTGCTATGTTGGATATAAATGTAAAATGTGGGAGCATGTGAACTATCATATGGTATTGTGATTTTTCACTAATACCTATGTAGTTTATATATGTGTTATTTTATATATTTTGTTTGGAATGTTTAATTGGAGGGAAAACCATATTTTGAAGTGATTTAAAAAAATAAATTTGAGTTACACTATGACCATGGTGGAAACCAATACTTGAATATGGGGTGAAAATGTTTGAACAATGAATTTCTTTATATATACCTATGCCTCATTCAAGGCCATATGTACATATTCACTCGAAAAAGTGAGTTCCTCATGTCTCTAGTGTGTCATTTTAGGAACAAGTGTAACAAATTTATTGCATGCTAATTGACTAATTAGATCCTAATTTTGTTGTGGTTATACTTTTACATAAAAGAAGGTTTCCCTTTCTCCATTACATTATCCTAGAAGGGGTTTCCCCTGACATGGAAGATAGAGTTGTTGCTCAAATATAATTCTCAAATGTATTTCCAAAGGTAATATAATGCACATGAACTATATGAAAAAATCCCTCGAAACAAATGTTTTCAAAAACTCTTTGAACTAATAAATCACTCTAGAACATGCCCTGATTGTGTAAGCTTCATTTTTTTTATTACCATGCATGTGCACTGTTTGACAAAATGCTTAGAATGATTTTTCTGAAGTCCATTTGTGTCTACTTTGTAATCCATGCCTCTTCTCCTGAAATATCACAATTGCAGCTAAGAGAACATGTGTTTCCACATGAAGCATTAATACTATTTCACTGAATGCAACCAACAATGTCCAATATGATCACTTCGCCTTTTCTAGCATACCCCCATCTTGTGCATAAATAAGATCTTTGAAACATGGAAATAACACCAACCAAATCCTTATGGAGACCTAAAATTTGTTGTTTTAGCTACAAGTGCCATGGTAGATATGTATGCAAAATGTGGAAGCACATAAATGCCTCTTATAGCATCATGCCTAGAATTGATCATTATGTCTGTATGGTTGACATTCTTTGCCATGTAGGCTACTTGAGGAAACTCTAGACTTTATCATCAACATGCCAATAAAACCAATGGTGGTTATGTGGATCTTTTTCTTGGTGCCTTTAAATCACATAAGATTATGGAGCCATGATTAGTTATAACTACTTTTCTTTCTTACTTGAATCTTCAAAATGCTGCAATTTATGTTCATCTATCAAGCATCTATGCAAGAGTGTGCTAGTGGGGCGAGATTAAAATGGTAATGAGATTAATGAATGATAGAGGAATTAAAATGGTGCATGGATGTTATTTGATTAAACCTATAGAAATATTGGATTTATCGAGAACCTTCATGTATGTGTTGATTTCTAAATCACAACAAAGTTTATGTCCAAGATTGTTACAAGACAAATTTATGTGAGAGATGAGAATCGGCTCCACCTTTTTAAAAAAACATAATGTTTTTATAGAGTTTATTGGTAATGTCATGTGAAGCAACATGTAGACATAGTTTGGCATTAAAACAAGGTGCACCATGTTAGATGTGTAGTGCTAAATAATGGATCTCACATCAACAAACATTTTTAAAGTAACTTTCCATTTACATGCCTTGAAGTTGTTTCACCACATGCAAACAACCATAGGATATGCACACAATGAATTTTGAAAAGGCCTTTAGAATCTTTCCAAATATGCAATTGGTAGGAATCTGTAATATTTGTCAAAAGGATAACATGTTGCTATGTTTCTATTATCATTCATATTCACATTGCACTCCCAAAATTTTCCACTCTTCAATTCAATTCTCGAGAAAAATGTAGTGTATTAATGTGATTAACACATATGGTAGGTGGTAAGAAGTGTTGATGGAAGTACATGAAATTGTGGTATTTTCCATTGCCATAAAAAATGAAATTTGATTCCTAAGTATATTATGAAGCCAATAGTACAGAATGTAAAGGGGTATGACAAATATGTGGAAAGTTATATTCATCTATGAAGTACATTTATCTAAAATAAATATATATGTAAATCCATAGAGATATACAAGGAAGTGTTTTTTTAATGTTATAATTGCAGATGCTCTGTTTAATATGTGTGTTAAATGTTGAAACATGCAAAGGGTATGTGAACTTGTTTGACAAAATGCCCCGAGATATGTCATTTCATGGAATAGAATGATTGCAATATATTCACAAAATGGGATTATTGAATATGCCTTGGGAACATTTAAATGTAAACGAGGAAGTAGATAAATGACAAGAGTTTGACCAAATGACAAAACATGGGATTTTTAAGCAAATATCATAATTGTGTCTTACAAATATGTGGTCAGTAGCAAAATGAGAGCTTTGCAACTACGTATGGACATCCATCAAGGCATGATTAAAAAAATTACAACTCCAACAAACTAAACATTATTATCCTCTCTAACGTAGTTTGCAACTCATGTGCAATTGCTAGTTATTCAATTCATAGACTAGAGTTTACATTTATAAATTCGACGAGCTCTTAAATATTAATATTTAAATCTTATTCATCTAGCTTACCTACTTTCACTCTAATAAGCTTGTTAACTATAAGTAAATGTCATAACTTATACTCTTTTACATACGTGAGTTGTTCTCACAAATACATTAATTCACTCAATAATACTAATGAAGCAAAAATTTCCTAATAGATTTCAAATCAAGATCAATTCTGGGCATTGTATGTAATCATGTGATGAGTGGTTGATGTAACAAGAGTCAAGGCGGCTAGTTCCTACCATAAATGTTGCAAGTAGTTTGAAATAAATTTTATTGATTGGCTAAATGATATATTTCTTAACGAGTTGAAGGAAAAAGGTGGAATGGACCAAGTGGAAGTTTTAAAATGGTGTTGTAGGTTTCAAGGAAATTTACCTATTTTAAGCTTTTAATTTCTACAAAATCAAACACTTGTAGGTTTCCCCAATAATCTTTCTAAATATTGGAATATTATATCTTGCAGACGGTACACTAATCACTTAAACACTTAAATAGGTGGCATAACAATTTAGCATGTTTATGCAATAAGCATTAATGGATAATGGTTTGCTTAACTAACACGAGATAAAATCGTGATGTGAAGTATTTTGAAGACTTTAGAAAGGGAAACAATTGTTAGCCATGACAATAGATAAATAGTAATTTTTAAAGGAGGATAGATACTTGTCCAAAAAAATAATGAAAAAGCACCATGCATAAGTGGATCTATTATGTAGACACTAAATCATGCACTTTGGGTATGTTTATAGTCCCGATCATATACCACTTTTCATATGATTCCTAAGCAAGAAAAGTACTTATGGTGTTGTAGGTTTCAAGAAATGTACCTATTTTAATCTTTTAATTACTGCAAATCAAACACTTTAGGCTTCCCTAATGATCTTTCTAAAAATTGGAATCATATATCTTGTAGATGGTATAGTATACTAATCAATTTAACACTTAAATAGGTGGCATAACAATTTAGCATGTCTATTCAATAAGCATAAATGAATAATTATTTGCTTAACTAACATGAGATAAAATCATGATGTGAAGTATTTCGTGTAACACACTCGGCTCTAAGATCGAAGTTCAATCGCCAAGTAAGACATTGTCAAATGTAGGATTTGATCTCATCGTGTAGATTTGCAAAGTGTGTGACAATTGCCATTGCCACTATCGATGGAAATTGGGAGCTTTCATTACAAGATTACCAATCATACAAGTTGCAAGTATAATGAATTAAACATCGTTGTAAGTACTACAATAGATATCGATCCATAAATAATATACGTATGGATTTGAATGCGGGTAAGTACTTACAAGAAATTAAGAGTTTTTCCAGAGAGTCTAATCTCAAAACACGTTGTATGCACAGTATGTGAGGTGATTTGACACTAAGTTTTCAATTCATTATATTTTAATTCATCGGATCCTCCGATCTTTGGATTTTGACGTTCAATGTTACATGTCACAGTAAAATTGTTTGGCGGTCTAGAAAATTATATGAATGTCATATGATATTTAAAATTTAATATGCACGTTAAATTTGTGTTTACGACATTCTCGAGGGCCCTCCTTCCTACTGGGACGTCCTCTATCGAGTTGAGATTCGGTAGAGGTTTTTCCAATAACTAACAAAATATATAAATTGAGTTAAATTTTATTTGTATGTTGGTGTTCCTTGTAATATTCTCTTATAGTTATGTGACTTTTATTTAATTATGGATAATAGATAGGACTAATCAATTACATAGTTTTTCACATATTCATTTTTTCTCAAAAAAATTAATGTTGAATTAATCAATGTGAAGATCCATAAACATACTTAAAGTTTATGATAATATTAATACAAAATTTAAAAACAAATTTAAAGAAAATGATAGAAATTACTCACTTAGTGCAAACTTGCAATTATTTAGAAAATGAGAACTCCATTTCCAACTTCCAGGGCTTGTAAGTCCAATCTTCTAATTTCACCTTTCTTGCAAAATCCCAAATGCAATACATCTAGTTTATTACCCAATATTTATTGCATCCATAAGTGTTTACACTACAATACTCATTTACTGCAGATAAATTGATGGTAGACCATTGAAGAAATCATGGCCGCTCGGTAATATATATATATATATATATATATATATATATATATATATATATATATATATATATATATATATATTTGTTCTGTTAACGCTAACCACGGTCTAGCTGTTTCACCATTCCATGGAGATGTAGAATGGTCATCCATTCGTAATTATTTTTAGTATTAGTGCATTTAATAAGGCACCGGTTTGGTGGATGTTTTCCATTTTAGTGGTTCAAGTAACGACGAAAGAGGTATTGTGCGCTTCCTTTTATCTTTCGAAAGTGCACCCTATAGAGATATGGTTGCAGGTTTTCTAAGCTTGCACAAATGATCTCTCTCTTTCGTAGATACAATGGAAACACCTCAGGTTTGTGGGTATACCTATTTTGAGGTGAGTCTCTAGTATAAAGGCAAGTTCCTTGTTGGAGTATACTAAACTGCTTTCTGGGAGTTTCAGGGTAAAAGATGAATGTAAAATGATTAAAACTAAGGTGATACACCAAATTTGTATGAGGGATTTGACTAAGTGTATGTGCAACTGATCTGGGAAGGATTCTTGATGCACGAACCAATAGTTTTCTGCAAAGTATCTAAGGGAAAAACACTTGATTGTACTAAGGGAGAATCACATACAGTACTAATAAGTTAACATGCACATTAAATTTAAGCAGAAAGGACTGAAACTTGCAGCAGGGTAAGGTGGTTGATCAGGGAATTTGCATTCAAAATATTAATATAACATACACGAGACTGCAAAGTAACTTGGAAAGGCAAAAAACACTTCACATTCAGAGGGAAAAACTTACAAAATCTGCTTCAGTACTCATATATTCAAAAGTCTTCTAGTTCCTCCTCTTGTGCTTTGTAAAGGCACACAATATATAGCAAAATAAATTTTCCCACCCTTCCTAAAAATAGACTAAGGATGTACTAGCCCATGCATCCTAATTTTATCCTTTATTTAATAATAAATAAAAGGATAAAATAATACAAACTAGTACAAGAGGCATTAATAGCCTTTGATTACATCTCAGTCAATTGAAGTTGACTATTCTATTTTTAAGAAAGAGAAGGGTGAATAATTTACTAAAAATAAGGTTGCTTACAAGGCAAGTCTCTCTCCATGGCATACAACTCTGTCTTCTTCTCCATTCTGTCCTGTTGTGAAGGCATGCAAAAATAAACTTCCTGTATGTGAGAAAAATAATTACAAATATTTGCAATAATACTCATCCTTATATTAATCTAGCTAGGAATGTCGACACTAAAATTTTCCTGCATAATTTCTATTTCATTAATGTATGTATTAGGAATAGGATGTTGTTAAGTGTAATTAGTAGTAGCGTCGATAGAAGATAACGACGCTACCGATCAGCGCCGCCAATAATGTATAGTAGGTAATAGTCAAAAATACAATAGGAATGTTGTGGTAAAAAGTAAATATTTGTCGTAAGTGGTCCGTAATGTTAAAATGTCAAAGTTGGGGTAAGTAGAGAAGTAGGGTCTACATGATTAGGAATTAAATATTATATTAGTAATAAGGACAAGGAGTGAGGTCATAAATATTTTGTGTATTTTATTTGTAAAAAGTCTAAAAATGTGGAACCCATGTGAAATGATAAGGTTTATCTTATCTTAAAAGATAAGCTTACATGTATAGATAAGAGTTAAGGTATGGAATATGATTCGTCAGAGTGGATTTCTTATCCTATCTTAGAGATAAGATGGATAAGCCTAGAAGTTCTATAAATAAAGAGGCCACCCCCCTCATTTAGGATAGAAGGAAGTAGTGAGAAATATTGTATGAGTAAGTGTGTAAAGGAAGCCATCATTTTGAAGGTGTGTTAAAGAATCCATTAAGAGGTGTAATTGTGAAGTTTCTCCCATAGTTATTATTGGAAGGCCAAGAAGTCATTAACACTTGAAGTACCTCATGGGTGAGATTGTAACAATTTCATGTTAATATTATAATTTACACGATATTTCAGATTTATCATCATTCCTTCTTATCATAGTCTATGGTATTCTTGTGTTATGTTTGTTGTGTTTCCAGTTACATCCACCAAACTAAAATCTATGCATTAGTAAATAATAATAGCACGAGGAGTTCTGGTGAAGAATTATCATAGTGCCGGTGGGTGTTGACAGACCACTCTTTTCTCGATCTTTGACACTCATTGTGTTTGTTAGTGATTACATGGATAACATTATGAAAGTTTACGTCAACCTCCTTGGTGTGGGGACCACCTTCATATTACCAGGTTTGGCCACCTTGTGGACTTTAGCATATATAAAGGGGCAACCATCTTGATTGATAAACATGCTATATATATCCACCACCTTTTGTTTAATTATACATATGTATATATGTGTCGGTATTTGCATAGTTGGTAGCATGTAGCTTGGATTTCACTTTTTAGGTGATCATTGTGACATGTACATTCGGATTCGAATTTGTATTATTTGGAAATGACTATGGTTTTGGACTTTTAACATTCAAACGTAATGATATTGTTTGTGGACACATGGGCTGGCCCCTTCCCACGATGACTCAACCCTTATGAAACTTGGTCGGTGGTAATCTGACCTGAGTTGGGTTAGCTTGGATATTTGGAAAGGAACCTGGGCCTTTGATCTGTGTACTTATATTTCAACGCCGTTGATCTTTTTACCTGCGGTTAGGGTTTCTGACTTGGATTTGAATGCGGTTGGTGGTGGCTAACTGTGGTTATTCATTTTGATCTTTGTGTATGGCTTTTGACCTTTGATCTATGTACTTGTTGAAGCTTGATCGTTGATGATTGATCATTGGTTAGGGTTTGTTAACTCCACTCTCGAGCTGGCTGTAGAAGTAAAATTTGAGCATGATGATCATTTTCATTTCATTTTTAGCTCGCGGGCGAAGCCCTAGAAATTTTTTTACATACCGCCATTGTTTTGAACTCGATCTCGGATTTGATCTTCTGAACTCAGTTCATTCGTGCTTCTTTTGGTCTGCTCAGCATGATTTAATGGCCAAAACCTCTTTATTTGTGTATTTATGAGGTCTGGAAGTTGAAATGATCTCGAGTATTGGCATATGATCTCTATGAATTCGTTGTTGAGGTAGCTGCCAAGGTTGTTCCATTTGAACTCTGTAAATATAGCTTTGTTAAGCCTTATACACATATTTTCATCTTTTGTCCTGCAATATTTTCTTGAGCAATATTTTGTTGATCTCTTAGTTCATCCTTTACTTCGAACTAAGTTTTGGTTGCTCATTTGGGTCTACATTTTTGCGTGCTTCGGAGTTCTTTAAAGACTCTACATGTCTCAAATTTTCCTGTAAGTGCCATTTTAGAATTCAAATACCATTTCATTTGAGCTATACTTCCGTATTTTCCTTCGTGGTGAGCCTTCGAGCTCGATTTGTTACCTAAAACTTGTCAATATCCAGTTTTGAGAATGAAGTTTGTTTCTCTACTTAGAATGATGACTTCTATTGTTAAACTTGTAGATCTACATATTCTAAGAAATGGGTATTTGAAAAGGAACTTAAATAACTGAAACACAATTTTTTAGGAATTTCTGTTTGCTTATTTCTGCTGGTTGGCCATCATTGTGAATGTTTTGAGCTTGGGTTTTCTTAATACATTCAGATTTCTAATATTTTTGAACCTGTAGTCTGAGGAGTTCTACCATTCGGGCTTGATCTCTTCCATACATGATTATTACCTCATTTGCGGACACTTTGATATTGGAGGCATAATGGTAGTCTGTCTCCTTCTAGCATCCTTGAGTAACTTTGGGATCTCAAGCTTGAAAACTACTTTTGTGACTCGTTGTCTGATTTACAACTTTTGAGGATTTGAGAAGTTTCGTTTCAAATGGTGAGCTATTAATGTTTCTTTGACTTCTTGATACCTGTTGATGGGTTTTTCTGATACACTCAAGATCTATACTTGTTATCTGATTTCGTTGATCTGGTATATGCAAAATCCCTTGTATTTGACATTCTAGTATTGTTATTCCTCACCCTAGAGTTCTTCTTCTATCCATATTTGATTTCCTTGACTGGAACTTTCTCATTGCAAAAGAATCTATATATCTCTTCTTTCAGTTCATTTTTGAAATGCCTATTTGTAACCTGTAGTTGCACTTATACTCTTTGATACATGCAGTAATTTTTAGCAATTCTTGATCTGTTTTGATATCACTATTTGGCACAAGCCTTGATTTAGATACTTTACTCTGTTACTTTCACTGCATTTCTTTAATTTCAATTTGATATAGATGTTGGAAAAGTTGTAAATGTTGATTTTATAGGGTGAAGCCCTGCCAATTTTTTTCCAGAATTATCTCTCTTTCAAAACATTTTCAAACTAGACATGTTCCTTGCTTGCAAGTATCCCCTCTATTATGAGAAGTTGAGCTCATGAAGACCTGTAGCTTAATCTAGTCTTTGCTTGTATAGCTACTATATGATGATCTTTTATGCACATTGTATCTTCTGTAGCTTACTTTAAACTGTTATCATGAGATATATTTTGTTCACCTATAATGGCTTCTGCTTATGTTGTAGATGAGTACAACCTTGCTTGAATGGATGTATTTCATTGATATTTGTAGTAATTCTGTTCTCTCATATCTGCTTTATTTTGAAAACTATAACCTTAGAAAAATTGAAATTTGTGAGTTTATCTTGGAATTTCAATTTATTTCAGTTGTTTAAGCTATAAAGAATTCTTTTCTGCAATTATATACTACTTTTCCTTTCATTACAACTTTGATATGTATGCTGAAAAATCTGAAATGTTGATTTTACATGGCGAAGCCCTGTCAATTTTTTTCTAGAATCTTCTCTCTCATCCTATTTCAACTGTAATCCTTTTGCTTTTAGCCTCAGCTTGTTGAAATCTGATTTTGTTTCTTCTTTACAAACTGAAAAGTGTGCTTCTACCTTCCATTCTCTCTTTTGAGCTCTAACTTCTTCCATTTGCAGAATGTTTGCTAAACTTTGAGTTGCACTCTTCCTTCTTCTTAGCATGTACTTATGACTTATTTCTTTCTTTCTTTGGCTACAACCTATACCTGCACACTTAGGGAAACAGTTAGGAAATATTTAGGCTTTTTGGCCTCTCTTATGTCCATGTTTTCTTCTTCTCTTTTCACTTTCTTCTTTCTGAGTGATTAAAGCATGCATGCAGTTTTCCCTTCAAGTAGAATACATCTCCTGCTTAGGAGAAGATTCATATGCACGAAGTAGGATAGTGTAGGAATATGGTTTGATCCTTGAGCTCGTGACTAATGATTGATTTGTTTTTCTTTTCAGGTACCATGACTTGAGGATGAAGGAGGCTGGCATGGAGATGCTCTGCACAAAGAAGAATATACAAGGCAATGATGGGTTCACCCTCATACTCCTCTGCTTTCTCCTTCATGCATGTGTATCTTTCTTTTCAGTAGTTGTACTTTACTTTCTAGTTACATCCCATGGCTTGTATGGGAAACATTTGACTCTCCTTGTGAATAAAACATTGAATTCTATAAATGAGTTGTATATCTCTTTCGCATTTCTACTTTATGTATGGATTGTATAATGAACTAAACAACTCATAACATAGTTGAGTGTATTGATCGTAAAGGAAAGACCATTGAGTAGAACTTGTAACATTCGAACAAACTCGATTTTCTGAGATCTACACTTATGTATGTTGTTCCAAAACCTTACACTTCACCTATTCTCAGAATTGGACATTCTCATCAAGACAACATAATTTTCATTTGGGGCTTGTGTTCTTTTCTTGAGGATAATCATGAAATTGTATACTATGTGATCTGTTATGTTTTTAACATCACACATAGCTGCAGATTTCATGTAGTCTTTTAAATAAATCAATAAGAATTGACATAATATGATGTGATCTCCCCCAAGCTTAGGTATTCTTCACCTATTCTATCCATCGTAACAAAGTTTTGAGTTGCTCATTTTTGTACAAGTGCAAAAATTGTCAACACTTCCTCCATTGAAAAGTGGTTTGGTTCAACTATGACCGGTTGCAATGTGGAGGGCGAGGGTAGCGTGTAGAAGATAATACCAATTTTCACGAGTTTATGCATTTCTCTTCCAAATGGGTTTTATATGGGTAGAAGATTTGAAAACATGCGTTTGTTAGCAAACCGTATTTCAAAGTAGATTGAAACTAGAGCATGTATTCCATATTTTTCTTTAATGGTTGTTGATGCCCATGTCTTTCGCATATGGATGTCTTGCTCTCGCTTAGTGTTCTATTAGACGTGTATTTCCGATATATTGTGAAATATTAATCAACTAATTAAATCTTGTTCTATGAATTCTCGGATTTACAAATGAGGCCACCCCCTCCCTCCTAATAAAAGATTTATAAATGAAACATAGTGCTCTAGGTAGCCACAACAATAACAAGTGAATACAAAATAGCCACATTCACTCTCTCAAGCAAGTTTTTCATTGTTGTCTCTTTACCTCTTTTACTTTTGAAGATTTACCCACTTTTACGAAAGTAAAATTTAAACTTTCTTGGTTGTGAAGGCATGTTTTGATGCCCTTAAACATTGCATTGATGGACCCACTGTATAATCTCTTTAATCACTCGTACACAATTGGAATTCTGGTAATTTTGTAGAACCAACTTATTTTTTATACCAATACCTATAGAATCTAATAAAGGCATACACCTAAAAATGAGGGGATCGAGCAGACTAAACACAACACCTAGAAAGGTCATTTTCCTAATTTTAGCTTTCATGTTTTCCTTTCTACTTTGCTTTCAAATAATACATGTTTCATTTTACATACGTGTTTTCTTAAAGTCACTTGCAAGATTTGTGATGTCAAAAAAATCCTACGTTACCGATTATACATATTTTTGGTTTAAAAAATCTTTGAGTTTTATCTCTAGAAATATTACGATAACATGAGTCTTAGCTCTTTTTAAACATATAAATTTATTATTAAGGGATATTTCATTTTTCAAATGATTATTGGTTGGTCATTTCAACAGTTCTCTTAGATTTTTGTACCTAAAAGGGTGTCTTTTTTATCATGTTACTCCATAAGATCTTCCTTGTCACTTTTAAAATTGTTTTTGTCTAAATAACATTTCTAAATAAAGTTAAAAGTCTCGGTATTTAGTGTTACTATATTACACTACATGGTTAGTTCTATTTATCATGATAAACTTTATATATATATATATATATATATATATATATATTATATTACTAATCAAATTTGAAAGCTTTCCTATTTTTATTTTGAAGGGCTGCGTTAATCTTGACCCTTCATAAGTGACAGGTTAAATAATACGTTTCCCTTTAATTGAGGAAATAAAATCTTAATTTTTTATTATTGGTAAATGGTTTTTTGGGAGGCACCATACCCAAACAAAAAAAAGTTTCAAAAACTAGATTTACAAAGAAATATTAGAACAAAAGCAAGTAACATCCATCCAACAGGAAGCATGAAAATAACAATCATGCTGCAACACAATAGCTTTGAAACTGCATGAAACCATCAAATATTGAAAACAAAAGAGAAATAGATATTTTCAAAGTTCCTTGTTCAGACCGTTGGTAGATTTTAGTTTGTCATGTCCTTTCTTTCTCATGTCCACCACCATCCACTCCTCGTTATCTTCTTTCATGAAGGTTAGAAGAACAACTTCAAGAGTCTTAATAGGGATGTGACCCTGAAGCAATGATGCAAAATCCATCGTAGATTCAACAATTACCCCTTGATTAGAGGAATCTTGTGATATCCTAGAAAATTCAAGAGGATTAGAGAACAAATGGATGGTTTTAAAGACTTTATTTTGCCTCCTCTAAAAATGTTGATTTTTCATTCGAGACCGCTAGGTCGATCTACACAAAATTTCTCTTCCTTAAGAATCACATATTCTTTGGGAATAATATGATTTTTCCTTCACGTAAGGACTTGAATTATATTTCCAATGGTATCTTGTTTTCCTCTTGAATCATCCGGAGCTCTGGGAATCTTTTATTGAAGGTCAGGTGATTTTTTACACTACAAGCTCCTTGAGTCTTCAAGACACACTTTCATTGTTCTGATCCCAAACCTATCAAAAATTACAAAAATTCCCTAAACTTATACCATTGCACTTTATTCTCTTTAAAAATAGCCTCATATGACTTTGGGCCTCTTGATGAGCTCTGGAGAATGCAAACCTAGTTCGAAAAGGCTAGGGAAGCCTCTCTAGGCTTAGCACAAATTTCCACTCTTGACGACATTTCAATGAATGAAATGGGTGACCTCATGACCATATTTAAAATACTTGGGGAGATTGTTTATCACAATATGAGGTCCCTTAGTGATGGGAAGGGTATGACATAGAAGGTAGGTTGACCCGGAGGTTGACTCGAGAGGGACTTTGGTCAAATTTTTTGACACTGGGGGATAGTTGTCATGTTTCACCATTGAATTTTTTCCTTGAAAAAATATCATGAAAACACTAGGTTAGGATTATTTTTGGTGCCCAACAATCTTGGTGATTTTAGGAAACATCTGTTCGAAATTGTCCCTTAAACACCCTCAAAGAAAAATAAGCTATAAATTTGAAGGGTTATTTATCGGTCTCTGTAGAACCTTGAAATTTTTGTCTATACGTAAACCTCCATGTTGAGAACCTCTACAAAATATTTTCCCCGAGTTCAATTCGAGTTTTCTTGTTGTCCCATTGTTTGTAATGGTGTAAAATACTTCTTTTTAAGTCAATGTAGGGCTTCTCAATCCTATATTTTGCAAAAAGAATCTTGTGGCACCAAGCAGTGTTGTGCCCACACATTGGGGTGAGTTGGTAAACACAAAGAGAGTCTTCATTTTAGTTCCTAATGATCCTAGCGCTTCCTACCAACATCGTTTGGGCATATTCCCTTAAGATCCATGAGAGAAAAACATGTTATAAATTTGACGATTGATTTATCCGTCTCATGGAACCTTGAAAGGTCTTATTTAAACCTACACCTTCGTGTTTAGATCATCTATGAAGGTCTGTCTCAATTTTCCCCAATTCAATTCGATTCTCGCTATCAATTTTTACAATGGTGCTAGATACTTTAGTTTGAGTCATTAAATATCAAATTTCAAGCATAATGTTCATGTTTCTAAAATTGATAGCATAAATGGTACTATGTACATTACGTTTCAATGGAATGCAGTCCCCATTTTATTTTTGAATGTAAGAAATGATGAATTCATCAATTTACTAGAATGTGCAAGTACATCTCTCAACCCTATCCGACTGATAATGTTTTGCTTAAAAGATTGTATAATTTTTTAAAGGCTAGATATGATCATTGTAGGTGTAAATAGGATCTACAAACTATTATCCAAATAAGCCCCTTGCTTATTTTGGCTAACTTTCCTTCATTCTTTCCTTCTTTGTGCCTCAATTTAATTTTTCACTTTTCGGGGACTCAAAGTTTCAAGGTATGGCTTCATCGGATAGATAATTTTATCACCTTTCCAAAATGGTAAAATTTTCCTCCTAACTCGTATTTTGCAAGTTATGGCTCAGGTGAAGTTTTGGGGAAATTTTCCTTTGGGAGGCCCATAACCAATAGGACGATGACATGTGTCATGGTAGAGCAGCGAGCGAGCGGGGAAGTTAGAGTTTTGATGCTTTGGTTGATTAGTGCAAAGGGAAGATTTTGGCCCGAAAGCCTATAAGGAGATGAGAATGTGCCACGTGGCGGGGAGAGGTCGAGTGGTGGGGGATAAATTCGGGTTTTGGTGAAGGGATCAAAGGCGTTAAAGGGGAAAATCAGCGAAAGCCCACCGAGCAATAAAATGCTGCCACGTGTCTGTCGGAGGCGGGGGTCGGAGCGGTGGAGGATCTTGGAATTTTCTCCAAAGTGGTCGATGACATAAAGGTAAAAATGGAGCGAAAGCTCACCGAGCAACTAGGTGGTGACATGTGTCCCAAGCGGTGGGGGTGCGCGAGTAATTTTGGAAAATTTTCCAAATTCAAAAAAGGGGTAAAATGACTGTTTGAGCCCGTGGAGCAACCAGAGCGTGCCATGTGCCGAAGAGGTTGGGCTGGTGGAGCTTTTGGGGATTTTTTCCCAAAATTGAAAAAAGGGGAAAAATTCAAATTTCGGCCCGTGAACCCATTTTTGCCCTAATTTTGCCAATTTTTCCCTAAATCTTCAGAGGGCCATATCTTTTAAACAAGCTCATTTTTCAAGATTTTTGTGTCATTAGAAAGCTATTGAAATTATCTACACAATAGTCTATTCAATTTTGATTTTTGGTAGAGTTTCATGGGAGAAAAATGAAGAAATGCCTCTGCATGGGAAAAAACACAGGAACGCTCCCAACCACCAAAATTAATGGAGTTTGACTTCTCTTCTTGCTCTGCGAAGAAAAATACATGGGGATTTGAGTTTTTTTATCGAGCCCATCAATTTGTAATCAAATTTAATACTCATGTCGGTGGTTGAATGTGGATTTTGGAAATCTTACAATCTCCCACTCGATTTTCTTTGTTTTATATGCTATAGGGGTCATTTTTCAAAGGGTTGAACATTTTGTTTCTTGCAGACTCCCCTCTTCCCCTTGGCACATGAATTTGAGGAGTTTTAAACCTTCCATGGAACCTATGACACGTTTTTGTCTTTCTGTCAGTGTAATGCATTATATCAGATTTGGGAAATGGTAATGCATGTTTTGTGAATGATCCCCCAATCCTCTCATGTTTATTATTGTTTTCTGGTCTTTCATTGCATTTTGGAAATATGTGCATGCTTGGTGTTACATTTCTATGATTTGTGTTTATTTGCAAGATAGAAGTTCATCACTCCTTTGGTGTATCACCATTTTTACTTAGTTTTATTTCCTTTTTTTGCATCCTTTATCTCTATCTCCTTGGAATTTAGAGTAGGATTTAGTATTAAACCTCTGCAAATTCATGCATACACCTAAACAGAGGAGTAAGAACCAGCTTCAATCTGGAGATTTTCTCACCTTGCAAGGTCCCACACCTTGGAGAAAATTCAATGTTGTGCAATCACACTAAATGACCCAATTCTGAACTGCAAATCTGAAGGTCATTTAGGGGGTGTTGTAGATTTACACTAACAATTTTAAGACACTGCTGTGGTAGGACCTTAGAGGTCTTCATCTTCATTACAACAAAGTTGATGTGCATTTTTTGTAAGTTTCTTACTTGAAAAGAGCCACGATTTGCACATATGGTGACTCCAAAAGGATAGAATCAATGGTTTCGATGGTCAGTGCGAAGATTCATGAGAAGAATCCAAACAAGGTCAAGGGCCGTAGAGAAGGAATATTTGTGAAGGGCAATTAGCTCCAGTGATGCACAACCTTCCATCACTCCATAAGGTGTTGGCAAGCAAAATGCAATTCTAAATGTGCAAGGACAGCCCAAACCACCTCCTGGGCCGGCTCAAATGCCGGTTGTTGCATTCCATGTACAAGAGAAGAATGTGCGAGATTAAAGGACAACAAAGGGATGTTTTAACCCCATTTAGCATCATTGAACAAATGAAGAAGACAAATGTGAACATATCTATGTGGGAGGCACTATCCATCCCAAGACAAAGGGATCTACTACAAGCTTCCATGAAGAATTGGTTAACCTCAAATCAACAAGCTCATATGCAAGAGAAATTAATCACAAATTCTACTCAGAGGAAAGCTTGGAGGATAGCAAGGTAAAATTTTGAAGCCCCCTCCATTCTATGTTTCATAGATCATTGGGGACAAACTAGTACATATTTGTATGATTGATTCTAGGGCAAGTAGTTACGTGATTCCCAAGCCAATAGCTGATCATTTGGGCCTCCAATATGAATTCATATCCAAGGGGTGGCATAATTAGATGGGACAACAAAGTAGCCACGAGTTGGGGTAGTTAAGGATTTGAGCCTCACTTTACATGCATGCCCCAATGTCACTATTTTGCAAGATGTGTCGGTGATAGATTTACCACCACTTTTTGCCATATGTTTGTCAAGGGATTTCACAGCTAAAATTGGAGGCTACTTATCTATTGATTGGTCACACATGTTGTTTAGGAAAAGGTATGGAGCCAAGGCCACAATCATGTCTGAACCTATTGCAAAATTTCACATTGAGCCTCATACTCCAAGCCCAATCAATGCCAACTATTCAAAATTTGATCAAGAGGACTATCCAAGCACACATGAAGTTGATACCAAAGTTGGAAACATCCTAGATTTTACTCTTGATGAATGGGCAAGCAAGGTACATGCTTTTGATCCCTACAAGGAAATAGAGGAATCTAAACTAGGAGTCTATTACATGCATAAAGAAAATCAACCTATTCCTAGGATCACCAAGCCGGACCATAAAGATGACAATGAGGTATGGCGGTTGTTCTTTGATGGATCAAGAAGTAGACAAGGTGTAGGAGGGGATCTATTTTTGTTTCACCTCAAGGCATTAATTATTATTCAGCTTTTAGATTTTAGTTTCCATGTTCTAACAACACCGCTGAATATGAAGCTTTGATACACGGATTGCATTGGTCAAGAAAGAGAGTATCTAAAAATTACAAGTATTTGGTGATAGTGAGCTGATTGTTAATCAAGTTAATGGACAACATGCTACCAAGAATGACATGCTCAAGAGTTATAAGAATAGTGTGGGACCTCATTGAGGATTTTGAGGGCTTTGGCATCAACTCGTCCCTAGGAAAAAAACCAAGCTGTTGATAGGGTTGCACATTAGTTGGAGAAACTTTTGATGTTGTGGAGAATATCAAAAGAGATAAAATATAGCCAAACATCCATGTGATTGTGAGGCCATCAGTGCCAGACAATGATGCAAGTTGGCAAGTGTTTGAGAGTGACTAACAAATTATCAATTTCTTACAAGAAGAGTGAGTTCTCGGCCAAAAATTAGGAAAAGTTAGAACAACGGTATGGTGATCAAGTGGTACAATTGAGAACCAAAAAAAAAACCAAAGGGACGTGTGACTTTAGAGTCTATTTTTAATCTTAATGGTCAATTTAGGAAGGAGAAATCAAACATCTAAATCAAGGGAGAGGATTCAAAGCCCATCTCGGTTGGAGAGGGCAAGTCACTTCAATTGGTAAAGTGGCAACCGAGCAAGAAAGATATGAGTTCATGTAACTTTTCCAAGAGTTCTGGATGTATTTTCTCTACGAGATATGAAGAATTGAGAGGTTTAAATCCCAAGCTATCTCAACACACAATTGAACTAGATCCAAGTGCCAAGCCCATCGGGAAAAAGTAGAGACCGGTCAACCCATACATTAAGCCTCTCATGAAAAAAGGAATTAAATAAATTAATAGAGGCAAGTATCATATTCCCCATCAACCATTCAAGCTGGGTTGCAAACTTGGTTCCAGTTAGAAAGAAGAGTGGAGAGATTAGGTTGTGTGTAGACTTTAGAGACTTGGTTGTGTGTAGACTTTAGAGATTTGAATAGAGCATCCCTCGAGGACCACTACCCACTTCCTTCTATGGAGCAGATTTTGCAAGTTGTTGCTAGCTCAGAGAGGTTTCATTGCTAGATGGCTATTTAGGGTATAATCAGATCATGGTAAAGAAGATGATCGGTTGAAAACAACATTCACCACCAAATGGGGAACCTATGCATATAGAAAAATGCCATTTGGGCTATTTAACGTCAGAGCTACTTTCCAAAGGGAAATGGATATGGCGTTCAAGGATTGATCAAAAAAATAGTGTTGATAGACCTAGATGATATTCTTGTATTTTCTAAAAATGCACCAGATCATCTCTTTCATTTGAGACAAGTGTTCCAAATATG
Organism: Taxus wallichiana var. yunnanensis; assembly: GCA_018340775.1. Lineage (NCBI taxonomy): Eukaryota > Viridiplantae > Streptophyta > Pinopsida > Cupressales > Taxaceae > Taxus > Taxus wallichiana. The sequence continues at coordinate 146,294,839 of CM031241.1, forward strand.
TAGAAGATTTGGGGTATCCTTGAATCCCAAAAAATACATTTTCCTAGCTCATGAAGGAAAGCTCCTAGGCCACATTATTTCCAAAGAAGGGTTAGTAATTGATCTAGAGAGGGTTGAAGCAATAAGAGCACTGCCATTGGCAAGGCATAAGAAGGCTCTTCAAATTTTGTTGGGAAGAATCAATTTTGTTCGAAGGTTTGTTCCAAACTTTTCAGCCCTTGTCAATCCAATAACTATGATGTTAAAGAAAAGTATGGCATTCAAATGGACAGCTGAAGGTAAGGAAAGTTTTGAGGTAATCAAAGAAGCTATCTCACAAGCTCCAACTCTCATTAACCCAGATTTCTCCAAAGACTTTATCCTTTATGCATTTGGCGGTGATGATACAATTTCTACAATTTTAGTACAGCGAGCGAAGAAAATGTAGAGGATACATTACCTTCTTTGGCCTAAGTTTGGAGGACTATGAAGTAAGCTATTCCTTCATTGAGAATCATGTTCTTGCAGTGATTAGGAGCTTGAATAAATTTAAGCATCTAGTTTCAAATAACAAGGTTCAACTGTTGGTTTCTCATGTGGGAGTTAAAGACTTCCTCCTCAAAAAAAGATCTAAATGAAAAACGTGCAAGGTGGATTACTCATGTCATGGAGTATGAAATTGAGATCAAAGTCACCAAGTTGGTCCGAGGAAAGGGATTGTGTGAGCAATCAGCCTTGAGCCAATCAATTGAAGCAAGCAAAGAGAAGAGTGTTGTTTTGGTGTTGCAAGACAACCAAGAACAAAGAGATGTTCAAGAATAAAATGGTGGCATGCTCACTCCTTGCTAGACCCAAGACATAATGCACTTCTTAAAAATAGGCCTATGCCCTCCAGAGATGAACAAAGCCAAAAGAAGACACTTCAAATTGTAGGCTATTCCGTATGCACTTGTTGATGGTGTCTTGTTCAAAAATGATATCAATGGAGTGTTGTTGAGGTGCATTGAGACAAATCAGATTGAGAGAATGTTAGAAGAGTTCCATGGTGGATCAGTTGGGGGTCATTTTGCTCCAAGAGTGACAGCTCGAAGATCATGAAGGCTGGTTATTATTGGCCCAAAATGTTTAGTGATTGTTATGCATGGATCAAGAGGTGCAAGAATTGTGCATTCTTCACAAGGCAAAAAAAGATTAGCAGCACTTCCATTACACCCAATCTCAGTTGACCAGCCATTCATGCAATGGGGTTTGGACTTCATTGGAGTCATTAATCCAAACTCAAGCCAAGGGCACAAGTGGATTCTAACAACAACAGACTACTTCACCAAATGGACTGAGGTGGTGGCACTCAAAGAGGCAAATGAATCTAACATTCTAGACTTTTATGAGGGGATAATAACCATATTTGGTACACTGTCACTATAATATCGAGATAATGTGTTGGTATTCATAGGATCAAAGGTAACTGAATGGGCTATCATAAATGGAATCTATTTGAGAACTTCATCGAACTATTACCCCTAAGGTAATGGTCAAGGCTGAGTCCACGAACAAGAATCTATTAAGGATCATCAAGAGGAATCTTGATGAAAATCAAAGGACTTGGGACACTAAGCTCAAATCAGCTCTATGGGCTGATAGGATAACTCCCAAAATATCCACGAGGTAACTCTCCATTATGAATTGTTTATGGAAAAGAGGCGGTCTTGCCCATGTCACTTGAGTTGACAACATTGGAACTAATGAAGCAATTGGAATTGTTGGAGTTTGAACCCATGGAGGTTAGATATGCGAGAACTAATGGAACTCCAAGAAATTAGAGAGCATGCAGCCCGAACAATGGAGAAGGACCAAGCTTTGATCAAGAGAAGATTTGATAGGAAAGCTAAAGCTAGAACCTTCCAAGTTGGAGATCTAGTATTGAAATGGGATGCGGTGAGCAAAGCCGGAAGGCATTCAAAGTTCGATGCCATTTGGAGTGGCCCCTACATGGTCACAAAATGCAAGAACAACAAATTCCAATTGTCTACATTGGATGGTGAAGAACTGCATATTCTAGTTAATGGAATCCATCTAAAGCATTGCTACTAGAAGGAAAATTTTCACCTTGTACATATTAGCTTAGATTTTTATTCCTCCAAGTGCTTATGCACATTGTTTTGTTATAACTTAGTTTTATATTTCCTAAGTGCTTTGGCACAAGTTTTGTTGCCTCAAGGATGCATCTTTTGTAGGCCATGTTCCGGATCAAAGTAATTTTCTACTCTCACAATATTCATTTTAGAGATTTTCTAATGAGTTGAGAGAAACAAGCGATTAAGTTGATGACTCCGTTGCCCGATGGGATTGCTTAAGGCATCTGGTCACTTCATCTAGCAGGAAGATAACCCCTCTGAGTCGCCAAAATTGTTATCCAAAATAAGCCCCCTACTTATTTTGGCTAACTTTCCTTCATTCTTTCCTTCTTTGTGCCTTAGTTGAATTTTTTCACTTTTCAAGGACTCAAAGTTTCTGGGTATGGCTTCATCAGATAGATAATTTTCTCACCTTTCTAGAAAGGTAAAATTTTCCTCCTAACTCCTTGTATTTTGCAAGTTATGGCTCGGTAGAGTTTTTGGGGGAAATTTTCCCTGGGAAGGCCCGCAACCAATAGGACGATGACACGTGTCATGGCGGAGCAGCGGGCGTCGGGGAAGTTAGAGTTTTGATGCTTTGGTCAATTGGCGCAAAGGGAAGATTTTGGCCCGAAAGCCCACAAGGAGATGAGAAGGTGCCACGTGGTAGGCGGGAGGTCGGAGTGGCGGGATAACTTTGGGTTTTTGGCAAAGGGATCAAAGGCGTCGAAAGGGAAAATCAGCGAAAGCCCGCCGAGCAATAAAATGCTGCCACATGTCTGTCGGAGGTGGGGGTTAGAGTAGTAGAGGATCTTGGAATTTTCTCCAAAGTGGTCGGCAGACGCAAAGGTAAAAAATGAAGTGAAATCTGCTTAGAGCAGCTAGGTGGTGACATGTGTCCGGAGCGGCGGGGCGCGAGAGTAATTTTAGAAAATTTTCCAAATTCAAAAAGGGGTAAAATTTCTGTTTGAGCCCATGGAGCAACCGAGAGCATGCCACATGTCGGCGTGAAGGTCGGGCCGATTTGCAGATTTTGAGGATTTTTCCCAAAATTGAAAAAAGTGGAAAAAATTCAAATTTCAGATCCGTGAACCCATTTTTCCCCATTTTTGCAGGTTTTCCCTAAATCCTCGAGAGGGCCATATCTTTCGAACAAGAGCTCGAGTTTTCTCGATTTCGATGTCATTGAAAGATATTGAAATTATCTACACAATAGTCTATTCAATTTCAATTTTTGGTAGAGTTTCGTGGGAGAAAAATGAAGAAATGCCTCTGGCATGGGAAAAAACACACGAATGCTCCCAACCACCAAAATTAATGGAGTTTGACTTCTCTTATTGCCCTGCGAAGAAAAATACATGGGATTTGATTTTTTTATTGAGCCCATCAATTGCTAATCAAATTTAATACTCCTATGGGTGGTTGGATGTGGATTTTGGAAATCTTACAATCTCCCGCTCGATTTTCTTTGTTTTATATGCTATAGGGGTCATTTTTCAAAAGGTTGAACATTTTGTTTCTTGCAGACTCCCCTCTTCCCCTTGGCACGTGAATTTGAGGAGTTTCAAACCTTCCATGGAACCTGTGGCACATTTTTTCCTTTTCGCCCGGTGTAATGCATTGTATCAAATTTGGGAATGGTAATGCATGTTTTGTGAATGATTTCCTTCAATCCTCTCATGCATTTATTATTGTTTTCTAGGTCTTTCATTACATTATGGAAATCTGTGCATGCTTGGTGTTACATTTCTATTATTTGTGTTTATTTGCAAGATATATGTTCATCACTCCTTTGGTGTATCACCATTTTTACTTAGTTTTATTTCCTTTTTTTGCATCCTTTATCTCTATCTCCTTGGAATTTAGAGTAGGATTTAAACCTCTGCAAATTCATGCATACACCTAAATAGAGGAGTAAGAACCAGCTTCAATCAGAGAGTTTTCTCACCTTGCATGTCCCACACCTTGGAGAAAACTCAATGTTGTGCAATCACACTAAATGACCCAATTCGAACTTCATATCGAAGGTCATTTAGGGGTGTTGTAGATTTGTACTCACACAAACCTTATCACAAAATTTTAGCTATTGAAATTGAATTTTAATTTAAAAAATCCATTATATCTTTACTGAGACCATGTTTAAACCCTACCTAGGATTTTAATGAATTTTTTTTTTTTTAGAGATTTCCAAACTTTTGAAAGGCCTGAATTGAAACTCCAAGGTCTAATAAAGGATATAAACATAACTTTAGGGTTTGGATTTGAGGTGATATACTCCCCTATTCACATTTTCATCCAATTAGATCCTTTTCATATCTCATCACCTTATAGACCCATATCTTTGTTGTGTTCTTTACATTCTCCTAATGTTCATAGCTTCATTCAAGCCCCTCACACACACACTCCATTTACCAAGTAGCTTTCTTCAATTCTCTAAAATTTGTTTGATGCCAATCTCATCACTCTCCCTCCCAAACCAACCTTGACATTACGGTGTTCCTCCTATGACACGTGTTCCTATTACCATAGTGGCAGTCACTCCACTGAATCATGTACCCAACTATGTAATATCATTCAAGACCTTCTCTATAAGGGGACATTGTTGTTGATCCTACATCTCCACAACCTTCACTTATTAACACTTATTGAATCACTTCACACAATATTGCTCATGTCGTTTCATCACTTTCTTTATGGATTTGATGAAATAGATAAGGTGATGGGTCAAGGAGGAATACTTGTTACAATGGTCGATTGGAGGTTGTGCACACGTTCTAACTTCTTGATCCAATGGTAACTGCGATAGCTTCCTTTTGGCTAGGAGGAACTACCTAAAACAAAAAAAGACCACAAAAGAGAGTTAAACAATATATGTCAGTGGGCTGCCTAGCGTGTGCTAGATCCGGGAAGTATGATACTTCCTTGATGGTTGTCAACCCATTGTTTAATACAACTTAATGCAAGAGATAATGTAAATAAATAAAATCCTATTGTAGTTGATATGATTTAGGTATCTCATCCAAATACAATAAGCAAATCTAATATAACAGGCTAGGTTATGATCAGATCTGGAAGTAGGGTAAGTAGTCAAGGTGTTGGAGCAGTCGTGGGTCCGATTCTAGGTGGCTTGAATTTCTTGGGTGCGAGGTTATTAGGTTTCATTATTGGCGGGATTACCAAATACGAGAGACCGATGTCGGTGAGTATGACCAACAATGGTTAAGAGGGAACCTCCCAGACGATTAAGGTGGGATAGTAGAAATTAAATAAACTGGGTTTTGAGAACTTTTTGATGTAAGACCATGGGTGTGAGGAAAATGGCTAGGTTTGCAACAGTGTGTTGGGGGTACTTAGAGGTATTCAGGAATCAAGTATAGGTGATTAAATTATTATGGGTGATGGAATGGTTTGATCGAAAAGAAGGTAACAAGGGTGGGATGAAAAATGCAAATAGATGTTGATAAATAGAGATGAAGAAACTTTATAATCTGAATAAGTATGAAATGATGTAGGTTAGAGATACACTTATTGGTGTTTGTAGATTTTATGGTTGGATGATGGTGATGGTTCATCTGTGGAATGGTGCCGGTGTTGCGAGAGTGCTTCTCGGAATGCTACCATGCATCAAAATGCCTTCGGATCGTCTTGGTGCGGATATGGCTATCTGGATGTGTGAAAGGGCTCTGGTTCTTGCTTGCATGCAGATCTCCTTCGTTCTAAAAACATGAGAATGTGGCCAACCTCTCAAAAAAAGGTTACCAAAGTGAATATATGGTAACCGACGATGGTTTAGGGTGACCGGTGTTGGTTTAGGGTTGACCGGCGTCGGTTAAGGCAAGAAATCCTAGGTTTACTAAAAATGACAAATCTTAGTAATATTTTTGGCTAGGTCTACCTATTCTTGCGGATCAAAATGGGATTTTTCACTTAGATAACTGGGAATATGGTTAGAGGAAGAATAGGCATGTGATTTTAGGGTTGAACTAAGTCTTAGTTAATTAAGGTAGGTAGGACTAAGTCTTAGTTAGTAATGGTGAGTGAATGTTGAGTTTTAGTAAAGGGGAAATATGCTAAAAATAGGTTTGTGATGAGGTTTCTAGGTGAGGGGTGGGATGAGGTGTCTAGGTGAGGTGGAAATCAGTTTTAATTAAGGTAATTAAATAATGAATGAAGTGAGGATGAGTATTACTTTAATTATAAATAATTACACTAATATTAATATGGGGTAAAAGGGTCATGGTTAGGTGAATATGTTTAAGTTGGCTATTTAAAAAGGGACCAAGGGGAGTGTGACCCAATTTTGGTGTCAACATTTTCCCCCTTTTTGTTGAATAGCTTGTGTTGGTAAGTGGCACCGACAAAACAAGAAGTGATTGCCCCATTTGTGGGTGAAGGTGATCCCCTCAAACGAGGCAATGATGAGGTGTAATACAAAATTGATGAGTGGTTTGATAAATGTGTAGTTGGTGAAGATAGATGGTTAAGGGTATGAGTAGTATGGGAAAGGGTGATGGTCAATTCGGGTAATAGGTAATAGGCGGGGTCGGAATCGGGTCATGGGTAATGACATCAAATACACCACACATGTATAGATTGCAACACGATACCAGGTTGAAGAGTGTGAAAACTCTACATCATCCAAGGTCGATAGGTTTATCCAAACAAGGGTGACGTGATTTAGGTATCCAAGGTATAGGATTTGGTCTGAAAACAAAACGTAGGTCAGGTGCAAGAACGTTTAGGTATGTTTTGGTACACCAAAGGTTTGGTTGGGATAAATGGCATGACAATAGGCAAGGTATGGTTAGTAGGCTAAAACAACATAAGTAACAACATCGCAAGGTATAACGAGTCAATAATGTCAATGGTCACACAAAGTAGGTCGGGTTCGGTAAAATGGGTCATTGCATGTGTAAGGCCAAGGTATAGGTAGTGTGGGCTCATAAGTATGGTTCCATAGGTGTCCTAATGATAAAAGGTGTGTGATCACTAATGGTTGTAGGAAAAAGGAAGCTTAGCAATGACAAATAGTTATAAGGTTTGATCGATTTCGGTTATAGGGGCGATGATGTTGATTGCCGAGGGCACAAATATGGCGGCATTGGTCAAGTTGGTTTGGTTTATAAAATAAAAATATGTGACTTTGGAAAAAATGACAAATTCGCTTGATCTTTTGTACCTTTACGAGAGAGAAGGACAAAGCATTGTCTTGGGCTGAGGTGGAGGTTACGATTTTGTGACAGGAGCTAGTAGACGGGTCCACGAGATTTGTGTGGTTGATTGTGATTGGTTGGAGGTGAGGGTGGATTGGGGTATGAAAAGGTAGGATAGGGCTCGGGTGGGCCACCGGTGAACGGGGCCAGATGTGCCACCATGCAGACGACACCAAGATGAGGTAGGATCTTGCCCTATCTATGCATTTATGTTTAAAAACAAGGTATGGAAATCGGGTTGGGAAAATTGTGTTGGGTGGGGGTTGATTTTGAATTTAGGGTTAATATTGAGGTAATGAGGGAAGGGGGAGGTCCCATGTAGGGTAAATAGGGGTCGGAATGAGTTTATGTTAGGTTGGGGTAGAGATGGGTAGGTAGTTAGGGTATTTTGTCAATGTTGTTTTTGGGAAATGGTGGGGGTTTCGGGTTTTGAAAGCGCTACGAGAGATTGACTTCGGTCGAGGGTGGTCGATGTCGGTCAGGACGGCGTGTGGCCTGACATCGACATATGAGAAAGGAAAAGAGAAAACAATAGATCAAGAAAGGGTTATGGTGGGAGGGAAAGATATATAATGAGGTGTAAAGGCAAGTGTGGTGAGAATAGGTAGGGTAAAAGGTATATATGCTACAGTTGAGGGGTGGGAAAGTGGGATGGGGGAAAGGGGTAGGTTGTTAGGGTTGTGGGAAATAAATAATAAGAGTGTCAAGAATAGGTTAGTCGGGTAAGTGATATGTTAGGTATGGTCAAGATTTAATAATGGTGTGGTTTGTTGGGTGCAAGCTAGGGACTAGCTTCGATGAGAGATGGGTACCACCAATGTTATCGATGTGGTACGAGGAGTGTGATGAAAGAGGAGTGGCAACATGTTATAGATGTCGGACTTATTAGGGTCAGATGATACATGCACATAGTTCGGGAGCTGAGCTTGATGGTCGCACTCATCGATAGATGGGATTTAGCGACCAACACATTTCATCTGCTAACAGTGAGATCACAATCACCCTAGAGGACGTGTACATGATCTTATGGTTACCGATAGGGGGGATGTAGGTTTACTCAATTTCTTTAGAGGCATTAGAGGAGTTGATGTTGACGGTGTTTGGAGAGGGGATGTCATAGATGAGGTTCCATAGTGCGATCCTGAGCTATGGAGACATGTACATGGCCCATCCCAGGAGATGAGGTTAGTGGTCCTAATCATAGAGGCGGTGAGTTATTTTACGCTGCAGGATTTAGAGGGTGGGAGATTACCATGGGCGTTGATGGGAGTTCTCCATGACATGATGGAGGATAGGACCAATTTTCCTTAGCCACCAACATACTTGGTGTAGTTATAAAAGGATTTATGGGCCTACGGGTGGTTATGGAGGTTCATTTTGTGATGTACCTTTCTTCTTCACTGCTTGGCATACGAGCACATCATATGTGTGCATCCGGTTAGTATGCTCCAACTAGATGCATTCATGGCGAGCTTTTCTCGAGTTGGCTACAAGCATTTGATGCCTATTGTTGGAGAGCGTAGGGATTCTGGGCTACACACAATGTAGCATACTACCGGTGTATATTAGAGGGGGTTTCCAGAGTGGACATTATTTGGAGGCCGTATGTGGGATTCCCTTCCTAGATGCAGATGGTAGTAGAGTTGGACAAGCCGACTTCTCATATGGATACACAGGGGTGTGTCGGAGAGCATGAGATGATACCTGTAGATAGGGTCGATGGTAGTTTGGGCTGCCCCAGGATGTGCCTCCACCATTCCCTCAGTACAGGAGAGATGACATGGAGAGAAATATGCCTTTACCACGGTCGACAATGCTTGATAGGGAAAAAGGAACATGCGGTGTCTTGGTGGATTGATGATCTTTGGAGTTACGAGATAGATAAAGATAGTGGTGGTCGGGCGTAGGCTATGGGCATCACCACCGAGGCCAGTGGAAACCAGACTTGATAACCCTTATAGTTCGGAGGATGCTTTGCAGGGGCGGGTGCCACTTTACAAGCCCACATCACGGTATTACGGGGGTAGGCGACGGGGTTTGAGGCACAAGTGGCCACATTATAGGCATAGGTGGTGGCATTACAGCCCGGATTACCCGAGGGACAAGCACCCATAAAGGGTGAGGATGGAGATGAGGGTAGGTAGCCACCCTTTAGGCACATGTAGTAGGGTTACATGGCCACTTGGTCACTACACAAGGATAGATTGTGACCTTATAGGCTCAGGTCACAACACATGCAATACCTCAGGCTCTGGGGCAGGGTCCCATGGTACATGCATCAGTGGGATAGGGTACCATGGTACAGAGAGGAGGGCAAGGCTCACATGTATAGGGGATGAGACCACCAATAGAAGGGCAAGGTTCACGGGTTGTTGCGAGACCCATGGCACCGCCACAAACAATGTCGATGGCCAAATTCAGGGATGCCTTGAATGAGGCCAGGTACTACCAGGATCATTTGACTGCTTCCAGGATAGACGTCCCTTCCTATGCGGAGTACAAGGTATAACAGGCCTCAAGTGAGAGGACCAAATCTCACACACATAATATAGAGAGTACAGGGGGCCAATGAGCCCATAGAAAGGGTTAGGGAGAGGCTACCATCTCACGAGAGGACAAACCTAGCTACAAGCTGGTAGAGAAGGCAAGGGATAGACCCATAGAGGGCGGAGAGATGGTGAAAGGGTGCCAAGCAAGGGGAGAGGAGGAGATAGATGAGAACGACATGGATATCAGGTGGGGTGACAATTAGTCACCATATATGTTCAGGATATATATTTTTGTATATTTTTTATTTATACCATCCTGCGTGCCGAAGATAACGAGGATGTATATGAGATTTTTATGATTTTTTTATTATTATACCAACCTACATGCCGAAGATGTTGAGACTATATATGAGAGGGCACATGTATTGGTTATGGTTACGTGTACATATGTATGAACACACATATTCATATGTTTTATATAGAGATGGTGACATCTATAGTATGATGTTGTTTTTATGTTGTAAAATTTGTCATTGTTATATGCATATGGATGAAAATCAGGTGGATTAGGCATGATGGAGTCAGGTCGGTTTAGGCATGATGGAGTTAGGTTGATTTAGACTTTATTGAGTTAGGTCATTGAGGCATGGTGGAGTCAGGCCAGTTTAGGCATGATGGAGTTAGGTCAATGTAGGCATGATGAAGTCAGGTCATTTAGGCATGTTTGATTTAGGTCATTAAGGCATGGTGGAGTCGGGTCAGTTTAGGCATGATGGAGTCAGGTTGGTTTAGGCATGACAAAGTCTTGTTTTTAATTTTGATTTAATGTCCAAGTTATTGGTAACATGGGAAATAAATGATGAGTTATATGTAGATTTTCAAAATATGTGATATTATGGAGATGTGAAATGATTGATTGGATGTTTTTATGATGTGGTAACATGGTAGATATGTATGATTGTATTAATTTCCAAGTGTTGTAGAAAATGGAAACTAAGATAGAATATGAATAGGAAAATGGGGAAATTAGGTTAGGGTAGAGAGTGGTTGAGCTAACCTCCAGGGCCCCATGCCCAAGAGTGTTGCCTACATAGCCCTGGTAAAAGGGGCCTCAAGTCGATGTAATTATCCCATAAGCTAGGGAAGAATCTAACGAGGTTGAGGAATGGGTTGGTAAGTTTTAGGTATGATTGAGTGTAGGTCATAGGAATGGTTGAGTTGAGGTCATAGGCATGGCTAAGTCGAGGTCATAGGCATGGTTGAGTCATTTAAATTTAGGTGACGATGGTATGGTCCTATATAGGGTGATCAATAAGTAATGAAGAAAGTGAATGGTAAGAGGTGGTAAAAGAGCCGCTTAGTTGATAAGAACCTTAATGAGTCTATTATACCAAAGATTGGATTATGAAAGTTAGACCCTAAAGGCGTTGCATAATGGACTATTCTAAGGGTGAATAAAGTCACATGATAACAAAATGTTGTAGTTGCGGCAAGTCACTTGAGCGAGATAGAACAATGGGGTGAGATGAAAATGAGGTGAAAATAGGTGGTTGAGCATAACTTTAGTATATGACAACATGTTTACTGAAAAGAAACCCATGATCAAAAATAGGCAAGTCCATGACAAAAATTTATCATTTTCTTCATTTGTTTCTGTTGTTTTTGATAGAATTATTGATGCAGGAAGTCTATATGGGATGAGTATATTATCTCCTTGAGGTCTTCATGAAGCTGATCGATGCGGGAAGCTTCTGAACATTTTATTACATTTTTTAAATGACTTTATATAGTTTTCCTTCGAGGGAGCAGTCTATTTATAGCGGCGATATAGAGAGAAAATATGTCCTTTTTGAGGGAGTCATCTTTTTGATGGAATTTTGACTCAAGGATTTGCATCCTATTTTATTTTTAGACGTGTAAGTCATGGACAAGACTATAAAGGAAGATGAGGTTCTTGTTTAGAAGCCAAAACCATAGTATATAGAGGTTAACTATGAAAGATATGGTTTCAAGTGACAAACGACCATGGGATTCCATCTTTGAAAAGTATAAAAAGTATCCATGAGAATCATGCTATGAGTAGAGCCTTGGTACTCATATTAAAGATAAGGCTGCAAAGTGACAGTAATCACATGATTCTTGTTTAGTCGTTGATCCTCAAGACAAGTAACATGGAAGGTGAATGGTGCTCAAAGGACAAGTATTCAATAGACGAGAAGGTGATATAGGACTAGATTTCAACAATAAAATGGTCTAAGATGCAAGGTATTGAGGGGCTCGGGTTCGGGTTTACCTTCAAGTGAAGATAAATGATAAGCACCCGATCCATAGGTATGAGTAATGATATAGCGTTCAAGCCAATTAGGATAAAAATTTCCCCGTTTACTTTTATTTTATTTGGTTACATGTTTATTTTCCTTCGGGATGAGGTCACCAACCTAGAAGGTTCGTTTGTGGACATGTTTTTGTAGGCACGCTTGATACATTTTTGGTATATTTGGAGATGGTCAAACGCATTGAGATGATTCATCTAACAACTCAAGTTGCGCTAAACAATCCTTGCGAATATCATCGTCATTGAGCATGTCTTGTAGTGAAATGTAAAGAGATGGACTCTTGACTTCGAGAGGAAAGATATCCTCGGTATTGTAGACCAGAGAAAAAGGTGTGGCAGAAGTCAAAATGCGAATACTAGTGCGATAAGCCCACAAGGTGAAAGGAATGTGTGTATGCCAATTCTTCTGAGTATAAATCACAACTACTTTCATAAGAATTTTGTTCAAGGTTTTATTGGTTGATTCTGCTTGGCCATTTGTTTGTGGGTAATAAGGTGAAGAGAAATTGAGTTGAATGCCAAAAGCATCACACAACTTTCGTAGGGTTTTTTTTTGAATTGTTTTTCGTTATCAGTGATGAGGTGGTGAGGAACACCAAAATGACAAATGATGTGATGGTTGATGAATTCACATATTTTCTTGGCTTTTGTAGAAATGAGGGGAATGGATTCTACCCATTTAGTGTAATATTCAGTAGTAGTTATAATCCATTGATGGCACTATGAAGAATGATGATTGATCTCTCCGACAAGATCCAAACCCCATTGATAGAAAGGCCAAAGGTCTCGTGCACTGTAAGGCATGACTAGGTGTGCGATGAATATTAGCATGTTACTCGACATTTCACACAACGTTTGAAAAAGTTGAAATAGTTGTGGTTTAGGGTTGTCCAGTAAAATCCAAGATGAAGAATGTGTTTAGCGATAGCTAAACCACTAAAGTGGCCTCCAAAAATTTCATCGTGAACTAACTTTATGGTATAGGGAATTTCAGGACTTGTAAGGCATCGTAAGAGAATACCATCGAAGCGTTATAAAGGAGACCACCCATAATGACATAGTGAGACAAAATTTTAAGAAAGGAACATTATCCATTACGAGTGAGATCAAGAGGTAGAATGGAAAGGGATAGGTAGTCTGCAAATTGCTTATACCAAAGGTCACGTGGGTCAGGTACAATGGTTTTGACGGAGTGGACCTCACGAGGTAAATAAGAGGGTGATTGTAACCTTTGTATTGTAACAAATATTTTAGAGTCGGCGGTGAAGTGGGTATCGAGAATCCAAGAATACCATGGTATCCATAAATTTGTTAGTGGAACGTGGAGTGTTTTGAAGTTTATAACGGTCAAAGTTAGTCAAAAGTATATCTACATGATGCTTATACTTTTGAAGTATTTCATTACTGGCCGGTATATATCATTGAATTGATTTACAACCAGGTTGGGAATCACCAAATATATTAATTGACTTAACATCTAAAACATAAGCATCTTGGAGATCCAATATGAGTCTTTGGGTAAGTGCCGGGAAGTTGATGGACAAATATAGGGTCATCTGTGGACGTCATATTGCAAAAACGGTGAAATCTCAACTTGTAGGGATTATTAGCTATACATGCACTCTAAATTAGAAAAATTTATATAAATATGAATCGTAGCATTCGGAATCTAGTTTCTAAAATACTAATTTTTGTAAAAAACAGACAAGTTTAGCTATATTAAACACTTAAAATTATATGACTTAGTTTTTTTTTTTGAAAAAACTTATAAGATTGTAGTCCGTTTGCCCGCATTTTGGATGACCAAATCTTGTTATTTTTTTCCTTTGGTGAAACGTTAGATGTAGTTTTCTATCTTGGGATGGATTTTATTTTGTATTTTTTTTAGCAATATTTTTTTTTATGATTTTTTCCGTGAAAGTGGTCTGAAAATATTTAGAAAATGGAGCGCTTTCCATTTTCCCACCATAACTATATCAAAAAATATCGAAATCAAATTTTTTTTTTTAAGGTGTATAGAATTTGTCCATGCTTGGGATGGTATAATTTTTATCATATTTTGATAAGCGAAACAAAAGTTATAGTCTTAAACGTAGACATGAACATTCACGGGAAAAAATGTCTTAAGGACCTATTGTTAGTAATAAATTATAAAATGATATTTATCTTATTCTATTCACTTTAAAAACAATATTTTTACAAAGCTAAGAGTCTACCCTATGTGATGGCACCATTTTTGTGAAATGTTTTCAGTTTTTAGCATGGTTCAAGTCTTTGGAAGAAGCGGATTTGAGGTTTTGACCTTTTGCACTTCATAATGACCTTCTATAGCTTTGGTTGGGGAAAAACAAAGATTTTCCGAGGCTTAGGTTCGGCAAATAGCTCCGTGATCACGGTTTTTGTAAAAATACCGTGAACGCGCTTTATAAAGCGTGCTCACAGTTTATAAAGCGCGCTCGCGCTTTATAGATCATATTTACACACATCCCAACGTCCGAATTACCATGTGATTTTTACTCTCGACCATACTTTGCAATTCTTGGAAATTTTGTCTTTTTCCAGGCACGTTTTTTTATCACCGAAAGCAAAACATCATGGGAGACAAAAAACAAAGTCAAAAAGGAAGTCATTAAGTAAAAAAATACCAGATGAATTAGAGGCCAACAAAATTGAAAGTGCTGAGCGAATGCGGAAACTTCGTGAATCTAGAAGAGGTTCATCTTCAATCCCAACTATTGTAAGCAATGAAGAACTAGGTAATGTTTCTACTGTCAATGTTGAAGTTGAATTAAATACTCGTGATGAAGAAGTTTTTACTGTCAATGTTGAAGAAGAATTAAATACTCATGATGTAGCAAATGTTGAAATTGAAGGAGACAATGAAAATGTGAATAAGGAAATTCATGTTGAAACTATAGACAAGCAAAATTTGACAAAAACACCTCCTAGGATTTTACATAAGAAACCTAATTTTTGATTGAAATTGATGAAAACATTTTGAAACCAATGTCTGACAAACTTTACGAGCGACAAATCGGAAAGAAAAGCCATCTTTGAAATTTGGGATAATCAATTTAAAATTTTAAATGATTCCCAAAGATGTCAGTTGTTGGTTAGTTTGATGAAATTGATTAAAATGAGACCTACATTAAACACCTTAGGATTGACAACATCTAACATACGTGGTCAAACCTCTACAATTGTTGAAAACCTTCATGATGCATATCACATGCTTGTTGGTGTCGAGAGACGCACTAGGGATAGTAATATTGTGCGTCGTGTACTTGCTACTAGTGTTGTAAGTGAATCAATAAAAAAACAACGCTTTGATTACGCAAACAAGTCGAATATTGCAAGTTAATCGAAAAACTCTAATGAAAGCAATTGAAAGACGTAATATCCTTGAATCACTCAATAATGTTGATTTTTGGGCATTTTCTCGCTAGAGCACCGTGTAAGGAAAAAAATAATTCGATGCTTTATAAGAGAAGTTGTTATTAAATTTTGGCATGATAACACTAGAGTTTCACCTAATACAAGAGATGTTATAAAACGGAGAGTTGGTTCTACTAATCGTGAACCACATCCAAAGCATTTCTTAGATATGACTCAAACTCAATTTTTCGTAAGTTTGAACAAGAGAATCTGGAAATTAAAATTAGTCAACATTTTTTTGAAATGTTGAAACCATTCTATGTGAAAATCAACCATGCTCGCACCACTTGTTGTTGTAGGCAACATGTTGAATTTGCGATGCATTATGCTAAATTTTTACGTATTCGTTCTATTTTCATTACAAACTATGTTATCTGAATGTGGTGTTCAAGTTCCACCAATATCTTCTAGGGATTTCATTCCTACTATATTTTGTGAAAAAGAAGTTGGACAATTTTTTTATAGTCAGGATTGTTTAGATGGAAGTTGTAGTACATGCGGCGGATTACCTAAATTGGAAAGTTGCATCCATGAGCAAATTGAAGGTACAATAGAACATAATTTAGTTGAATTTGATAAATATAAATCAGTTGCATACCAGTTGAAAGATGGAAAAGAGTCGAAACGGTGTGAGCTAGTTATAAAACAAATGCCCATTTTTCAATTTATGAGAAAATTTAAGGATGAAATTGTTTATGAGTATGCGAGGCATACACATAGAGCTCGATGGTTGGATGAACAATTCAAGCTATGCAAAGACACATTTCCTATTGGTACTATTGTTTCAGTGGTCGATTTTGCAAAGAATTACACATTACAACCACAAATGGAGGTTGATCGCAATATTACAACTCGGTACAAGTTGCCATTTTTGTGCATATAGCATTTCTACATTCTCTGACGATCTGAGAGAATGATCAAAATTTTAAGAGAGTACCACTTTTATATCAGTGATGATCGTACTCATTCTATTGAATTTGTGCAAGGGTGTTTCCAGTTATTTTATGGAAACTTGTCTGATAGGGACATCCACTTCAAACAACATTATATATGGTCAAATAATTACACGTCTCAGTTTAAGAATGCATGAATGTTTTATTGGATGAGCGAATGCATGTCAAGATGGGTGTGCAACATATTTGGAGTTTCATTGAGGTTGGACATGGAAAAGGAGAGCATGACGGTGCAAGGGCATGTGTGAAAAGAGCTCTTGCAAGAGAAGAGTTGAAGTACAAAGATGGTGCTCAATTAAAAGATGCAAAGAGCATAGTGGAATGGTGTCTTGACAACATGGCCCGAGGGTTCTCAAGAAAATTCCACGGTTTGCGAGATATTTTTGGTTGATAGAGGAAAAACATATTGCTAACTATGAGGATTGTATGACACTCACTAGGTCCAGATGATATGCACTCATTTTGTAGCTCGAGGCACGCTACTTACTTCGTGGGCCGTATGGACAAGAAAGTTGACATGTTTTTGTGCATCTTGTATTGAATTTGTCAGCTTTGAGTGTGATTCACAAGAATGGGTGGAAGGATGGATTTATAGGCCTCTAACTCCGCTTCCTAGTTATCAACCTCCACAAGCATTACAACTTGTTTCTCAGATAAAGTTAAAACATCCAAGGACTTTGTGAAATTTCGATTTTGGTGCGACAAGGTATTTATCCGATTATTTATTTAATTTTTGTATTGAGTTATGTCCATTGAAATTTTAATATGTAATTTAAATTTGAGTTTTTCAACCTTGGTTATTTTTTTGTAGGACATGTGTTTGCGATAATTCCGGCGAGAAGACAATGAAGAAGGAACAGACTATTTCTTATGTCGTTGCATCGAGGAAAGAAAGAAGTTGACTTCTCTATTATAGATGGCGAAGAGATTGAGTATCCTACGAGGTCGGTGGTAGTTCTTGGAACTTGGCTTGACGGTATCCATTAAAAACTCCTCTATTTGGGTGTTTGAAGACTTTGAGACACACAGAAAATACTCCTATATTCACATCTAGTTCTAGCGACAAATATTGATTGTATAGATATCGAGGAAGACCTAATAACAAGATTCTTTGGAAGGTTTGAGAGTCGAGATCATGAAGCAATCTTGTGCTGCTATTCGAGATAGATCCGATCCTGATGGTTCATTGGAATGAATTTACAATGCTCATGTCTGGTATATATTTAATTTCAAGTTTCAATTTATATAGCGTATATATATATAATTTTTTTAGTTTAAAGATCTAGATTTAAGTTTGAATATATTTTATTTTAAATTTGTGTATTTTGTGTGTCATGTATATAGATCTAGTATATGGTTTTGATTTGAAACTTAAATTTCTTTGACTAACAATTTTATGTTTAGGTTAGTGGTGCCAGAAAAGCTTCCACCTTCACGTGGTTGGTATCGTTAGTAGAGAATTTTAAATTCTCGAAGCTAAGAGAAGCTTGAACATTGTTTGAAAAATTTGTAAATTTTGAAAAAGTCAAGTTTGTAAATTTTGAAAATATTGTAAATTTTGAAAAAGTTGTAAATTTTGAAAAAGTGGTAAATTTTGAAAAAGTTGTAAATTTTGAAAACGACTCCTCTAGGTGCCACGGAGTCCGAGTAGTCACCCGTCGAATTTGAACGATATTTTGGTCTCAAGGCTCTTAAGGGACTATGCCCGAGCAGAAGTAGCCCGGAAGCAACGACCCTTTCACACACCAAAACACCACCTCCTCTAGCATTCACACAGCCACTGGGACGTGCGGCACAGGTGGTTTGGTGCCACGACCACCGTTTGCAAAATACGGCGTTTGTGACAAACCTTATACTAGCTCCAATCGCACTATTTCGTGCGTTTGCAAACATTAGGACAACGAGAGCACCGAAATGAGAAGGAAAAAAATGAGAGAGGATATTGTAGAGGGTCCGTATGCCAAGGTGCTTAGGATCGGGGCGAGGCCTCTCTAGGTGCCACGGAGTCACGAGTAGTCACCCGTCGAATTTGAATGATATTTTGGTCTCGGGGCTCTTAAGGGACTACGCCGAGCAAGAAGTAGCCTGAAGCAACGACCCTTTCGCGCATCGAAACACCACCTCCTCTAGTGTTCACCTGGCCACCCGACGTTCGGCGCGAGCGCGGTTTGGTGCCACGGCCCACGTTTGCAAAATACGGCGTTTGTGACAACCTTACACTGGCTCCAATTGCACTATTTCGCACGTTTGCAAACATTAGGACAGCAAGAGCACCACCGAAATGAGAAGGAAAAAAATGAGAGAGGCTATTGTAGAGGGTCCGTATCTTGAGGTGCCGATCAAGCGAGGCCTCTAGGTGCCACAGAGTCCGAGTAGTCACCCGTCGAATTTGAGCGATATTTTGGTCTCGGGGCTCTTAAGGGACTACGCCGAGCGAAGTAGCCGGAAGCAACGCGACCCTTTCGCGCACCAAAACACCGCCTCCTATAGTGTTCACTGTCCACCTAGACGTGCCGGCGCAGGCGGTTCGGTTCCACGGCCCATCGTTTGCAAAATACAGCGTTTGACAACCTTACACTGGCTCCAACTGCACTATTTCACGCGTTTGCAAACATTAGGACAGCGAGAGCACCAAAATGAGAAGGAAAAAAATGAGAGAGGCTATTGTAGAGGGTCCGTATGCCGAGGTTTCAGATTAGACAAGGCCTCTTTAGGTGCCACGGAGTCCGAGTAGTCACCCGTCGAATTTGAACGATATTTTGGTCTCAGGGCTCTTAAGGGACTACGCCCGAACGAAGTAGCCCGGAAGCAACGACCCTTTCGCGCACCGAAACACCACCTCCTCTAGTGTTCACTTAGCCACCCAAATGTCTTTGGCGTAGGCGGTTCGGTGCCACGGCCCACCGTTTGCAAAATACAGCGTTTGACAACCTTACACTGGCTCCAACTGCACTATTTCGCGCGTTTGCAAACATTAGGACAGCGAGAGCACCGAAATGAGAAGGAAAAAAATGAGAGAGGATATTGTAGAGGGTCCATATGCCGAGGTGTCGGATCAGACGAGGCCTCTCTAGGTGCCACGGAGTCTCGAGTAGTCACCGTCGAATTTGAACGATATTTTGGTCTCGGGGCTCTTAAGGGACTACGCCCGAGCGAAGTAGCCGGAAGCGAGGACCCTTTCGCGCACCAAAACACCACCTCCTCTAGCATTCACCTGGCCACCCGGATATTCCAGCGCGTGCGTTCGGTGCCACGGCCCACCGTTTGCAAAATCTGACATTTGACAACCTTACACTGGCTCCAACTGCACTATTTCGCGCGCGTTTGCAAACATTAGGACGGTGAGAGCACCGAAATGAGAGAGGCTATTGTAGAGGTCCGTATGCCAAGGTGCCGGATCGAGACGAGGCCTCTCTAGGTGCCACGGTCAGTCCGAGTAGTCACCCGTCGAATTTGAACAATATTTTGGTCTCAGGGCTCTTAAGGGACTACGCCCAAACAAAGTAGCCGGCAACGACCCTTTCGCGCCAAACACCACCTCCTCTAACATTCACCTGCCACCCGGACGTGCGGTGCGGTGGGTTCGGTGCCATGGCCCACCGTTTGCAAAATACAGCGTTTCCTTATTTATTTAAATTAAATTACAATGACTTGGTTGTTATGTTATCTCTTGTTGTCATCTTGTCCTTGGTAGGATGATATACATTCCAGGGCTCATGAATCTTATTTTCTTCCCATCCTCAATGAGGTCTTCAATAAAGTTTCTCATTTTTAAACATTTATCTGGTTTTTTTCCCTTGACACGATGAAAATCACAGTAGTCATGTGATCTCTATACCATCATGGTTTGGGTGCATCTTGTGCATAAGGAACTTTGGTTGGATATTGAACCATTTTCACTGCCTCTAATTGTCTCAAAATCATGGATACTTTGTCTTTGACTTGAAAAAAGTGTAATTTGGTTTGGACTACCTCCTCACACCCCCATTAATTTTATGAGTTTTTTTATGTATACCACTAAGTTATGGAGGGATAAAATACTTATATTTCTCCAAACATATGTTGGGATATAGAAAAATATAGAATAGAAAATTATCTCTTGATTCATCCCTCAACTTGACAAAATGAGCTTTAAAATTTTGTACTTTAAAATTCATAAACTTGTGTACTTTGAAATTCAGCTCTATGAGTGTGATCTAGGATGTGGTTAGTTGTATTCAGATGTGTATATGATGTGCTGGACAAGTAAAGTGAAGTATTGTTTACAAGATTCCTAGATGCCCCTAATAGGTTAGTGTGTGTTTATATTTGTAGGAGACCTTTGTGAGTTTTCTCTCTCAACTAACCTAAATGTATAATCTAATTCAACTAATCCAAATGAAACTTTTGAAAAATTGGCCATTAAAATGCAATGGCATTGGTTAATATGATGTAGATAGACCTTCATATCCATACATTTCTAGGACCTATTAATGTGTCTAGAGTATTCAACAAAAATTAGGTATGAGTATTTTAGAGGTCTAGATTGATGTTCAATAACATGTGCAGTGATTTTAGAGGGTTGAGCTAGAGATTGGTTTTTATCTAGTGGATATACGGTGCGAGATAGATCAAGAAGGCGCCTATGGTTGTTAAAACAATGCATAAATGAAGTGTATATCAAAATAAGTACAAAATTCTATATTTCCAAGTTCCCAAACCAAATTTCGGTACTAAACATTTATATCTTAATGAATTCAACACTACATGACACTTTTACTATTGCATGCACCAATTAAATTACAACCCTTTTGATCAGAATATTTTAGTGAATTTTATATATTAAAGATATCCTAAAAATTGACACAAATACACATTATATCCAGCATGGTGTTCTATATGGCATGGCATGGTGTTATATCCTAAGTAAATTGTTTCTCTCATATTTGTTTATCAGATCAAATTTATAGCCTTACATCAACACCACTTTTTTGTTAACATAGTAATATAATTGGTTCATTGAGCATCCAATATTATAAATAAGGTGTGGAAGTTATGGAATCAATATAATAATTCATATTTTTAGTTATAAGTGACATGTAAACAAAATAAAAAACTAGAGAAAAATAATGAGATGCTTAGAGAGAAAGTTATCTTATTATTATCCTACAAATAATGGGACTTGGAAATAATACAAGTTATCTTATTATTATCCTATTTACACATTTATTGACTATGCTTAAAGCATCTTTCTCACTCCCAAATTCTAAGTCCGCCATTTCATTACTTTTTCTTCATATTGGTACCTCAAGAATCAATGCACGTTATACATAGCACATCTCTAGACTCTCAGCAATCCACTTTCTCAGAGTTAGCAATAATACCAAAATAACCAAAATAAATATGATTTAACCAACACACATGGATATATATATATAAGAATCAAATAAAGTGTGCTCCAGACTCCCACGGCTCTGAAAAGACTCCCACGTCTCTGAAAATATATATGTACATGTACATAAGTTCATAATGTATGTATACATCTCGAACTAAGCACGTGTCATAATGTACATATGGGACCACATGCGGTTGCAAAGACTATATATATATATATATATATATATATATATATATATATATATATATATATATATATATATATATATATATATATACAATGGACTTTGTGAATAGATACTCATGACCACATATATGTGGCATCCAAGTGGACTATAAATCTACTCATGAAACATCTTCCCTCTCTTCGCCCTGCTAGAAGTAGCACGTCCACGACCTGGGGATGTAGTGGAGGGAGATGCCACTACGAGATTTCATCCGTGTGGTCCTAGGTGTCTCTAAGCATGTACTGCAACCTAACTCCGCACATTCATAAACAACAAGTTTTTAACACCCAAAATTTTAAAATACCTTCAAAATTTAGAAACTTGTACAATTTAGTTAAAATGCATGTGCAATCTTACCGCAATGTCATGATCCCTATCGATTTGTTGTTGACACGTCGCAGGGACAACAATAGACTCACGAGGGGTAAGCTACATACAAATAATTAATTTTCAAATTAAATATTTCACACATATATATACCTACAAAATTTGATATTGTAGATTTAAGTTTAATAAGAAATAATGAACCTCCAAAATTTAACAAATTTAAAAATTGTGTACCTCGGTTAGTGGATTTGCAGATGCTTGTATGGCGATCTATAGCAGCCTCCACACTGCATATGTGGAGGAGTCTCTCTAGCAGTCATAAGATATACAAAAACATGTACAAATCAATTTATTAAAATATACTTAAGAGCTATACAAAAAACATGTACAAATCAATCTTTAGTTACTCAAGAAAGAATAAAAATGTTATTAAATTTTATCTTCTATTTAGGCTAAATACATAGGATCTATAAATGTTAGCACGAGGCCATCTATCTTCATAAGATTTTGAAAATTTTTGTATTTAATCAAGGTAACCCATAGTCATCTTCTATGACAATTAGAGCATCATTCAAATTTGAAGGACTTTTAAATCTAACATCACCAGACCAAACATATAGATCAGACGAAGAGTAGACTAGAGTTGTATATCCTTGGTGGGCAAGTGTGTTGCAAATATATAGATTATAATGCACTATTTATATGTATTTGTGTCCAAAGGTAGCTGAGTTTGAGTTTTGGTGCACGAGCCTAGAGGATCTTACTTGTGACATTATCCCTTTGGAAATAAAGATTTTGATGGTAGAATTGGATTTAGAGAGGCTACCCATGGCTAGCTAAACCCCCACCACACATAGGGGTAGGAGAAAGTGTGATGAAATATGGTGGAATCTCAGGAACAAGATATATATATATATATATAGAGAGAGAGAGAGAGAGAGAGAGGAAATATGGTAGATATCACCTTCGAGTTTGGATAAGAGTGCATTAGGAGAGCATGTGTACAAGTGTGAGATACTATGGTATTCTAAGCAAATTACAACTTTAGATAGGAAGGAAAGTCAATTTTCTACTACTCTTGAGGAGTGTACATAGCTAGTATAGAAAGTATCATCCCGTAGTTTAAAAAAAGCATGTCATCACAATCAATAAAATCAAGCGGGGATTATCGTAACACATGAGGGAGCATGACATGTATTTTAATAATTTATTGTCCAAACTATCTTATGATGCTCATATGAGTTAGCATGCACAGTGGTTTATTGGAGGATTTCTGACCCCATTCAGGAGGGATTTATCTCATAAGATGTATGTGGATCCACACGAGGCTATAGAAGTAGTTTTTTATGATTATACGGTTGGAATTGTTGATACATAAGTGATCCCATTCTTGGAGGAGAAAATCACAGTCATGGCGAAGTAATTAGATAATTTATATGTAAACTCAACACATGAGATGTGTAGTGTAATATGGTACATAGATTGTGAGGTTGAGGGACATACTAAGGACAGTTGTCCATGCAAGTTAGTGCTTGCGTTTTTATGTAGCTGTTGTATGTATTTTATATACGTTGAGTATAAGAAAGTGAAACTCATGTACAGAGGTCCAAGAATTAGAAACAAAGTGTAAAGAGATTTGTAACTAACCTGCGTAAAACTCATGCGAGGCATGCCAGTAGCTTCAGTTCCCTGAGCAGATGATGACCAGCCTCCTGTGTATAAAAGAGAAAAATATTAATACATGTACAACATACACGTGAAATAAATTATAATAATAATCTATTGCAATTAAATGATTTATTAAAAATGTAAGTTTTTACAACTTGAAACTTACGTTTGAAACACGCCAACCGCATGTATAGCATGTCGACACCTAGGATGTTTCCTTCACCGGCTCTTGCTATTTAAAATAAAATAAAAAATTAGTTTTTTACATATATGTACATGACGTACAATCATATATATATATTAATATCTCAAACATGTGAATTAAACTATTGTACATATATATATTATTTAAATTTATTTAAAATTTACCTGTGAAAGACCAATATTAGTGGCTCCAGTTCCAAAAACATTCCCCAGCATCTCATCTATAGAAAAGAAATCCTGTGAACCAGCAAATGATGTCTCGCCTGTAGTGCATACGGCACCACATGATCCACAGTGGTGTGGTGCACTAGAACTGGTGCCTCCACCAACATCACCGGATGTAATCTGGGTGCTATGTTGGGTGAGAGTGTCAGTGAGCTCCCTCAATGCATGCAATGTATCAATCTCCACAACCTCCTTCACTGTAGGAGGGATAATTGAAGGCAGTGGGGTTTTGGGGCATGGGGATCCTAGGTTGACCTCTGCGCGTGCACTAGGTCCGCACTCTGTCAGAGCCACCTCCTCGACCAAAAAGTCTGAAAAGTCAAAATAATTCGGGACCTCATTGAGCACGAACTCACAATATAATTTCTTCAAAAAATAAAGAGGAACCTCATTGTTGTTGCATGGTGGATAATCAAAACCATCCCCATCGGTCCCAAAAATTGTTTTTGATTCTATCATCATGGCACCAATGGATTGGGAACCATTTGCAAGTAACTACTGAGGGGCATTGGTTCTAGGGTCGGTAAATAATGCACAAATTAGGTCTTTTCCAATTTTTTTGTCTTTGATGGCCGCATGAGATAGTTTATCCATACCACCGCCTAGAGTCACTTCTAAAGGTGTTCCATCTATGTATTTGGTTGGTTACTGACTCGACTTCGCCAATCAATGTTTACGATGTATTGGCTAAAGTCATGCGGAATGGATTTGTAGCATGATTTTGTCTTATAGTTTGAATTAGGTTCTCAATGACAATTTTATTTTCTTGGATTCTTCCAATGATATTATCTTGCATTCCTGTTGGCTCAGTGGGGACAGAAGGAGCCACAGGGGGTGGATCTATGTTTGGAGGAGGGTTTTGAGGAATGTTCGGAGGGTTTTGAGGAATGTTCGGTGGGTTTTGAGGAATGTTTTGACGGTTTGCACGAGCCCGAGCTTGCCGACCAACTGATAAAACAATAAAATTTTATATATAAACAAACAATTCACAAAACCCATGAAAATGCCAAAAAAACCTAAAATGCAAAAAAATGATTACAATCGGGGACTTACCTCCTCGTCTTGGCGGCATGGTTGAATCTATCGCTATCCAGAAGTCCGATGAGCAATTTTGAGATAGTATTGAAAGCGCGAGTGAAAAATGTTTAGGAAAAGTCACGGTTTGAAATGAAAAATGAGGAAAATAACGAGTCGTGGGACTGTTAAATTTTGTCTTAGAGTTCCGCGATCGCGGTTTATAACCGCGCTCGCGGTTATAAACCGCGATCGCGGAACTAGGTTCGGTAATTACCGAACCTAGAATTCAATAACCGCGATCGCGGTACCTTTATTTCGGGTTTTTATGTCCACGGAATTGTCCACCAACTTCGTGCACTTACCATGCTTTGTATTCGGTGATATCATTTGTACAATAAAAATCTAGTTTGAAAGATAAAGGCATGGGTTCACCGCTAAGAGGAATGAGGATAACACCAACACCACCACCATGCGACACTTAGAACCATTGAAGAAGAGGGTCATTTTCTAAGTGGTATCGTTTAAGGAGAGGTTAGCTATGGATTCATCCGAAAATTGAAGTTAGAGGGTTGATTCCTGAAAGAGGTGTGTTTGCTAGTTGTTCGGTGATGGTTTGGCCTTTGATGGATTTTTGATGAATGAATTCGAGGTTGATGTTTGTGATAATAATGAGACAACGTGTAGCGCACCGATGTTGGTAGGGTTTGGCGTACATGTAAAGGTTTTATGGTTGAGCGGGTAATGACAAAGCTTGGTGGTGAAAAAAACTAAGGCTAATGAGATTTTTTCAGCATGGGTGTATCTATTTCCATAGTCCAAAAGCGTACAACTTATGTAATAAACCACTTGCTCTCGGTGTTGTTCGTCATGATGAGCGAGCATGTCACATAAAGAATGGTCATTGGCAGAAATGTTTCAAGGCATCAAAGGCTTTACAACATTCATCATCCCATTTGAAGGAGACGTCCTTCTTGAGGAGATGATGAAATGGTTGACAATGGTCGGAAAGCTACGAGATAAAATGATGAATAGATTGCAACTTACCTTGCAAGCTTCAAAGTTGATGAAGATTAGTAGGTGGAGGCATTTATAGAATAACCTTTACGTTAGCAGGATCAAATTCTATGCCACGTAAAGAAATGATGAAACCAAGGAGTTTTCCTGAAAGTACCGCAAAGACACACTTCTTAGGTTGAAGGTGAACACAATACTTGATGAGGTGGTCAAAGATGACCTTAAGGACTGTCAAGTGTTTAGACTGATGTTTGGATTTGGCAAGAAGGTCATCTACGTAATCTTCTAATATGCGATGCATGATGTCATGGAAGATATAAGTCATGGCTCGCTAATATGTGGCAAAGAACATTTTAAGGCCAAAAGGCATGATTTGATAGCAGAATGTCCCCAGGAGTGATGAAGTTTTGTGTTAATCCTATGGAGCGAGTAATATTTTATTATAACTCGAGAAACCTCCATGAGTGATAGCATCTCATGGCGGTGGTGAGATCAACCAGGTTGGTCAATTCTTGTTAGAGGAAAATCATCTTTGGGCCAAGCTAAGTTGAGGTTATGGAAATCCGTGTAAATGCGGAGTCCCCTTTTACTTTCATGTGAATAATATTATAAATTGCACCGGGGATAGTCAATGGGTAGGATAAAGGAAACCGAGAGAAGGCACTAAAGTTCTTCTTTAACAAGAAGTGCAAGGCGAGGATGCATTTTTGTAGCTTCCTGCTTTTATGGGCTTGGTATCGGAATGGTTACAATATTGTGGACCACAATGTTTGGGTCAATAGTGGGCATATTAGCATAAGACCAAGAAAAAATAATGCTATGGTCCCAGAGGAAAGAAGTAAAATCTTCATGTCCATCAGCCTAAATATTGGCTTATCTTTAGAATGTGTGAGTCATCTTGAGTATTAATGTTGATTTCATGGCCGATTCATTCAATATGGTTTTCATCTTAGAAGGTAATGACCGATGAATATAATAATGTTCCGCACCAAGGTAGGTGAGGATAGACTCATCATCCTGACATTGAATGATGTTAATAGAAGGTGTATCATCATCGATCATATCAGGATACAGGAAGGGAATAGAAGAGGGAGCCTTGTCATTACGTTGATAGGTCAAAGGTCCTAGGGAAATCGTGTTTATGAAAAAAAAGTTAGGAGGAATAGATTTGGGATCTATGGACTCCGTGGGTGAAGGTGGTAACATTGGTAAATGGGGTGAAGAAGATTTGTCTTCCTCAATGAGGTCGATGCGGGCCTTCTTGGGAGGTGGTGTTGCAAAGCTAATACCACCTGATCATTGTGGTTACGGGTGGTACGCAAAATGATAGTATGACGGCCTTGTTCATAAACACCGAAGCTAAAGCCTTTCCATGCGTAGTATGAAGGAAAGTGTGAGTGAAGCGACAGTTAGTAAGGCATTGGAGATCGGATGAAAACGATCATGTTTGGGATGGAGGTTTGGGTGAATAAGTGGCGAGTGTCAAGTCCTCCATATGTTACATTAGTACGAAGGTGGGGAGGACCATAAGGGAAAACCTCACCTATACGGTAGTCATAACAAGGGTTTTGGTGCGCTTTTCCATACTCCTCAAAGTGAGGCATTGAAAAACACCTTCTAAGGGATCAATAGTTGATATGTGGGTAGTAGGGATAGAAAATTCATTAGATGATTGGGAAGGAGGGGTATCAATTGGTTGGAAAGTAGATGGGTCAGGTTGTAGGGGATTTGGTGGTAGTAGGAATAATAGGGTTAGATGTGGGAGAGGTGGCGACAACATTGGTAGATGGGCTCGTGGGTGAAGGAGAAGTGGGGGTAGTGGAAAATGTCTTGACTGGTTGTTAATCAAAGAATACTTGGTAAAGATCACACACGGATTCCACGCGGGAAAGAAGGTCGGGATCAAAGGCACGGAAGGACGGGAAGGACCCGCACAAGGAAGGAAAGTTCATATTTTAGGACTTAGCTGATTTTGAGCATGGAGATCTATTTTTAGAAGATGGCATGTATAACACACCAATGAAGCGAGACACGCGTGCCATGCACTGTCCTATATTTGGAGAATCGGTTCAAATCATCTATGCATGAAGACGAGCTAAGAATAGAATTGAAACTTCAGTTAACTGCAAGAGGACTATAGATAATGCACTTACATGTGTGGTTATAATTGTAAATGACATGTGGCTATCAATAACATGCGACCTATTTCTGGAATAGTTAAGTGGTGAAGGAAAGTACCCACCCTATATATGATGTTAGGTGCATATTAGAGAAGAATGACATGTATCATAGAGAGCGGTGTATGTGTGTATCAAATCCATATGCACCTTGATATAAATTGACAAGATCTTGTAAGGAGCTTCTATATTTATTAATAGATGGAAGATATCGAATGAATCTAAGTGTCATTCGTGTAATTGAGTAGTGCATGTTATCAATTCAATGATGATTATTATTTAAGCTTGTTATTTCATAGATCTATGGGCAATATGCACTTTGTAGAATGATGGATTAATTATGAATCTATATGTTTTTGTCTTCATCATGTTAACATCTTGTTACAACAACCCTAAAGGGGGACCTGGTACCTTTTCGCGCTTGGGTGAGTGCTCGGCAAATTTAGGTGAGTGATGTCCAATTGCCTTGCGACTAGGGTGTTATCTTGCAAATTCTAGGTTGCATCACTAGTACAAGTACATTGTTGGATCATTATAACATGTTACAAGTTTTGAATGACGACAGGTCGGTGGGGATGGTATAGTTATGTCATTCATGTTTGAATTTTACACAGTGGTGTAAATTTTAAGGGACACAACCCATGACGTAAATCTAGGGTCTGCCAAGTAATAGGTTATATTGGAACTCCCTCTCTAAGACGTAGAATAGTTCCGGGACAGTGCAAGAGCCTACGCAAACATGAAGGATAATGGTGCCAAGGGTGAAGGTAATGGTGCCATTGAAGGAACACAACATAACTGGGTTATTATTAATACAATTATAAGGAATGTGCATTTGATTATACACATGGGAGGAGATAAAGTTAATGCTAGCAACACCATCGATCACCCATTGTATGCGTATATTATCGATATAGACGAAATGAAAAGGGTGGGATTAGGGTCATCTGACTGGAGAGGTACAATCTCCTCATCAGAGAAGTTGAGGGTGGTGACTTGAGGAGTGGGCATGGGGGTAGAAGAAGGAGATGATTTGGTAAGCGAGGCCATGGTGTGGGGTCATTGGGTAAAACTTCAATAGATTGTAAAACCTCTATAAGGGCTTGTCTATGAGATTCAGAAGTTTGGACGAGATTATACAAAGACATCTTTAGAGGGGACTGATGTAATTTTTTTATCATTGCGCGATGGGTGACCCTGTCAGAGATAGGGTATGTAGGTCCTCGAATGGTGATTTTGGGCGCGGGTGTAGATGGTATATTGGGCACGGGTCGGTTGATGGGCTAGTTACTTTTTCATTTTCTTTTTATCTCTCGAGCGCGGGTGGCTAAGTCAACCATGCTAATCGAGGAGGTGGATGGAGAGTGTGTTCCATGAAAGGTATAATGACATAAGGGACAAAAACCTAGTGGTGGATAGGAGCCTTGTGAAATGAGTAGGAGCATTGACATTTGGGTGGTGATTTGGCCAACTCTCTAATAGAGACCATGTTGATCTCAAATTTTGGAGGTGTATAAATTCATTGTGGGGTGCGAGATACTAATCACTAAATCGGTAAAGGACGCTGATGTGTGGTTACAGGTGAAGGTGGAACATAGTCCTCATCAAGAAGGTCATCGTCATCGAAACTTTGTTCGGGAGGACGAAGGTGGAACATGGTACTCTCTCTCTCTCTCTCTCCGCTCTCCCTCTCCCTCTCTCTCTCTCTCTCCTCTCCCTCTCTTTCTCCCTCTCCCCACTCACTCTCCCTCCTCATCTCACTCACAAAGTTGGAAATAATCATACACGGACATAATCATACACGCCGTACCCTCAATCGGCTATGCAAAAACCAAACTTCAAAACTTCCTACCAATACCAATGGTCAACATTACAGATTGATCTAAGGTTTTGGCATATTCTAGATCTAATAGTCTCATCCGTTTCACACAGAAATATAAGTTGCAAAAATATATTAAGAAATTTGATATATATAATATATAAACCCTCGTTTGCAAAGAACACTTACAAATGGATGTCTACATCATCTACAACTTTGATACCATGAAATAAATGATAAGAATATTATTCTAAGATGTAAAGATCTTATATGATCATAACACACCACATTTGAAAAATTGAAATGAATTTGTCATAATAATTGTTAGTGCAAAATTACACCACCCTTTGAATGCTTGCAAATGAATTATCTAGGCAATTAATGTAATCTACTAACATGTGATTGTCTTAAGGTTTAGGACCCTTGTAGTTAATATAAACCTCCGGAAGAGGTTGGTTCCTTCTGTTGTCTTTGGCACTAAACTACTCCTAAGGAAATAAATGCAACTAATTACTCCTAATCTATTGATTCCAAGGGACCAAGGTGAGAGGAATGCATGACATGTAAATCCTAAAACAAGGGAGGTGATAACACCAAAACAAGACTAGAGATTCATAGTGAGTGAAAGTGGAGGAAAATGAGGTAGAATATGGTAGACGAAGTGCCACAATCACAAAATACATTCAAACCTCCAATTTCATGGAGCAAAATGAATTTAAATCCCAGAAAGGAACACATTATGCACAATATACCTAAAAATTATAATATAAGGCAAGAAATGCAATACAAATCAATCTAGGGAAAGAGAAAGCCACAAAATACTAATTTTATTTCTTAAAATGATACACAATCCATTACAATAAGGCACAAGGCAAGAATCCTTTACAAAATTCCCAAATTCAAGGCATACAGCTCACAAAAGTTCTAGAAGTATTTTGGCAGAGTTCCTTTACATTCCAAAATGTCTCCCCTACAAATTCGGGAAATTACATATATATAGAGAAGGGGAAGCTACCAACTAACAACCTTCATTAATTTCCTGTAAGGAGGTATGGGAAACCATACCGGTCCACTTTCCAATGGTATTTTTCTTACACGACAAACATGGGTGTCATACCTCATTAAACCAATTGTTGAACTACCATGTACGATGCTATTAATGCATGGCGTGTAGTTGATATTTCTTAGTGACGCCTTTGACAAGAATGGAAGGATAGTTGCAAACAAGGGAAGGAGTTGTCGCAGACAAAAAAGGAGGTTGACATGTAATAAGAGGGAATGTTATCGTGTGATAATGAAGGAAAAATGAAAGGGAAAGAGGCAAGAGACACATGAAAAAAGGTGGCGGATGCATGATAGCAAGGTGAAAAATGTGCGACAATAAGATGACAGACACACAACAATAAGATGGTAGATGCATGGTAGAAAGGTAACAAATGTGAAATAACAAGATGTGGTTGACGTGCGATAGTAAGGTGATAGACTCGCGGCAGTAAGGTGGTTTCAAATCTTCAATGACCAACTTCGACCGAGTTAACCCACCGGTTGCTTCATAGATTATAACATCTAGAGTCACCAAAGCCTGACCTATCAAATTGTCCATTTCGCGAGGGGCAAAAAAATGGACAACAGTTTGGCAATTCACGGGGTAATCTTCCTACTAGATTGAAGAGATCAATGGCCTTGAAGCATCCATTGAGCATGTAGTCACCCTGGAACTCGAAACCTGATCTCAAACTTGAAATCTCATCCTGAATCCATCTAAAGTCTTGAATGAGCCTGACACTTTTTGGGTTGGTATTTGATTGTCCCCATGAAACCTTTCCTATAATTAGAAGGTGCAACAACAACAAAAGGAGTAACTATGTACAAACAAAAAAATCATACATATCCCAAATGGAATATGCAAAGAGTGCACAAGCACTTATTACAAAAGAAAACCTAAACTAAAACACAAAAATTTCCACAAACACTTAGAGGAATTGAAACCTAGGTTAATATGTATAGGATTGAGATTTAACCTTAGAAACAATTCTTGAAGTAGATCCTATTGACTAGAATTTTTTTTTTTGCATCCCGAAATCATATAAGGGTCACTCCATATTAGATCAAACTTGGAGTGTCTTCCCGATTTTCCCGATTTGCATTCCACTTTCACACCAAATATCCCTCTTGAAAATTCCTAGACTTAGCGTTCTTGTCAAATATTCGCTTTATTAAATATTTATCCTTTTCCATGGGTTGCATAGAATGATCCCCGAGTTCTTCAAGCTCCATAAGATCTGCATACCTCACCTACATGGGCTCAAACTCATCCAACTCTAACTGCTTGAGAAGCTCCAATGCTAGTAACTCAAGTGATAGGAATTTTTTACTCCCTTCCATAGACCATCTTATATGGAGAGTTTCATGTAGATCTATTGGATGTGATTCTATCAGCCCATAAGGCTGATTTTAGCTTGGTATGCTATGTTCTCTGATTTTCATCGAGATTTCTTCTTATAATTCTTAGCAAGTTCTTGTTCGTGAACTCTACTTTCCCGTTACCTTGGGGGTAGTAGTTAGAAGAAGTGTTGAGATATATCCCATTTCTAACAGCCCATTTAGTGATATTTGTGCCAGGTAATGCTAGAGAATTATCTAATATGATAGTGGCAGGCACACCAAACCTGGTTACTATCCCCTCATAGAAGTTTTGTATCTTGGATTCATTTACCTCCTTGGGTGTTACTACATTCATCCACTTGGTGAAGTAATCTGCTCTTTGTGAGTATCCACTTGTGGCATTAACGGAGTTCGGATTGATAACTCAAATGAAATCCAATCTCCACCGCATGAATGGTTGATCTACTAAGATGGGATGAAGTGGCAAAGCTGCTAGCCTCTCTTTACCTATGAAGAATGCACACTTCTTGCACTTTTTAATCCATGAATAACACTCACTAAACACTTTGTAAACTAGTAGTAACCAGCTCTCATGCTCATGAGAGCTATTAATCATGGAGAAAAATGACCTCCAACTTCTCCATCGTGGAACTCATGTAATATTCTCTCCATCTAATCTATATTGACACATCTTAGGAGGACATTGTACGATAGGAAGTGACATGTGAGCATGAGAATCTCCAAGAAAATTTTCTTCGTGCACCGACCTCCCGAGGTTGTGCCAAGATCATCAGTGGAAATGAAATATATATGGATACAGACAAAATAGTTGGGCGATCTTATATCTTTGACATGCAATAATGGAATCTACGAATCTAAGGAAAAGAAGGCTCTCCTAACCTGAATTGGTGTAATGGATCATTCATATATAAGAGCTACTCGGAGGCTCGAATCAATGTCAAGCTCTGCCGAGATCCTATTTATTGGCAATTGGATACGTGGAAAATGACCTGTAGGTGCTTCGTGTATATTTCCAGACAAGGTCATGGAAAATGGTGATGAGAGGCATAGTGGATCCTCCGAGTTTTATGGACGATTCTCTAGTCTAGTCCAGAAATCCCTAGCCTGATTGGCTACTACGTTTAATATGGAGAATTGTGTAATGATGTCTGGTGGAAGTGGCAAGGATTTGAATATTAGTGTGTGTAAACTAGCGTCAATGTCTGATTGATTAGTAGGCCCGTTGGGTTGTGGGACCTATGGATCACAACCGTAAGTTCTTGGTTGTGGCGGACCCCCTATGGTCATACGAGGAGTTAATATCTTATCCCGAATATCCAATAGTCATAAGCATTTTCAACCTCTATGTTTAGAACTAGAATTTGTATAATTTTCTCATAATACCTTACGGGTGTTCTGGAAACTTGAATACGTAATCCAGTATCTATGTTGATGAGAAGGTCTCCTGTATTGGGTTGTGGAACTAAAGGATCGCAACCAAATATTTGTTCTCTTTCGAGTTCTTGTACGGTCATGCAGATATCCTATCAAGGTAGTCTATAGTTGGGGTGATTTGACCAGAATGTGTATTCCCTATCGTCTTCAATATTCAACTCTCTCAATTGTTCACTAATTAATCGTAAACATGAATCCTAAGGTCTTGATCTATAACAACTAGTGTTGTGGGGAGATTTGGTTGAGGCACTATTGGTTCAAACACGTATTCTTTGGGTTCTCTAGGTCCCATATTGTCATGGAAAGATTTTTCAACTTTAAGCTGAAATGAATAAACTAATTATGAAAGATATATCTACATTATGCATATATATATTGTATATTTCAATGAAGTATTCTAACGAAATTAAAAGAGCAGCTATTATAATATACAGAAAATGGACAATTAATCTAATAACATAATCAAAACAAGAAACGTAGCTTGGTATAGCTATTTTCCTGTGCAGTTGTGAGTTTATCCTAAATATTTAAGTAACCAACTAGTTTAATCGAAAAGACTTCCGATCCTACCTCGAAGTGAAGAATGAATCATATTTTCTCGAAACTATCATTCCCCAAAGATTCCCTGGCAATATCGAAAGTGAGCTTTTAACTGAAATGAAATAATTTACTACTATATTTGATATATTTTAACTACAACTTTAATAGCTCAAACCTAGAGTTTACAGAATAGTGGTAAATCTGGTTGTGTGTGACTTTGCCCCCTCAGTGTGATCTCCTCATTCCTTCGTGTTCTCTTGAATCAAAAAAAGTGTGTATATGATAGCGTCAACGAAGAAGATTCTCAAACAGAGCTTGACTATGCAATTCCTAAAAGGATTTATTACGGGAATACAACCCAAATACAACGAGAATTCTGGAAACTATCTCTTGTGACAAACAAAACCTGCAACTCTAAGATGGATTCTAATTTAAAATGAAACTATCCTATGCTAAACTGATTGTATGGGACAACAATGAAGTAAGATGAAAGAAAGAAGATCAAATGATCTCTAATACAAAAATGAGAGACTGATAACTGATGCAAAATATGAAACTACTACAACTTATGCAAGAACTTCAAACAAAGTGAATATTTAAACAGAGAAGGAGAGGGGCCTTTTGTTTAAAAACAAGCTTGCTATTTATAGCATTTGCATTTACCAGAGGGTAAATCCAAATTGATCTCATTTACTATAAACAAAGGGAAAACACTATTTACCAGGCAGCCAAAACATAAATGCAAGCCAAAGTGGTTGAAGAATGTGGGTGAAAGTTGTATTTTTACATTTGAAGCAATCATTGGAATGTTCGGAAAACACGCACATGACCGTCGCCCTATGTAGGGCGGCGATTCTGAGACCACCGCCGCCTGTCTTGGGCGGCGGTCACGGGACCGCCGCCTAGGTAGGGCGGTGGTCCTGTCACTTAAGACCAAAATGCAAAGAAAGAGGGGGAGAGGATAGAACAAAGCACACGGAGCTTGGATAAATAATTTGGGATGCAAACATACACTTGGTGAGCTTTTCTAGATTCCAAACACCTTGCGAAGAGACTTGAATCATCATTGGGGTTTCCGTAACCTCTTTGTTAGTACAGTACCTAATTTTTGGGTACATACATGTTTCCCCCTTGGAGAAACATTTTAGCCATTAAGAGGCATAAAATGGTGGGTCTGAGTATGGCAGTCCCAAAATGGGGAGTTAGAAGTTATACCTAACACGTCTGTGTGTCGAAATGTTGCCATCCAAATTCCTGCTACCTGCAAAATGAAAAGAAAACTAAATTGCAAATAGATAAAATAAATCGAAAAATAAAAACTAAATTAATATGAAATGAGGACTTACCATTCACGCGGGGATTAGAACTTACTTCCGTCAACACTCCAACTCTACATAAAAACATTCAAAACCAAATTAGAATACTATATATATTTAAAACGAGCTCATTTTACTATTCATTTACGCATGGTGATTTGGTGGTTTTTGATCTCTAGGACCCACGGTGACCGTTTTCGACGAGAGTATAGTAAAAACATCCATTGCGAGATATTGATCATGCGTCCAAGAGTAGGACGTCGACCCACGAAGTCTCAGGTTAGTTCTTCTCAATTTGTCATTTTTTTAAACCTAAAATATAGAAATGTAGAAATCTTTGTCTTTGGGGGATTATTTTCAAAAATGTTAGTCTTAAATGAGTCTTTAGGGGTTGCCCATAGGGTAGGTTTTCATTTCATCCAAAATGATGTATTTTTGCATTTTTAAGTGTTTTAGGGCTAAAGGGACATTTCACCGATTCGAGACAGGACCATCGCCTTGCATAGGGCGGTGGTCATGGGACCACGGCCCTATGAAGGCGGCGGTTACAAGACCGCCTCCTCATAAGGTGGTGATTATAGGACCGCCGCTTTCTGCACATGGCAGAAGTTTCGAAATAATGCAAAAAGAGATGTATTACTTGATTGTTTTTACATTTTTGGCATTTTTATATGTTCCTGATGATTTTTCTAGTTGGATTATGTTACTAACTTACTCCTTTTCTATGTTTTGGGTGGATGCAGAAGAAGGAGGAGTACATCAGATGGAGTAAAGAGAGGGAGTGTGATTGGCTCCCGCAGTGTTGGATGCATTGACCCGAGTGCTAAGAGAGACACCTTGTAGCGGCTAGCATCTTGCGGATATCTTGTGTTCCTCACGTTACTCCTTCCATCACATACTATGTGACTTATTCTCATATTGGGATCTTTGACCTAATACCTTCCGGTTACTGCAGTGTTAGGGGTGGGTGGACTATCACCCTTGAGGATGTCTACCGTATATTGGGGTCCCATTCTTGGGAGGTGATTGTCTCTTAAGATAGCAGTATCCATATCTCGAGATTGTTCGATGGGCCACATTTATGGGAGATGATGTTGTTTCCATGGGTTCAAAGAAGGGGGTGAAGGTTCGCTCTATTATTGATTTGGATATCCCCGTGCTCCGCAAGCTATTATGGAATCCTTGCCTCGCGGTTGATTGGGGATAAGGGAGGGATACTCTTTTATCTTCTTTGGGCTCCTATTATTACATAGATTGAGACGCATGGCCACATTTACACTTGGGAGTAGATATCCTTGAGAATACCTATCATGATTTGTATAGGGTGGTCAAATTACGGGGCGATAATTAAGTCACCCTACTCTAGCCATGAGTTTGGTGTATGAGCACATCATTCCCTACGGGAGAGGTGTACAGGCAGAGGATCCTAGGGCTATCAGGGTAGTGAGAGGGACAGGGATGACCATACTTAGGATGCCACACTAGCCAGTGGCTTCTTTGACTACTTCAGACATGGAGGCCACTCCTTATCAGGCCATGGTAGGGTTATGGGGAGAGGAGACACTCACATTGATCGCTTGTCATACTACTAGTCAGCTGATAGACAAGACGGGGAAGTTGGAGATCCACCCCTTTGATAGAGTACCATAACAGTTTGGCCTCCCCTATATCGATATGTTTCCTTGGTGGGGCCAATATACGGATCTGTTCATGAGGCTATGGAAGGTCCTAGAGGTCGGGGTTGGACTACGATCACTCCTAGAGTTCGAATTATAGCTAGGCAGGTGGTTCATGCATGAGGGGTAGCCAGTGCTCCTCGAGCACCTTTACTTTAGATCGGAGCCAGTCCTACTCATAGTGGAGAGAGCGATGAGCCCATTGATGTGGACTCATAATTTGAGGAGTTCACAGGAGAGAGAGACAGAGGATGAGATGGAGGGAGGCGAGACAGGTGGGACGGTCGGGAATGATAGTGACTCTGAGTATCATGACACTCAGAGTATCCTGAGGGCCGAGAGGGCAAGTGTAGAGAAGGTGACCTTGATCTCAGAGGATTTGCCTTCTTGGGATATTGAAGGAAATGATGAGTCCATAGTAGGATGTCACTTCTTTCCAGGTTTGGGGGAGGTTCCATAGTCAGCGGCAACATTAGTCATAGGTGCAGGATCTAGAGATCCCACCTGGATGCCCGGAGATCCAAGTGAGTTACTACTCTTCTCTTGATTTTGTTTTAGTTAGAATTGTTTTAGTTGATATTTCTCTTTTGTTGTTTCATTTGTTTTTGATCTTATCTTGGAAAACTTTCTAACTTGTTTATTTTGCAAAGACTGTTGAGGGATGGTGAGACTTGATTTGCTAAGTGTGTGCGAGACACTCTCCGCTGCTCCCTTCGGAGAGTACATGGGCCAAGATTACTGTGGACGTGGGAGAGCCGTCGGTATCACAGTAGACATACCGACGTGTTTTCCCCTATCTGGAAGGCGAGAAAATATCATGACCTCTCTCCGTGCTTTGAGGTAGTTGGATATAGGACCACTTTGAGTGCTTGATGAGGAGTCATTCTCATAGTGAGACCACATCTTATGGCCATGATCGTGAGCCCTCGGTTCATTCGAGAGCGTCATTGCAGCGGGAGTCCTAGGCGTGGTCATGCACCTTCTCTCGATGGATCTCACGAGGATTGAGAGATCACGGTGTCCTTTGCGGTGACTTTTGGTCATACGATTATACAAGTGTTTTTTATTTTCCACGATCATTGAGTGTTTTTACCATGCCTAGTGCATGATGGCATTGTTTATAAAACATGATTCATATATATATATATATATATATATATATATATATCTTTTAGATCTAGATCTTCTTGCATCTAGAATTTTTGTGATTCGTTTCCCATGTGTACATTAGATGTTTTTAGAGTATTCCTTTTTATATGCTTCTCGGAATGTATGTAATGGATGACAAGTGATAACAAATACTAAACATAATGTTTTACTTTATTTGCTTTTGTAATGCTGATATGTGACAATGTAAAACATATTGTAATCTTGAACTTTTGGCTTCTTTGGGCAATGTCTGTTGTTTCTTCTTATGTTGGAAAAATGTGATGAATGTATAGTGATAAAGAGATGAAATTGCCCCACTCCCAAACTCCACACAATTAGTAAGATGCGAGGGCTCAACACCAAGAGTTAGGAAGGGCACAAATTATATGTGTTTGACTGAATGGAATGATGAAAGATAGACAAACCAGATGGCAGAAACCAAACTTAGACCTACACACTTACCCTACTCAAAACTACCACCAAGCTTAGAAGGCAACTTACTTTCTAGTTTATCTAGACTTAGATCTATAAATGACAACCTGGTTGTGATGTTTGGTTTTGAGGATTGGATCTCATTGGAATTTGGACACTTATTTTCACTTAATATAATTTGATTTGTATTTCTAAAATACCAAGATTTGTTAATTTGTGTGAATGGACCCCCACACCTTGCCCCATGGCATTAATAAGAAGCATGGGTTTGTCACCAAAGGCAGGATATGGGCGAGTAAGGGCACTTCTTTCCTTTTGCAGCCTCGCACCACTAGTAAGAGATGCGGGCTTATCACTGAAGGTTGGTGGGGCAAAGAAGTGTGTAAAATAAAATATTCTATTTGCTTGGTATTTTTAATTCTATTTGATTTTGACACTTCTGATTTGTGATTTTGGGATATCCTTGTTTCAAAGAGACGTAAGAGGGATAGATGTGACACCAAGAAGCTTCTAGAATAGACCGTAGGTAAGAAAAACTTCACTTAGTAGAAAGAAAGAGCAAAACCAAGTATGTAGGCCTTGGTATGGTTTTCGTCAATATTTGTCTATCAAACTTGATGAAAAGATTGTGAAACTACTTGATGATGCTTGAAGAGATGCGATTTAAATAATTTTGCCAATATTTTCAGAAATTTATAATAGATTTCTTAAGAGTAAGTTTCTTGACTAGAAAAGTGACATGGGAGCATGAGAATCTACAAGCAGCTTTTCTTCGTACCCGACCTCTCGAGTCGAGCCGAGACATCCAATGGAAATGGAATATATATGGATATAGACAAACTAATTGGGAAATCTTATATCTTTGACACACAATAATAGAATTTGTGAAACTAAGGCAAAGAAGGCTCTCCTAACTTGAATTGGTGTAATGGATCATTCGAGATATAATAGCTGCTCGAAGGCTCCAATCAATGTCGAGATTTCCGAGATCCTATTTATTGGTTGTTGGATACGTGGAAAATGACCTGTAGGTGCTTCGTGTATATTTCTAGACAAGGTCATGGAAAATGGTGATGAGAGGTGTAGTGGATCCTCCGGAGTTTTATGGACGATTCTCTGGTCTAGTCCAGAAATCCCTAGCCTAATTGGCTACTATGTTTAATACGAAGAATTGTGTAATGATGTCTGGTAGAAGTGGTGAGGATCTGAATATTAGTGTGCATAAACCAATGTCAATGTTTGATTGATTAGTAGGCCCGTTGGGTTGTGGGACTTGTGGATCACAACCGTAAGTTCATGGTTGTGGCAGACCTCCTATGGTCATACGAGGAGTCAATCTCTTCTCCCGACTATCGATAGTCATAAGCCTTTTCAGCCTCTATGTTTAGAACTAGAAGTTGTATAATTTTCTCAAGAATACCTTACGGGTGTTCTGGCAACTTGAATATGTAAGCCAATATCTATGTCGATGAGGAGGTCTCTTGTGTTGGGCTATGGAACTAAAGGATCGCAACCAAATATTTGTTCTCTTTCGAGTTCTTATATGGTCATGCGGATATCCTATCAAGGTAGTCTATAGTTGGGGTGATTTTACCGAATGTGTATGCCTTGTCATATTCAATATTCAAATCTCTCAATTGTTCACTTATTTCTCATAGGTTTATTGTTTTTCGATAAACTGAATCCTAAGGTCTTGATCTATATCAGCTAGTATTGTGGGAGATTTGGTTGAGGCACTATCAGGTTCAAACACGTATTCTCTGGGTTCTCTAGGTCCCGTGATTTTCATGCAAAGATTATTCAACTTTAATTGAAACAAATAAACTAATTATGAAAGATATATCTACACTATGCATATATTTTTTTATTTTTTGTATTTTCGATGAAGTATTGTAATGAAATTAAAAGAGTAGCTATTCTAATATATTCATAAAATGGACAATTAATCTAGTAACATAATCAAAACAAGCAACATAGCCTGGTATAGCTATTTTCCTGTGTAGTTGTGAGTTTATCCTAAATATTTAAATAACCAACTAGTTTAATAAAAAATACTTCTGATCCTACCTCAGAAGTGAAGAATGAATCATGGTTTCTCAGAAACTATCATTCCCCATAGCTTCCCTGGAAATATCAAAAGCAATATTTTAATTGAAATGAAATAATTTACAACTCTATTTGATATATTCTAACTACAACTTTGATATCTCAAACCTGGAGTTTACATAATAGTGGTAAATCTATTGTGTGTGACTTTGTCCCCTTAGTGTGATCTCCTCATTCCTTCATGCTCTCATGAATCTAGAAAAGTGTGTATATGATAGTGTCGGTAGAAAGAAGATACTCGAACAATGTAAGCTTTGGATATAAACCAAATACAATGCAAGTAAGAGAGGGATAGTGCAAGTTAACGAGCTTGTCTATGCAATTCCTAGCAAGATTTATTGTGGGAATACAACACAAATACACCGAGAATTCTGGAAACTATCTCTTGTGACAAACAAAAATTGCAACTCTAAGATGGATTCTAATTTAAAATGAAACTATCCTATCTAAACTGATTGTATGGGACAAAAATGAAGTAATATGAAAGCAAGAAGATCAAATGATCTCTAATACGAAATGAGAGAGCTGTAACTAATGCAAAATATGAAACTACATCACGTAACTTATGCAAGAACTTCAAACAAACTAAATATTTAAACGAGAGAAGGAGAGGGCCTTTTGTTTGAAAACAAGTTGGCTATTTATAACATTTGCATTTACCGGAGGGTAAATCCAAATTGATCTCTTTACTATAAACAAATGGAAAACACTATTTACTGGTGGCCAAAACATAAATGCAAGCCAAAGTGGTTAAAGAATGTGGGTGAAAGTTGATTTTTACATTTGACGCAATCATTGGAATGTTACGGAAAATGCGCACGGGACCGCGTCTGGCGGGGGTGGTGGTCGTGTCACTTAAGACCAAAATACAAAGAAAAAGTGGGCGGAGGAGACAGAACAAAGCACACGGAGCTTGGATAAAGCATTTGGGATGCAAACATACACTTGGTGAGATTTTTGGATTCTGAACACCTTGCGAAGAGACCTGAATCATCATTGGGGTTTCCGTAACCTCTTTCCGCAATACAATACTTACATTTTGGGTACATATAGACACCATTCACATCCTTCTTAAACAAAACTTTATCTATAAGCACATAGGGGATGCTATGAATCCTGAAATGCCTCCTCATGGAATTTCTCAATTCTTCAAGGAAATGACCTATTTGAATAAAATGCACAATATCCTAAGTCCAACAAGAATTAGGTGGGAAATTGGCTAATCTCTCTTGATTATATTAACACCAAAATAACTTCTCCTTCATCTCTTAACTTGGCATGTTGATTGGAAGCCAAGTTTAATATCAATGGCATATTCCATGACCTTGGTTATCCAACCAACTCTTTTTCATTAAGTTCCTTATTTAAAAGAAATTATTTTACTCAAAGCATGTGTAACTAGTAGATGGATTACATTATTTGATATTAAATTCCTGAATTTCTTTAAGCTTCTTATGACAACAAGGACATGTTTCTCATTGAATGAATATCTCACCTCATAATCCTCAATGCCTTGGATGAATAATAAAATAGGGTGCTACACTCCTTTTGATTTAGTTGTACTAGTATTGTATATATTGCATCTGTGCCACCAAAAGCATATAGAGTGAATTATTTCAAAAATATGGATTGATGAAGGTTGGAGCCTAGATTAATGGCCTAAAAAATCTCCTTACCTTCTACCATCCACTTGAAATCCATAATTTTCTTCAACATCATAGTCAATGGCTTCACCAAAGAGGAAAAATTAGGCACAAATATGTGAACAAAATTTTTCCTTCCCATGAAGCTTTGGAGAGCCTTCTTATTACTTGGAAGTGGTAGTACGGATAGCTTGAACCCTTTCTAGATTAATAGTGGCCTAGGAGCTTAGACATAATGTGGCTTAGGAGATTACCTTCATGTGCAAGGAAGACATAATTTTTGGATTTAAAGACACTCAATATTCCGCATATTTGGAAAACTTTCCTAAGGTGGAAGAGGTGACTTCTTTACATTTTTGGAGACTACAATGATGTCTTTTAGGTACACAAGAAATATATTTTGTATCAGCCCTTTGAACACCATATCCATAGCCTTTTTAAAAATTGATTCCCGCATTTAATAAGTCAAATGACATCTTCCTATAAGCATTCGTTCTGATTTTGTGGTGAAGGTTGTTTTGAATTGATCTTCCTTTTCACTATAATCTAGTTGTATCCCAAGTAGCCATCAACGAGTAAGAACCTCTCCGATCCAACTACTACCTATAGGATTTTCTCCATAGAAGGAAGTGGGTGATGATCTTTGATTAAAGCTCTATTTAAGTCCCAAAAGTCCACACATAATCTGATTTCCCCATTTCTCTTTCTTACTGGCACCAATTTTGTTACCCAACTTGAATGTTTGATAGGGAAGATGATACTTTCCTCTATCAACTTATTCAATTCTTTCCTTATGAGGTTATCAATGTGAGGATTGATTGGTCTTTGTTTCTATCTAATAGGTTTGGCTCCTAGGTCCAATTCGATAGTGTGTTGTGCCAACTTTGGATTAAACCCCCTCAACTCCTTATGGCTCCATGTAAAGACATCTGGGAATTCTTGGAAAATCTGTATGAATTCATATTTTTCTTGATCAGTGCTTACATTTCAATTTTGAAGTACTTTTCCTTCTCCCACTAAAATGGACTCTAAATCTTCACCCTTTTCTTGAATGTTTTCCTTCTCCTTCCGAAACTAGTCATTGGGATTGAATATTGACTCCAATGTTACTAAGCCCTTTGGTAGCTTGTTTGTCTTTAATTGGACCACTTGATCACCATACTCCTGCTCCAACTTGTCTTGGTTCCTAGGAGAGAATTCAAAATTTTCTGTAGAAAATTTATGATCACCGATCACTCTCAAAACAATTTCCGGATGGTGTTGCTTTCTAGGAATGCTAGCCTTACCACTACTTTGATGTGAGGTTGAGTTTGATCTCTCTTTATACTATCAACTACATCAAATGCTGCCCCAATTACTACAAGCCTATCTAAATCCTCATTATTCTTCCTTGGAATGGAAATTATGTTGAATGCCTTAAAATATTCAAAGAGATCTCATATCTGGTTCTTGTAACTCTTGAGAAGATCATTCTTGGAAACATTTTATCCTTTGTCACGATTAACAATCAGCTCATTACCTCCAAAACCTGCGACTTCTTGATACCTCTTCTTCTTTCCCGGTGTAGTTTGTGGATCAATCCTTCATACCCCCTGTGTTATTTAAGCAATTGAATTGAAACCAAAAAGTTGAGTAGTATTCATTACCTTGAGGTGACACAAAAATTTCTCCTC
Source organism: Taxus wallichiana var. yunnanensis (assembly GCA_018340775.1). Taxonomy (NCBI): domain Eukaryota; kingdom Viridiplantae; phylum Streptophyta; class Pinopsida; order Cupressales; family Taxaceae; genus Taxus; species Taxus wallichiana. The sequence goes on from CM031241.1 coordinate 146,339,786, forward strand.
CTCCAACATTTTGTCTACTCCTCAATCCATTGAAGAATAGCTTCCATACTTCATTATCATACGTTCAGTGAGGCTAGGAAGAGGTGTGTTTTTCTCATGCAAACAATAAATTCCCAACTCATCATCCTCCATCTCCTTGTATGGATCATAGTTGTGTATTTTATTTTCCCATTCATCAAGAGTTAAGTCTGAAATTTTTCCAACCTTAGTATCTACTTCCTGAGTGCTTGGACAATCTTCTTGATCGAAAGTTAAGAAATTTGCATTGATTAGGCGTATGACATGAGGTTCAATATGGAAATTTGTAATAGAATTAGATATGATTATATCCTTAGCTCCATACCTTTTCTGAAGAGCATATGTGACCAATCAATTACTAAGTACCCACCAATTTTAGCTGTGAAGTCCCTTGATAAGTATAAGGCAAAGAGTGGTGGCAATTTGATCATTGATACATATTGCAAGATCATGTGACATTGGGGCATGCATGTAGCATGAGGCTCAACCCTTTGGTTACTCAAATATTTTCATGGTTATCTGTGAAATCACACTACACCTTTAGAAATTACTTCATACTTAATACCTAGTGGATCAACTATCTTTTTAGGCATCACTGAGCTACTTTCTCTTGAATCAATCATGCAATTGTGCACAAGATTGCTTCCAATAATTAGATATATGTATAATGGAGAATACTTCATGTATTTACCTTGTTTACCTCCTTGACTCCTTTCTTGTTGATTTTTATTGGTGAGCACTTTCTCTTGATCCTTAGACAACGTCTTCGATACAAACCAATTTTTCATGGTTTAACTGCAACAAATATCTTTGGCCTAGAATTTTCAATGATGCCGACATAAAAATTATTACATTGGTATTTTTCATTTGATCAATAATGTTACAAGAAGATTGGTTCTCCTTCTACTTCCCTTTACTTGGCACATCTTTCTCTTGCACATGGCTTCTGAATTGGTACTTGAGTTGGCCTAGATGGTGGTTTAGGCTAATTTTGAATGTTTGGGGCTGCACTTGGGTTGCTAATAACACAAAGTGCGATAGAAGGTTGAGAGGTAAATGGATTATATGACTTCCATTCCTATATATTGCACTACTTGGACCTTGTGTTGGCTGCCACATCTTGAGAAGGGGACCGATTTATACCACAAAAATCCTCTTCTTGCCCGATTAACAAGTGTTGTCTCACTTGGAGGTGCTTCTTGAGTACTCTCTTGCTGCTAATTTTCCTCTTGATTTGTTTCTTGGGACACACCAACCATTTTCACAATTAGATCTTGATTCAAAGCACCGTTGAAACATATTGCTTGATTGTGATGTTGGTTTCACAGGAAGCGCCATTCACATTCTTGTGCCATGTTGTTTTAAACTAGTAATAAGGCTCTAGATGTAGAGGCAACATTAGGATTATAAGGATAAAATAGACTCATTTCTTGAGGTTTCCCTTAGTTTTGGTTAGAAAATTGAGGAGGTGGCCTATTTGGTTAATATGGAGGTCTATTTGGTTGGGCTTGAGGCTGATATGATATGAAATTTTGAGCTTGTTGCCTCTTGAGAGTAACCAACTAATTGCCTAAGTTTTTAATTGTTTCATAATCTCCTGGAGTTCATTTGAAGGGATAGAAGAAGAAGTGGAAGCTTCATTTGAACTCTAATATTTGGGATCATGGATAGGGGCTATTATAAGTGCTTCACTAGAGCTTAGATTACCCATATCCGGATATAGAGGCATAGGTGACCTAGGTGAAAGTTTACGACTAAGATCAAACCAAGACTTGAAAGGGTTTGATCCAAGCATAACACAACATACTATTGAACTATAGACAAATTCTAAACCAGATTAGACAAAAAAAAGGCCTGAAATCCCAAAATAGAGCCTCTAACAAGGAAAGAATTATCCAAGTTGATTGAATCGGGTATTATCTTTCCATTAAGCATTCAAGTTGGGTAGGAAATCTTGTTCCTATTAGGAAGAAGAATGGAGAAATCATATTATGTGTGCATTTCAAAGATCTTAATAAAGCTTCATTAAAAGATCACTACCCACTTCCAAATATGGATCAAATTTTGAGAACAATTTACTGGTTCGAGATAGACTATCTCTACTAAACAGTTATAATGGATACAATCAAATTTTAATTTGAGAAGAAGATAGGTATAAAACAACTTTTACCACCAAGTGGGGTACGTATGCTTATAAAAGAATGACTTTTTTTCTTTCAAATGTTGGTGCATGTTTCAACGCACAGTGGACATGGCTTTTTGCGGCTTGTTAAATAAATGCATCCTTATTTATTTAGATGATGTTACTGTATTTTCAAAAGTTTCGATGAACATCTAACACATCTAAAGCATAATTTTCAGTTATTCAAGCAATTTGGAATATCTTTGAATCCCAAAAATTCTATCTTTTCAAGTACATCAAGGAAAGTTATTTGGTCATATTGTTTCTAAGGAAGGATTAGCAATTGATCCTTTCAAAATCAAAGCCATATCACAACTATCTTTGCCTCATCAAAAGAAGGCATTATAAATTTTTCTTGGAAAAATCAACTTTGTTAGAAGATTTGTTTCAGATTTTGTAGCATTGGTTAAACCATAAAAATCTATGTTAAAGAAAGAGAAAACTTTCTCTTGGACCAGCGAAGGGAGTGAAGGGTTTGAAGCAATCAAAACAACCATCTCTCAAGCTCCTACTCTTGAAAATCCAAATTTTGATAAATATTTTACAATGTATGCACTTGCAGGAATTGAAACAATCTCAGCTATATTAACTCAAGTTAATGATGAAAATATTGAATAACCAATTGCTTTCTTTGGATAAATCTTGCATGATTACAAAACAAGGTACACATTTCTTGAGAAATAAGTACTTTCAGCAGTCATCGGGGACTAAAGAATTTTAAGTATATGTTTTCAAATAATTAAATCCATGTTCTTGTTTCTCATCCAAGTGTGAAAGATTTCTTGTTAAATAAATAATTGAATGAGAAAAGAGCAGGTTGGATAACTAAAGTTATGGAATATGATGTTGATATCTGGGTTGCTAAAACTGTTCGAGGAAAAGGTTTGTGTGAGAATATAATTACTGATATGGAAAAATAACAAGCTGCAGAACCAGAAGATTCAAATCAACATGCTGAAATTATGTATTAGCAATCAGACATTATGGTTCAAGCAAAAAAATCAGAAACTTGAACTTGCTCAAGAAACTCAGGAATCAAGACGGATGACTAATTTGGTTAACTATTTACAACATGGCACCTATCTAGAAGGTATGGACAAGAATTAACAAAGATATTTCAAATTACAAGTTGTCCCCTATATCTTTGTTAATAGTGTGTTGTTCAAAAAAATATAAATGGAATCTTGGTACGATGTGTTGACTATGATAAAATTCAGAAATTACTCGTCAATTCCATGAAGGAACTGTAGGAGGTCACTTCTCGGCACCTACTGATAGCTTTAAAAATCATGGAAGCTGGTTACTATTGGCCTGACATATTCAAGGACTATTTTGAATGGATCAAAAAGTGTAAAAAAAGTTCTTTCTTTGTTGGAAAAGAACGTTTAGCTTCACTGCCTTTACAGCCTATTTCAGTTGATCAACCTTTTATGTAATGGGTCTTGACTTTATTAGCATGATAAACCCACCTTCATCACAAGGACATAAGTGGATCTTAACTGCTACAGATTATTTTACACGATGGACTGAAGCAATAGCCTTGAAAGATGCTAATGAAACTTTGATACTATCCTTTTATGAATGTATAGTTTATAGATTTGGTGTTCCAAAGAACTATCATATCAAATAATGCTTTAGCATTTCTTGGTGCGAAGATAATAGATTGGGTTGTCAACCATGGAATTTACTTAAGTTCTTCATCTAATTATTACCCACAAGGTAATGGATTGGCTGAAAGTACTAACAAGAACCTTTTAAGGATAATCAAAAAAACACTCAAAGATAATCAAAGATCTTGGCAACTGATGTTGAATTCAGCACTTTGGGCTGACAGAGTGACTCCTAAAAGATCAGTTGGAAATTCACCATACAAACTTGTGTATAGAAAAGGAAGTAAGAATGCCTATTTCATTGAGTTACTCCGCATTAGATTTGTTGCACCAAATGGAGCTGCTTGAGAATGAACCATTGCAGGTTTTTATGCAGAGTTAATGGAATTACAAGAGCTACGAGAGTAAGCTCATTTAAATATGGAAAATAATCGAAAGCAGATGAAGAAGACTTTTTAGAAGAAATCCAAATTCGAATCTTTAATGAAGGAGATATTGTGTTGAAGTGGGATGTTGATTGTGCAAATCCAGGAAGACACAACAAAGTTTAATACAATTTGGAGTGGTCCTTACATGATTTTGGCTTACAAAGAACACAATGCTTTTCAACTTTCAAAGCTAAATGGAGTGGAAATTCCCATTCTTGTGAATGGTATGTTTCTCAATCAACTTGTTATTGAAAATCTTATAGTGATTATTAGAGTAGGATTTCCCTTTAATAAGTGCAATTTCTACACATTGCATTATTTTTCAATTCAATATGTGCATTCATGCACGTGATCTAGTTTTCCATATCCTTTCCCGGTTTAGTTTGTTTTGGAAGGGTTGGACCTTGATAAGGCGCGACTTTGGTTACATGTTTGTACTCCATACCTAATGGACAAGAGCAAGACATTGGTCTATAAGCTAGCAGGTAGCTTTCCCCACAGGATCACCAAATGTTGAAAATTTTTACACTTGTGCAAAAATGGGCAACTCAAAACTTCATTACGATGGATAACATTGGTGAAGTATACCTAAGCTAGCGGAGATTTTTCGAGATAATGTTGTTCTTTGCAGAATTAGTTAACCGATTACATGAAATATATAGCTATGTGCTCTATTACAAAATGTAAAAAATCACATAGTCTACAATTTCATGACTATCTTCAGTAAAAGAACACAAGGCCCCGAAGGATAGTTGTGTTGTCTTGATATAGACATTAAATCAAAAAATAGGTGAAATGCTAAGTTTTGGAACAACAAACATTAATACAGTTGCGAAATGAAAGCTAACTACTAAATGTTACAGTTTTTCTTAATGTTATTTCCTTCATATTTAATACATTCAATTATATTACTGAGTTGTTTAGTTCATCATACAATCCATACAAAAAGCTGAAATGCAAAAAGAAATATACAACTCAATTTCAGAATTCAATGTTTTATTCATAAGGAATTTTCAAATGTTTCCCACACAAGTCATGGGATGTAACTGAAAAGTAAAGTATAGCTACTGAAATAAGAGGTACACATGCATGAAAAATAAAATAAATGAGTATGAGTGAACCCATCATTTCCTTGGGGGTTTCTTCTTTATTCGAGACATCTCCACTTCGCTTTGTTCCTTCTCCATCTTCATTTCTCGAGATCATTGTACCTAAAAAGAAAGAAAGAGAAAATATCCATTACGAGCTCAGGGATCAATCCATATTCCTATATTGTCCTAATTTGTGCATATGAATCTCTTAACAATAGGAGATATAGTTTACTTAAAGATCAAACTGCATACATGTTTTACTCACTTAGAAAGAAGGAGAGAGAAGAAAAGAAGAAAACCATGGACATAAGAGAGGCCAAAAAGCCTAAATATTTTCTAACTGGTTTCTTAAGTGTGCAGGTACAGGTTGCAGCCAAGAAGAAATAAATCAAGTATTTCACTATAAACATAGATTACAGATTTCAATGACTCCTATCATATGGCATAAAACAGATAAGTCTTAATTACATGCTGGAATAAAGGAAGAGTGCAACTCAAGTTTTAACAACTTTCCTATAAATGGAAGAAGTTACAGAGAAGAGAGACTGGCAAATAGAAGTACATGTTTCAGTTCGCAACTAAAGAAGAAGAATCAGATTTCAAGAAGCTGAAGTTAACTGGAAAGAAAGGGTTACAACTGAAAAAAATGAAAAATAAGATTCTAGGAAAATTTTGACAAGGCTTTGCCATGTAAAATGGACATTTACGACTTTTTATCATGTTTTTTTAACTACTACATGCTTTAAAAGAACTATGTAAATCAAGTAAGTGATACAAAAAAGTAGAAAAGCATGCCATGATCAAGATAACAGTTATTATGTTTCAGTTTCCAACTACCAAATCAGCTTCAATAGAAAAGTGTTACATTCTGTATTCTGAATCAGAAAATACAATTACTACAGCTGAAAGGGAAGGAAGAGAGAATTGGAAAAAAACTGTTAGGGCTTTTCCATGAAAAATCAACATTTCAAGTTTTCAAATGTGGTCGAAATACTACTATCAAAGAAATAAATCATCTAAGTACAATAAACAAGATTACAATATTCCAACAAAGTGATAGAATCATCTTTAGAATCAAAGTATGCAACTACAGGTTACAAAGGATCATTTCAGAAGGTGAACTGAAGAAATACAAAAGAATGCAAGTTTCAGACTTTTCATTTTATCATTTTTATCAAACTCAAAACTTTGTTTATGTATCTAAAGAAAGTAGTATTTTAGACTGTCAAGGATAAGCAAAGTGAAACATTCATTCTTCATCTATCCTTGAGTAGATAATCCCATATCAAGTTACAAAATAACGGAGTTCAAAAAGTGAAAGAAGCCAAGCATCCACAACCATCCCACACAAAGAAGAGGTAGAGGTCGATAAAATAATCAACACTACTGAAGGAGGCTGCAAGCTAACATTTAAATTCAGATTTTAATATTTTTGAGGGGTTTCAACAATACAAGAAATACATAACTTCAAAATTTTATGCTCAAAACATGAAAATCGAGTTTGTTAACCTTCTAAGTAGTATTATGTTGTACCCAGATGAAGACTCGTATACAGAGACTAGAATTTCGAGCTAAGAAAATGACAATGAGTTCACAATGTAAAAGTCTTTCAGGACACTCCTTAGAAGCGGAGCTTTGAAATCAAAGTAATGATGACATATAGTCAAGAAGAAGTGCATGTTACTAAATCTCCAAACAAATAATCACGACTATGGTAATAAAATAAAGAAGTTCTGAGAGGGCACGAAGGAAATGTTCATGACATACTTTCTTATTTGTTATATGCATAAAATCTCAAGAACACTATAGAACTCAAGTCTCAACAAATAACTATAGCCACCAATTCAAAAAATTAGAGAAATCAAAGTACAAGGATAACGCAGACCCAGAAAGCTTTCCATAGTTTTATAGAATCACTAAAACATTACAAGTAAGAGAAGTCAAACTCGAATGCCCTAAACTAACTTTAGAAAATCATGGCATTCATTATGTAATATGGTTTCAATGTAATACATTATCAGGAAGCAAACCCACTTCGTATAAGAAAATGGTAGAGATAGTTAACTCTAAAATACTATGAAATCAGTTTCAAGTTGCAAATCCAATAAAGGAAATTATAGTTTCCAACTTTAATCATAAAACCCATTAATGGGTATCGTAATCAGAGTAAAAACAAGTACTTACTGGTATTGAAGCTGAGTAAACCCTCAAGAAGTCATCAAGTTTAGAGAAAGAAGATCAAGCTCAGAATGAGGTTCAACTCGAAATGACCAAGTCCGAGCCACGAAATCACACAGAAAATGCAACAAAAGAACGGATCATTAGTATTTCTTGAAGAACAAAGTGGCAATGATGAAGTAAAAGTAATATCCAAGGGGAAAAAAATGTGAAGATCTCCAAAACCAAGAAACTCACATAGCTTTGCAGAAGGTAGAAAACAAAAATTGAGCTAGTATATTGTACAGAAAGAAGGGGCGAGCTCGAACTCAAAAATGGTGACCACATCGAGAAGTATTAAGAAATGAGCTCGCAAAACCTCCAAGAAATACTATAAATAGAGAGATCATGAAAATGGAGGCAGAACCCATAACAAGCGAGTTCAAAAGCTTCAAACAATGGTGGAATCCTCTAAAGAGCTCGCATATAACTTAGAAAATGAAAATATACGAACACTTCCAAAACTCTCGAGCAAGAGTGACCAAGTATCAAACTCACAGAGACCAAGAACGCCACAAACCGAGTTTTAGAGATCAACGATGGCATCAAGCCAAAAATTTCTAGGGATTCGCTTGCTCTCTTCGAGTAAGAAAGAAATGACCAAAATGATGGAGCTCAAACATTTTAACTAACCCGATAAACCATAGCTTAGCCTAACTCACCTGGAGTTAGTTATCAAATGGTCTCGAATTCAACAGGTACGAAGATCAAAGGCTGAAGATCGAGCTCCACACTCAATGCAAACCATCATGGTCAGTTACCACCGACCGAATTAATTGTAGGGTTTAAAACCCTAACTATAGTTTCAGATCAACGACACCAAATTCATCAAGGAAAGAGATCGACGGTCTGTAACAAATACCTAATTCAACCATAGTTTCAAATGCTATTGGCAAGTCAAAAAGGGTCGATAACCATGGAGAGGGGGCCAACCCACGTAATCAATCAAAAATCATTACCTTCTAACCTTTCTAAGGTCTTAAACTATATGCTCCAAATAATGCCAAGTGCCGACCGAATCATGCCAACTATGATCACCAAAAAGGTGAATTTTAACCAAATATTATCCAATATGCAAAATTCGACAAAATATACCATGCAATATAATCAAAGGTGGTTATGTATTGTAGTATGGCATGTATACTAGATCAAAGGTGGTAAAACTTATAAATTGCTAAGTCCAAAAAGGTGGCCAAACCAAATGGAGATCAGTGATCAAGTGCAAAGGTGGTCCCCACGGTCAAGAGAGTTGAAGATGATCTGCAGTATGTCACCCATGTGACCACTTAGATAAGGAATGTCAACATTAGAATCTAAGCATGGAGGTGGTCCCCATCAAATGGATGTGTGGATGGTTATTTTTGTAAATATTGCAAGTATTGTAATTATTTTTCTCACAAATAGGGAGTTAATTTTTGCATGCCTTCACAAGAGGACAGAATAGACAAGAAGACGAATTCACATGCACAAGGAAAGAGACTTTTCCAACAAGCAAGCTTATTATTAGAAAATTATTCACCTTTATTTTCTTAAAAATAGAATAGTCAACTTCAGTTTGACTATAATGTAATCAAGGCTATTAATGCCTATTTGTAATTACATGTTCTATTTTTATTCCTTTATCTATTATTAAATAAATGATAAAAATAGGATGCATGGTTGAGTACAAGCCTTAGTCTTTTTTTAGGAAGGGCGAGGAAAAATATTTTGCTATATATTGTGTGCTTTGGCAAAGCACAATGAGGACTTTTTAGATATATGAGTGCTGAAGTAATTTTCTACCAGTTTTTCCCTTTGAATGTGAAGTATTTTCTGTCTTTCCAATTATTTTCAGTCTCGTGTATGTTTTCTATTACTCTTGTGAATGTTGAATTCCTTGATTAATCATCTTACCCTATTAAAAATTTAGTAATCTCTAGATGAATCATGATATTAATGTGTATGTGTAACTTAGCAGTATTGTTGTGATTCTATCCCTCAATACATAAAAGTGTTTACCCTTAATTATCTTCATAAATCTGTTGGCATGTGCATCAAAAGTTCATTCCATATCAATTGTGCATGTACTCAGTCAAAGACCTCATACAAGTTTGCTGTATCACCTTAGTTTTAATTCATTTTTTGCGGTCATCTTTTACCATTAAACCCCGAAATCAGTTTAGGATACATCAATAAGGAACCGACTTTGATACCGTAGACTCATCTCAAAATAGGTATACCCACAAACCTGAGGTGTTTCCATTGTATCCACGAAAGAGAGAGATAAAATTTACAAGCTTATAACACCTGCATCCATCTCTCTATAGGGTGCACTTTGAAGAGATAACAATTACACACCATAGTACTCTTCTAACCATTCATTATCTATATTATCCCTTTCATAATCTACTTCGCCATTTATGTCCACTTTGGACGTGGTCTTATCCCCGTATTTTCCATAGTCTTTTAATTTTTCACTACATCCATCTCATTATTCATCACCATTTGATTCTATCACACCCATCACTTCCCCCCTTCTTCACTTTCTTTGATTAGTACAATCCACTTATTAGAAAACTATTAATACACCTACATTCCATTCAACATCACATATGGTGTAACCATCACTTCACCTACCTTACAGACTTCTCCCATAAACATCTCACTTCCTTCCTCACCACTCATTCAAGATTCATTATTGCTTGTGGTTCCTCTTTTACATCATCTACAATATTTTACAGTCGCTCACACTCCTCTTGCATATATTCCTTGTCACGTGTATACACATATTTTTCATCTCTTCCTTATAAGACACCTTCGCTTGCTCAAATTTCTTCAATTATTCTGAATAATTCTTCCTCCACCTTTTTGTATCCATTCCCACTCATTCAAGCACCATTTTTATTATGATCTCCTCATTCACTCACATAATATATCACACTCACATGGCTATTGGTTCTTATACTTATGCCCCATAAGCCTCCTTCATATATAATTACGCTTCCAAATACTTTCAATTTTATCCCACGTTATCCTTTACTTGGAATTCCTTCTTACTTCATAGTTCCTATTCCATGTTATCATCCCATTATCACACCAACTCATCATAAGATCCCACCATTGGTTCCTACGCCTTTTTGAGGCATTCATATGTTCTCCACTCCTCGTCCACCTGACCTCATCACTAGTACCATGATTCATAACATTGATTTATTTTCCTATCCTCAACCAAAGAATATTCTCACACATCTACCATACTCAACACCATTTTTACATGATTCATCCCCACGTTTATGTTCTTCATACACCACCATTCTATGCATTTTATTTGGCATTCTTTCTTTAATTTTCATCAATGTCATTCCCGCCACTTGAATCATTTATATCATATATTTATTTATTTTGTAAATCATTTCCCTTCTTCATATAGTCCCTATGTGGACTAGGGGGATTAAATTTATTTTCACTACCACACTCTACATGCTCCTTACATCCCGCTTCTCTTCATTTATCCTGGATTTGAAACATGAACTAATTATGTGCACATTCCATTCTATCATTATTGACAAAAATACAAACATGCATCCCCACACATCTATACATATCTCAAAAATCTAAATAATTCCATATATTTCAAAAAATCAATGCTTGCCCATGGATTTTCTTCCACACTTTCTCTATTTATATTTCATTCCAATTCTCTTCTCACAATTACAAATTTCATTTACGCTTTGTTCACATTCCACATCTTGGTGTGTTTCACAAATTTTGGTGCACCATTTGATCATCTTGTTTTCATGTTTCGTGGATCCATAGTCTCTACTACAGTCATTTGAACTTGGTCTAACTCTACTTGGTGAATTAATAACAACTATCCTTTATGAGATCCATGCACACTTACAAAATTAACAACTTGTCTTAAAGACCCTAGGGAATTATTTGTTGACACTTGCCAATGGTCATCTCTTTCATCACTTACACTCCCTCCATCAAGCCATTTATGGTTCTAAACCCCTTGGAAAACTGAGAGATTTAAATATCATATGAAAAATAAATCAATACAATCAAAAGAAAAATTCAAAAGTAAAGAACAAGAGAAATATCAAACACTCTCTCTCATGGGTCTTTCCAATTTCTCTATCAGGGTTATGAACTCTTGGCTAACAATAGAGAAATGTTCTAACTAGAATCAATTGTATCTATGTCAGGGGCTATGGATTCCTAGATGGAAGTGGAGCAATATTCAGCTTACAATTACCTTCCACTTCATTACTCACCAATCACTTGTTTCACTCACACCTACATGTTAGCTTGTGTTTTCACTCGGTGTCTCACGGTTCTTCACTTCAAGAAGAAATTCACTCTCTTGCACACACATAGGATATCAATGATTTATAGGGCTAGTATGTCATCTTGTTTAATTTACACCATGTTAAAAAAATTGTTTTAGCTCACTTGTTGTCGATGTCTCTTGTATTCAAGCTCATCATGTGTTCACTTTGAACTCATGTTTCACACTAGGTCAATCTCACCAGCACATTCCATTGTGATAATTATGTTACTTCCACAGTAATTCTCAAATTTAATTTTTGAATGAACATCTACACACATCTGCTAGATTATGCACACAAATTATTCACGTGTTATGTAATCAACATTATATTTTTTTGACTTTCCCAATATTATGAATTTTTGTTCATTTTTATTTTCACATTTTTTCCACCCCTTCTCATAGCATCTCATCATAAATATCACACCTTCGTTGCATTCCTCACACCCTTCTTCACTACCCCTCACCTCACACCCTTACCACCTATCTCATGGATCATCGAGCCAACTAGCTTGTATTCCCCTGTGAGTCGCTACGGTGACTTGGCCAAACATTCCATCTCACCACTCACCCTAAACATCGCACCCATTCCTCCTTCGATGAGTCACCGGGAAATATCAATGCGAAACCACCGAACTCACACATCTTGCTTCCCCTAACCCAGTTAGATGCACATGCGACCATCTCGACACCTCACCTATGACCAACACAATGTTAATAACCCGAGTTTGCTACTTATCCCCGTGTACTCCCACTCCCCCATTTTTCCTTAACTTCCTAGCCTACCCACGGTTGGTCATCAATCCAACTATGACTCCAAGTCACATCCATGAATTTCGCTTCCCCTTGTGACCCAAATTGAAAACCTTCCCTCGATGCTCCCTCCTCGTCTATCATTTTTGTGGCCTAGCCATGGATTCCATGATCCCCATCGTCTATCATAGATTCTCACTCTTAATATCCTTCCATTATTGTTTAGCCATACACCAAGTTTTTTACATGTTATTTTCCACTCCACCACATTCCCGGGGAGTGGGCCTATCCTCACTCTTCTCCCAACTCACACGAACCATTTCTGTCATGACTCTAACTTTTCCCAATACTATCTCCCATGCATTCTCTAGTGGGTTTCACTTGTGACCCACTCCAACTAAGCTCCACACACTCCTGATGTTTACTTATTCACTTCCACTACTCATCTCGCTAGATTATCCTATTTTACATTTACCTCTCTACCACATTCCTCTATTCATCTTATCCCTTCCCCAAATCTCTCCTTCCTTGAGCTACCCACAAAATCACCTTACCCTAGTCCTTGTGTCACCATGCGTGACTCATCCCCAACCTCATTCTCACTTCTAATCCCCATCCGATCATCACTTCCCGCCGTGTCATCCCTCACCTACTTATATGTCGCAAGCACAACTCACCTTTTGTCACTCACTTGTGCTTAACCCAGTGAGTAGCATATGCGACTCTCCTATTCCTTCACTTCTTTATAACCCTCTCGTATACTATGCTTCCCCATCCTAATTCAATCATGGTAGCAACCGATCCATATCTCACCGAGACCTCACTTGCAGAATCCCACCAAGTGCATGCATGGCTCAATTTCTCACCTTGTAAATCACCCTCCACCTATCTTTCCTACTAGCTTACCTAGCTTGACCCATATCACTATATACTCACACAGAATCTCATCTAGCTTGTCTAGCTCACCATGTTGCTCATCACCTTTCCAACCTAGCCCATTCACCGTCTACTTACAATCAATCAACTCTACTTCTCAATGCCACCACTTATCCTGCCTACATTCCTTTATAAATACTCATCAATACTTTTGCACATGAAAATGAATGGAGCAACATTTTCTACGCTTCTCGCTCAACATGCCTTTTCCACGATTTCTTTTCTATCATCTTCAATTGCCACTTTTCGTCCCGCGTTACGCTAGAGAAACCTGCACTCGAAAAATGTCACTTGAGGGGGGAATAATAAAGCATACCCTTCTCATCCAATTATATGACATCCAATCATCAAATCATCAATTAATTGAATCTATAGTCTTGGAATCGTGAAATCAACCTATCAATCCCTTCATAAAATCATAGGGTTAGGCAACCCATCTCATTTTCAATTTTTGCACGAGCATCTTACCTATTCCAACATACAATGGAGAAAGGGGGAAAATGTAGACACTAGGAAATGCACCTTGCACACAATGTCCCTTATTCAAAAATACAAAAACATTATAAAACACAAAAATACCAAAAAAATCATAAAATCCCACAAAACTGGGGATAAAAGACAACTCACCACCCATTTACTAATAATCACCCACTCACATTTTATTCTAGCCCATCACAACTACACATTCATATTACCAAATGTACTTTTCACCCATGTTTTTCCCTCTCCCATATGTACTCCTAAGCTATAAAATAACCCTAACCTAGATCATTTCATCTCCCTTAATAACTCTTGGGCTCTGAATCTTGGTGAGCTAAAGATATAATTGATTTTTCTTGTTGTCTTGCTTGTATATCATGATTTTGAAGGTCTTGAAGAAGGAAAGGTGAAGCACAAAGGATAAATATAACTTTCTGCAACACTATTCTAGCCAAATCTCAACATGGGTGGAAATGCAACTATGAATGGCTTGCGATCACCATGTGATTTCCGGTGAATCACAACTGTGATTATCCTACAATCTTAGTCAATTATATTTGTCATATTCATTTACTATTTTTTCATTTTAATTAATAATATGTCTTTTATATCCTTAAAAGGGATAGGTATATGACCAAGGTAGGTCCCCTAACCAGCAAAAACAATTAACATTTTCCAAATGTGCTTGTGTGCAGGTCAAATTCAGATTTGAAGAGTTTTACTCATTATAATCAATGAAAGAAACCACAATTGTCACTCTTCAAAATGGAAACATAAGCCCATATTATGTTAGTATCATTGATTTGGATTTTTCATTATAACTAATTCATATTGTATGTGATAAAAATGTAGGCATACAATTTGGTAAAAAAACATATGGTCGATAATTGAACATCACATTTCCAAAACGCTCGAATGTTCTACTTGATTGAGCAATTTGCATAAGATGAGAGGTGTTCAAAATTTTGGAATTTCACCAAGGTTATACATGTAAAATGAGAGCATGATGGTACATTATTGTGTGTTAAAAGATCCCTAGCAAAAAAATAGTAAAAGTAAAAATATGATGCAAATTTGATTGATGCATCATCCATCATGCAATGGTGTAACTCAACAATGGGTCTAGGTAATCAGGGTAAGTCTATAGTTCATAGGTTTATTCGGTTGGTAGAAGAATATAATTTATAAAAATATTAATATTATTGTACACTAATGTGATCTAATGAGTTGCACTCTTTTACAAGTTCAAATGCAAGTTCATGGACTATTCATATAAGGAAGGTGACATGCTTTTACTCTTCATGTACATATCTATTTTGGGATTAGTATCAGTTGAAAGATTGGGTTGATGAATGGTGTTATAGAAAATTATATCCACTTGAAACCTATCAACCTTCACAAGATCTACAACTCACATTGAGTTTATCATCAATTGACTTCAACCATATATCATATCTAGTACAAACGGGTATTATAGATTTGCATTGTTTTGTTAAAATTAATATTTTTTTCTCATTATGTAACTTACTTATGAATCATTTAGTGAACTTAACTATATTTTGTACAATGTGTTGTAGATCATGTTTATAAATTTGTTACAAAATTAATGAATAAAGAATAAACAAATTATTATTTGTCTCGTTGTGTTGAGGAAAAAAAGAAATTGATAGCCCCGATACTATATGGAGTGTAACATTCCCATTTTAAGACTTTAGAAACAAGGGATTTTTTTACACAATGTTCTCTGTTCTAAATAAAACATAATTTAGAACACACATTCCATGCCAATCAATCTCATAACAGATAACCATATGCAATTAAATGACTCGGTGAATTACCAATCTCTCATTACATGGCTCGGTCTCTAACCGATCTCTCATGTTTGTCTTTAAGTATTGAATAATTTTATGTATACTACATATACTTAGTTGTCTTACCCTATTTTAGGTACTGAGTGATATTTTTAAAGAACCTATCTGAATATTTCTTACCAATATTCATCTAAAATCATGTTCCTTAAACTAGGTGACATATGACAATGCAACCAGCAGCTTGTGATACTTTGGCCAAATATTTCCAACATATTGTTCATGTTACTATTCCTAGATGAAACATTCGTCAAAGTGGAATACATCCATCACCCCACTCGGTCTTCATAAAGGTACGAGTTACGTAGTTGGCGTGTGCCAACATCCAACATAACCACTTCATTATGATGTAATCACCTTAAGGAGGTCATTTCCCTTAATTAACTTAGAATTAAGATTCAAATTACAACAACCTTGCAAAACCCTAAATCCAACATTCCTTAAGTTATTTATCCATATTTGGGTTGTTTATATATTAAAGAAATTCAATATCTCATGATTTTCTTAATGTTCATTAACTTTATCTTAACAAGCAATTATTTGAAAACAAGACAACATACATCATAAGGTTTATTTAATGTAATTCAATCGTTCAAAGGAGGTGTATGAACCAAAATAGGTTATATTAAAATAGACTTCATAGGAATTAAGTCTAAATGATTATGGACACAAACACCATTCATTTTCCTTACATTTATTTGAGAGGAGAATAATCTTCCTCTTTACAGTTAAGTGTTAGGGTTCATATACCCTTTTTCCTTTCACACTCCTTATAACTTTTAAATGCATGTTCATTTAACATCCCATAATAAACCTTACTAGTTTAGGAAAAGAACCTCAATACCTACAACTTATCAAGTTGCATTCCAAGTAAGGGAAATTTCACTATTTCCCATTCATTCATTTCATTAAATGAAAAAGAGTAAGGATCCAAGTAGATATGAAAAATATCAACGAGATAGTAATCCAATTTCCTTCATAAAAGGTACAAGTGAAATTACACAACAATTTGTAGTAAATCTCCAAACTTTTCAATTCATCATGATAGAAATACACAATTTACAAGGCCATGCATTTCAGACATACTGCATGTCAAATAGCATAAAGGTCATCAAAGAATAAAACTTTTTCCTTTTGTAATACAACTCAAAAATGAATTGGAGTTCTTCTATAAAGGAGCTAGACTTTGAATCGACCAATACATCATACAAGTTATTGCCTTACTTTATCACTATGAATTTCATTTGCAAAATATGCTAGCATGGGTCAGTTCACTGAACTAGGCATGATAAGCACTAAACATTAAAACAAAGTGACTTCAATCAATTGTTTCATTAAAGCAACCCTGCTTTTACGAAACAATGGGTGAAGTCATACAAATAAATCATAAGAAATAACAACCATAAAAGGAGCACAATAATGAATCTAAATTCACTTTACAGAAGAGATCATAATATAATCAGCTAATCCACTGCATTATATCAGATAAGTACTGACCCAAATAATTACTTATTTATCTCAAGTAATAGTTCTATCAATTAATTGTTTCATAATTCTTTCTGAATTTGAAATACAAAATCAACTTCACTATATAAAAAAATAGTTACTTTCAAAACAAAGACATTCTTGTTCATCTTTACAAAGTTTCAAGAAAACATGCACGCATCAAGTTCATTCCAAAGATAGTAACATTTATAGGATGATTCATCCAACAAATAAAATAATTAAGAGATTCACAATTCAGATGTGGCAGCCTAATTCTAGGTCAAAATATATAGCCTAGGTTCTTAGATTAGGCCTCTTATTACATTAGAAAAATATTTCCTAGCCACAATGTTTTACTGAACAATTAACTGAAACAACTATTAATTTCCTTCAATACGATATAAGTGGAGAAGTAAGTAGTAACAATTACTACTCAATTAATTTAATAAAAGTAATGCATTTGATTCTATTAAACCTATAACAAGGTTTATCTATAGAAAGGAAGATCAAAATAGAGAGTAAATAGTTTACAACTTCCTCATCATTCGGTTAAACCGAATTCCCATATGCATCTTCAGAAAAGAAGAACCAACATCCTACCCTACGGTTTTCCAAAAATGACAATGGAGAACTTACGACTGAGAGTGAAAGAGAAAGGAATAATGCCAAAAGAGATTTCTATTGTTCATTCAAAAGAAATGAGGTTGTAAAAAATCAGTAGAGACAGTTCCCCATACCCCAAATCTTGTAAGATATAGAAAACAGGTATAGAATATACAGAACCGATTACATACATAATTGTATCTTCGAATAAACCTTCCAAAAGTTTTACCATTTAAAGAAACAACAACCGTTAATCATTTAATTAATTCATTCCAAGAAGGATGTGAGAAACAAAAATAGTTATCAACCACACCTAAGTCCTAAAAGTGTTAAGGATGGAAAGATCAAACTTAAGAAAGTCGAGACAGAGATAAGAATAATAATAACATGTATCGACTTGGAGAAGACCGTCACCCAATATATATTCAAACAACATGACTTCAACTATCTACCAACAACTCAATTTCCAAAACTTTACAGAAGACTCAAACATAAATAAATTGCACAGAAGACTTCATCACTATTGTTTCCACAGTTAAATTCCAAGACCATTTTAAAACCCAAAATTCCTTTCAAGAGTTTTGAAAGAGAATTATAAAACCAAACAACAAAGTGTAATTCAACCTTTCCTTTTATTTCCCTCACGCGTTCAAACTGATGTCGTTAATCAAAATACCATACTGACTCAACTCCCATCGATTTTAAAGTTTGAAGTAGTACAAAAATAGAGCAAATCATTCTTTCACGATTTTTATGCAAGTTTAGAGTACAAAATATAGACAATTTCATAAACCTCCTTCACCCATTAACTCTTTTTCTAACACAAGTTTGAGTTCATATTGCAGATCAAAGTATACAAATACATTCCTGAAAATTAGTATTTAAAATTCTACAAACAAGATACGACATAGGAGAGTATTCTTCTACCTTCCAAAAATAATAAAAGACATTCAGTTTGAACAATGTAGGTTTACCTAGAATAAAAGAAACAAGATATCCATTCCTTACCTTCATACAAGTTCGTGTTCAAGTAATGATTCAAAATAAAAACCCATACAGACCACAAAGGGTGATACAACTTTAATAACTCAAGGATGCATCAAAGAAGAGTATTCATTCACCTTCTAATTTGAAAAGAGACTTCCAGGTTCAAGCTTAGGGAAATAAAACTTACTTAAACCCCCTTTTCGAGTAAACAAACTAGAATACTGATTCAATCAAAAACACTCGAGTCTCAAACAACACCAAGTGTATTTCGCCATCGACTCATTCAGAGAAGGCACACAATGAAAATATTATAATGCAAAGGTTTCATAACCAAGAAAATAGAGGTTCCTTCAGCAATAAAAACAAATAACTAGAATAAAAATAGAAACCAAATTATCTCATGAGAGCGAGTTGTTGTAATGAAACATTTTGAGAAAAGTAAGATATCTTAATGGATAGAGACTATAGTTCCCGATAGTGCTTCTATCGATTTGAAGAAGAATTCTAGCCGAGCCTTCAAAAATTCTTCTTCTCCAAGAAAGATTAACAACTAAAAAATTATTTCTCAAATGTCTCGTATACTTCCCTTTAATCGAAAATAGACCAAGGGTATAAAAATAGCCACAAATTGAAAATAAAATTGCTGGTTCAAAGAACCATATAGCTCCATGCAGAGGAAAAATCGGAAAGCATGAATGACCAAAAAACCTCCAACAAATCCACTCATATGGTTTCCAAAGAGGTTTTCTCTCCAAAAATGAGGTTCATAAATACCATTAATTCCCAAACTCTCGCTTATCTCTCCATGCCACCGCCATCCAAAATTGGTGAATCCTAATTCAACTTCTACATGCATTACTAAATTTTAGTGATGACTCCATGTAGAATTCCACTAATTTACATGCCTCTACCTAAACTGGCAGTACATTGTCTATTTATTTCAAAAATCAAATCAAATGATTAACTTAGGAACCATTTCCGAGCTTCCAACTTGCCATACGACCCTTAGGTCCCCTTCTAACACTTCATTAGTTTAGGCTAGATACCATTAGCTTAGGATATGACCATAGGATAGTTTAGAAGTATTTACCATAGGTTTACAAACATTACAATATATAAATTTCCATCCTATGATAGGTCTTACTTCACAACCATATAGTATTATGTATTAGATTAGAAATAGACCTAGCATCACCTTAGGTTATTCCCTCAACTTAGAACATGCAACTTAGGATAGGAAATAGGTACATGTACCTTATTTTAGAATCGCGTTAGGATAGATATCTTAGGTCTAGGATTTAGATTGTTCCTCAATAGTCTGCAGCGGGCCTCGTTCCACTTAACGTCGTAAAGTGTCCTGAAGAGATCAAAGAAAAAAATCGAGCACATAACATACAAATGCGGGCACGATCCTTCAAGAAGATAAAAGAATTTGTAAACATACAAGAGTTCAGTCCATTATGTATTTAAACCTCTCGAATGTCAGTTTACCATTCAAATCGGGTAAGAGGTTTTAAAACATACCTTGGATCAATGGAATTGGTCCAAGTATGTGATAATAAATAGAGATAAGTTTGCAACCATCATTACCAGTTACAACTTATCTATCCCAAACAAAAATGGATTCTTTGCAAAGAACAAAATTTTAACCAAATGAATCCAAGATCGAATGACTTATCCTTGCAAGCATAGAATTCCTAAAACATCATATGGGGTCGGTGGTTGTTACTAGAACATGGGTTAGAATATAACCAATGAAGAAATCCAATGTGTGGTTGTTTCGAGACTTTGACATGCATTAAAAATTAATCATTATTCTTGCCTTGTTGTATCTAATTTTCAATTGATTAAATATTTTGGTAGACCATGTAATTAAAACTTGTGGAAAGCTCTTTAGTCTAACCATGAAGCAATAATCAATACCCTAAAAATTAGATTAGACCCAAATCGTTCATTAGATTGAATTTGTATAATGGCACATAAGTGTTATAGTTTGTAACTTAATTTTGTTGAATTCCTAAGTTTTGTGTGTTTGAGTAATTTTACCTTTAATTTTGTTTATTTAAATCATTACTAATGTTATTGATGCAGGTTAGCAGTACCAAACAAGCTTCAAACTTCACATGGTTGGCACCATTAATAAAGAATTTCTATTTTTGAAGCAAAGTGGAGCCTTTATTTTAGGATATTTGGTTGTAATCCTCTATTTACTTGATCTTACTATATTAGTAGATGTATACTCATCATATATTTATATAAACAAGATGGAGCATGAGAGAGAGCATTGGGGAAGGGAAGAGAGTTTGAGATAGAGAGGGAGGGAGAGAGAGGGAAGTGAGAGTGACTAGAAGAGAGGAGGGAAGAGAGAGGGAGAGGGAGAGGGAGTGGGAAGGAAGAGTAAGTGAGAACGAGAGTAAAGAGAGGATGGAAGAAGGAGAGATCATATTGTATGAAAATTCTCTATTTTACATTCTATGTAAAAAGAACACATTCTCATTTCACCACCTATATCATATGAAATTTCTCATTTTAACATTCTTTTTGTCTCTTACATATTCTCATTTTGCCGCCTATATTGAATGGGGGAGAGAGAGAATGGAACACGGAGGGAGACCATATTGTATGAAAATTCTTTTTTTCAACATCTTTTTAACAAGAAAACATTCTCATTTCACCACCTATATTGTATTAAAAAAATTTAAACAATTTTAATCTCTAACACTCATGTTAATAGAATTTTTTTTCCACATCTCATTTTCCACCACTACAAACAAACAAGTGAGGGATGGAAGAAATCGAGAGAGAATTTAATAGGTGGGCCATATGGACATGTGTAACTTTAGACAAGGCATTCCTAGACACCATAGTTTGCTAGTTATCACTAGTCCAAATTTGACTACTTTTTACTCCTAGGGAGCTTAAGAGACATTTCCAAACCAATATAGTCCAGGAAGGGCTGAGATGGTTGGACAACGAAAAGACATCGCCAATATCATCTAACATCTCACCCGGACATGTGGGAAAATTCATTTTAGTGCCACAAGGCGTCAATTGAAAAAATATTCATATAATCCTTGACATTAATGTTAATTTATTTTTTTTGTAAGCTTTAACGAGACATTCCCGGGCACCACAATTTGCTAGTTATCACAAGTCAATGTTTGACAACTTTTTTCTCTCTAGTCGCTTAAGAGACATTGTAGGACCACTTTGTAGCTGAAGGATTGGGATAGTTGGGTAGTGGAACGACATCACCGAAGTGTCTAACAACCTAATCAAATATGTGGGAACCAATAATTCAATACCACAAGGTTTCGATTAAAAATATCACCCTATATGCCTTGAAACTTGTTAGGAAATTTAAGCGATGAATAGAGTTTCAAATTATAAATCAAAATAAAAATTTCCAAATATTATAGTTTATGAAGTGCAGTAATTAAAAGCATAGATTTAGAATTTTATAATGCAAAATGTAAACACCATTAAAAAAAGGTAAATGAGGAAAGATATAAATGGGAAAACCCGTGGAAGGTAAAAAACCCCACTAAAAATCAATTATCTTTATTGAGAACTAAATTTCACCCAACACTCCCACTATTTCACGATCCATTGCAGTTAAACCTTCAAGAAGGGATTACAAAATACCTCATGCATACACTCATGATTTTTACATCATTCACATCATGTATTTATAATCATCTTGAACATATTTCTCACATTAATATGTTACACTTGGTATTTTTCATATCATCATTATAACCGATCTCTAATGATATCACCTCATTTTATACAAGGTGGGTGACTTGTTTCAGGTCACTCTTATATTTTAGAGCACTACCGATAGTAGTAGTGGATCCATAATTCTTATATTTTAAATATAATTTATAAACCAAAGATATACAATCTTTTGCGGGTTTCTTAAATAAGTAGTTTCTCGCATAATACTATAAACCCAACAAAATTGATGTTAATAGAAGGTTTGTGCAAATTTTCATTCACTTTCATTATCAAAAAGTAATTGAGAGATGGGAAAAACCAAGAAATGATTTTGTATGCAGATTAGATATGGATTTGTAGGTTTAGATGAGACATTCCCATGCACCATGGTTTTCTAGTTATTGCCCATCAAATTTTGACAAATGTTTTCTCTCAAGGAACTTAAAGACATCACTAGACCGGTATAGCCCAAAATGATTGAGACAAGATGGTTGTTAAAAGACACCACCGATAGTGTCTAATATATCACCCAGATGTGTGGAAGCTTATCTGCTTGGTGCCACAAGGTGTGGATTGTAAAATATTTCCTAGATACCACGACACTAATGTTGATTGAATATTTTTTCCACATTTCATTTGTCTCCACCGTGAAAAATGAGGGATAAATGGGAGAAACCAAGAGGATTTTTAAGTAAGCTAAAATCTCACCCAGACATGTGAGAAAATTCATTTTAGTGCCACAAGGTGTCGATTGAAAAATATATCCATATATTCCTTGACATTAATGTTAATTAATTTTTTTGTAAGCTCAAATGAGACATTCCCGTGCACCACGGTTTGCTATTTATCACCAATCAATGTTTGACAACTTTTCTCTCTCGGGCCGCTTAAGAGACATTGTAGGACCAATGTAGCCTAGAAGGATTGGGATAGTTGGGTAGTGGAACGACATCACCAAGTGTCTAACAACCTAATCAGATATGTGGAGCCAACAATTCAATACCACAAGGTTTATATTAAAAATATCACCCTATATTCCTTGAAACTTGTTAGGAAATTTAAGTGATGAATAGTGTTTCAAATTATAAATCCAAAATAAAAATTTCCAAAGATTATAGTTTATGAAGTGCAGTAATTAAAAGCATAGATTTAGAAGTTTATAATGCGAAATGTAAACACCATGAAAAAAGGTAAATGAGGAAATATATAAATGGGAAAACCCATGGAAGGTAAAAAAACCCACTAAAATTCACTTATCTTTATTGAGAATAAACTATCACCCAACACTCCCACTATTTCACATGGATCCATTGCGCTTAAACCTTCAATAAGGGATTACAAAATACCTCATGCATACACTCATGAATTTTACATCATTCACATCATGTATTTATAATCATCTCGCACATTTTCTCACATTAATATGTTACACTTGGTATTTTTCATATCATCATTATAATCAATCTCTAATGATATCACCTCATTTTATACAAGGTGGGTGACTTGTTTGAGTCACTCTTATATTTTAGAGCACTACCGATAGTAGTAGTGGATCCATAATTCTTATATTTTAAATATAATTTATAAACGAAAAATATACAATCTTTTGCGGGTTTCTTAAATAAGTAGTTTCTCGCATAATATTAGAAACCCAACAAAATTGATGTTAATCGAAGGTTTGTGCAAATTTTCATTCACTTTCATTATCAAAAAAGTAAGTGAGAGATCGGAAAAACCAAGAAATGATTTTGTATGTAGATTAGATATGGATTTGTAGGTTTAGACGAGACATTCCCATGCACCATGGTTTTCTAGTTATTGCCCATCAAATTTTGACAAATGTTTTCTCTCGGGGAGCTTAAAGACATTACTAGACTGGTATAGCCCAAAATGATTGAGATAGTTGGGTTGTTAAAATACACCACCGATAGTGTCTAATATATCACCCAAATGTGTGGAAGCTATCCATTTGGTGCCACAAGGTGTGGATTGTAAAATATTTGCCTAGATACCACCGACACTAATGTTGATTGAAGATTTTTTCCACATTTCATTTGTCTCCACCATGAAAAAATGAGTGATAAATGGGAGAAACCAAGAGGATTTTTAATTAAGCTAAAATCTTAACTATAGATTTAGAAAATACATTCCTAGGCACCATGGTTGGCTAGTTATCACCCATAATAGTTTGACATTGTTTTACTCTCACGATTCTTAAGAGGCATCAAGAAACCAAGTGTGTAGCCCTAAGGACCAGGATTATAGGGTAGTGGAACTACACCACCGATGTTGTTTTACATCCCACTCGGATATGTGTGAATAATCGGTTTTTTCCATGAGGTGTTAATTGAAAAATATCATCCTAGATTCCCGACATTGATGTTAATTGGAAGTATTTACCATTTTTCATTCGCCACTATCACGAACCAAAAAAGTGATATATTGGAGAAATGAAGAGAGGATTTTGTAGGTACAATAAGTGCACATCCATAGGTGTAGATGAGACATTCTCGGGAACCACAATTTTTAGTTATCAATCGTCAAAGTTTGACATCTTTTTGATCTCGAGTTCTTAAGAGGCATCTCCAAACCTGATGCAAGAACATCATCCAATTGACATCAAACATGGGAATTCCCCACTTTTCATTAATTCAATAAGTATGTTATATTGAAATAAGGTCCTAACAGAGGGAGTTAGGTGGTCCAGTGGTGTGAAATTCAAATTGTCTTCTTCCCTCCAAGTGTGAAATGTAAACTTTGAAAGTTTGTGAAAAGGAAAATTTCTTGTAAGTGATAGATATGAAGGTTCAAATATGTAATAGGTATTTACCTATGTGAAATAGGGTCTTAGAGTTGGGAATAACGTCTAGATAATATGGTGACCCAATTATCTATGTATGGGACTTCATAATGAGTCATGAAAAATTAGTTAGGGTTTAAGAGTATGAGATGATGAGATCAAAAGAGGAAGTTGGTTTGAATGGGATTCATTTATGGGGATCCTCGAGGAGGAGGAGAAGAGAATGAAGAAAAAGAGATACATTTTGTTATAGATAAGTTTTAAAAGAAATGTAATGGTACTTTGTTTTGGTGATGAAAATTTGTATGAAATGTTTGTCTTGTAAATTTCCTCGCCTTCGATGATTGAAATTATATTCATTATAATGATAACGGAAACGTGTTTCAGAGGTTAGAAAATTTTAACAAGGTTTTAAAAATCTCCATGCAAGATTTATTACAAGTAAGAATGCTTACAAAACATTGTGATTGAGTTGTATTAGGTAAAATTATGTGAAGCCCATTGTTTGATTCAAAAGGGTGAAAGAGATTCGTTATGAGGTGTCTTAGGGTTTTATAAATAATTCATACCAAGATAATAGTGAATTTGATCATTAAAAACTTTAAACACCTATATATTTTGTGTATCTTCTTTGAATGTGTGTGTGAATTGGCATACAATGATCTTAGTGTACTAAGGTTTGAAATGTACTAAACACCTTTGGAAGTTGTGAATGTGGTGATAAGGAACTTAAGATTGAAGTAAATCTATGACAAGGATCACCCTTGAGAAAAGAAATAAATATTTCATAACAACTTAGTATTGTCATGGTAACTTAGTCCCATTGTCACCTACAAGAAAGAGATAAGAAAAATCAATTAAGGAGAAAGTTTTAGAATCTCTACACCATACTAGTAAGTTAATCATGAAGATCATGCTGAAATAGACCTTTGGTTCAAATATTAATTCTCGAGAGTGATTTTTGAAATTTTTGTAACCATTATAAGCTTCTCGAGCTTCTCAAAGATGCACACTCCATTTTGGCTAGGCCACAAGGTTTGGGATAGCAAACGAGAGAATTTTAGCATGAAATTTGAAATAATCCATCTTCATGAAGCTCCTTACTATTAGAAGAAGAATTAGAGAGTTTTAATGGTGGAATAATGAATTATTCTTACTAGTTTAAGACTGAGACATAAAACACGCTTAAAGACCTAAGTACTAGGACCTATTAAAAAGGGAAGCCCTATTTTTATTTGGAGTTAAACCTCACAACTTCACAGTCCTCAAGAGCTCAATAATGGGTGATGGAAATTTCTAAGATTTAATCCTGGAAGTGTGAGTATTGGAATTTATTAAAGATTTTAGTCTATACCGGACCTAGTAAGACCTTGGAAGCAAAATTGCAAAGTGTGAAGAACTAGGAGTTGAACTAAGAATTGAATTTTCAAAATTTTCAAGCATGATGGGGATGGAAAGGATGGACTAATGGATCTATTTAGACATTTTGGTATCCTTAGAACCCTAGGTCCATGGTTGGTAGAGGTTACATTACCTTAAGGGCTTGAAGACAGGTTTGGCCTAAAGTGGTAGAGGTGAATGTTTTTATTTCCTTGAATGCATGAAAAGATGAATCTAAAAATGTTGTAAGGTGAAGTAGAAGGATATCCTACAAAGGAAGCACTAAAGGAGAAAAGGAGAAAAAATTGCATTTTGAGAAGGAAGTAAGCTAGTCAAGAAACACTATAAGGCAAAATTGGACAAGAATTTGTCATAGTTCAAGGTGATGGTTGGTATAACTCTTGTTTGATGTTTTGCTATGGGAAAAAGTAGGAGAATACTCTTGCGAAGGCTAATAACATGTCAAGATAGCTATTTGGGCTCAAGAGCTAGTAAGTAAGTATGAAGGTCAAGACAAGAGAGGTAAGCACCAAGAAGGAAAATATTATGGGTGATGAGTTTGAAGGTTGAAATATTATTATGAAAGTGCTAGGAAATTGTGTAAATTGTGAAGGAAGTTAGCTCAACCTCTTAGTGTCAAAATAAGTCAAAAATAGTCATTTTAGCCATTTGTAGGCATGAGAAAGATCTTGATGTTATAGAGTTTGATAAGGTTGTTGAATAGTCCTCTTGAATAACTTGAAATAATGATGAATGGTATATTTTTATTGCATCGAGAACCAGGTATCCTAGAAGGACTTTGATGGTTTGGAAGTGGAGCGACATCACCAATAATATCTGACAACCCACTTGGACATGTGGAACCATCAATTTAATGTCACAATGTAATAATTGAAAAATATCCAACTAGATTCCCTGATACTAGTGTTAATTGAAGGATTTTACAATGTTTCATTTTCTCCCACCGTAAAAAACAAGTGAGAGATGGTAGAAACCAAGAGAGACATTTTTAGGTTTACAATATTCACATCTGTATGTTTAGACGAGACATTCCTAGGCTCCATAGTTTTGTAGTTATCACCAATCAAATTTTGACAAATTTTGTCTCTCAACGTGCTTTAGAGTCATTGTTGGGTCGGTGTATCCTAGAAGGACACGAACGGTTGGGTAGAAAAGAGAAACCACCAATAGTGTTTAATATCCCACTCAAATGCGTGAGAACCATCGATTTGGTGAAACCAATTTTAATTGATGGTTTTGCCACGTTCATTCACCACCACCTTTGTGAAAAATGAGCAAGATATTGGAAAAACATAGAGAGGATTTTATAGGACCATATGTGCATCTCGTAGGTTTAGACGATACATTCCTAGCGCCATGGTTTTTTAATTATCACCCATTAAAGTTTGAAAGCGTTTTCTCTTAGGGAGCTTAAGAGACATCACCAAACTAGTGTATCCCGAATGACCAATACAATTGGGAAGTTGAATGAAAAAATCGCTAGTTTCTACCGGCCCACCCGTACATGTGGGAATAATCGTTTTGGTGCCACGAGGTGTCAAGTAAAAATATCAATCTAAATGCTTTGACACTTATGTTAATTTAATTTTTCCACATTTCATTCACATCCACCATGAACAAATGAGCAAGAGATGAGAGAAATTAAGATAGGATTTTATAGACAAACCAAATGCACATCTATTGATTTATACAAGACATTATCAAGCACAATGGTTTTCTAGGTATCATTCGTCAAAGTTTGACAACTTTTTTCGACATGGCGCTTAAGTGACATCATCATATCGTTGTATCTGGAAGGATTGGTGCGATTGGGTAGTGGAATGAAACTACCAATAGCGTCTAACAACCTACTCGGATGTGTGGGAACCATTAGTTCGGTTCCATGAGGTGTCGATTGTAAAATATCACTCTATATGCTATCATATTGATGTTGATTGAAGGTTTTTGCCACGTTTCAATTACACCACTTTAAAAAAATGATTAAGTGATGGGATAAACCGAGATAGGATTTTTAGACAGACCATATGTGCATCTCGTATTTCGGATAAGACATTACCAGAGTCGTATGTACCCAAAATTGTAAGGTACTGTACTACGGAACGGTGTAATAAATGCCCCAATGATGATACAGGTCTCTTCGCAAGGTGTTCGGGATCCAGAAAAGCTCTCCGAATATGCGTTAACATCCCGCATACCCCGCTTAGCCCCCATGTGCTTTGTTTTCCCCCTTTTTCCTCTTTTCTTGCCCCTTTTCTCTTAAGTAACGAAACCGCCGCCTGCTGGTGGCGGTCTTCAGAACCCGCCACAGACAGGTGGCGGTCTGCTGCTGCCGCCCTAAGCAGGGCGGCGGTCCTTTACGTGTTTTCTAGAACGCTCTTTTGACGTAACTCGCGTGAAATATCACGTTTCACCAGCTTTCTTTGCCGACTTGGGCATGCATTTATGTTTTTGGTCCCCTGGAATAGTGTTTTTCCTTTGTTTATTGTTTAGGAGTTCAGTTTGATTTTGATTTTGGGGTGATTGAATTCCTATAAGTGCATGGCTTGTGCTCAAGCAAATGGCCTCTCTCAAGTTTTGTTTTCTGGATTTCTCTTTGCAATAGATTTAGTTTTCCTTTGCTTAGAATACTTAGTTTTCTTCATTGCGTGTTTTGGTTAGTATTGTGTTGCAGCTGGTAAGCCACATATCCATCTTGTGCAAGTGCAGTCATTACTTGAGGCCACCAATTTTACTCCAATCTTCTCATTCTCAGTCTGTGGTCTGTTAGTTTGCTTGGGATTGATAGTGTAGTTCATTTCCTGCTTAGTTAGCATTGATTAGCTGTTGGTAAGCCACATATCCAACTTGTGCAAACAGTGTTGCTGTTTTATCTAATCCATTAGAGTAGAATAGCTCAGGAAGCCATTAAAAGTTGCAGGTTTTGCTCTTCAAACAAAATAGTTTTCAGGTTCTGGATGCTTCATGTTACTTGACTTGCGATAGATCCCGCTAGGAATTGCATAAGCCAAGCTCTGTACTCTTGCGCTATCCCTCTCCTACTGCGTTTTATTTAGTCAAGTGTCCCAAGCTGCCTTTATCCAAATATCTATTCCTGTTGATGCTAGCATTACACGCTTTTCTGGATTCACGTGAACATGAAAGAACGAAGAGATCACACTGAGGGGGAAGATCACGTACACTATCGGATTCGCCACTGTTCTGCGAAATCCAGGTTCTATCTTTCAAAGTTTTAGTTAAATCTTATCAAATAAAGTAGTTAATTACTTTATTTCAGTTAATTCTATTCTCAATATTGCCAAGGAAGCTGTGGGGATTGATAGTTTCTGAGAAACTATGATTCACTCCTCACTTCTGAGGTAGGATCAAGAATCTTGCAAATAGATTAGCTATTTCATTGTTTAGAATAGATTTACAAAATTGCACAGACAAATAACCACACTCGGTTATCTTGTTTGTTTTAAGTTATTAGTTAGTTGTCAATTCTAAATATTTTAAATAGCTGCTTTCTTATAAATCGTCAGAAAATACAAAAAGAAGTTATATATGCTAGAAGTATACTTAGATTTCACTTTATTATAGTTTGTTTTATTACTGCTTTTGCATGACAATTACGGGACCTAGGGAGCCCAGGGAATACATTTTCGAGCCAATCATGCCTCAGCCCAATCTCATAGCAGCAATAACTGATATTGACCAGAACCTTAGGATACAAGTCTTCCAAACAACAACAGATTTCCAGCAGGTCAGATCTCAGTTAAGAGGATTAAACATAGAAGACGACCAAGCACATACATTTTGGTCAAATCAGCCAAACTACAGATTACCCTAGGAAAACATCCACATGACTGTAGAAAGGTTTGAAAGAGAACAAACATTCGGGTGTGATCCCTTAGTTCCACAACCAGATGCAGGAGACACCCTCACAGACATAGATACCAGCCTAAGAATCCAAGTTGCAAGAACACCTGTGAGGTATTCCGAGAAGATCACACAGCTATTGATTCTAAACATAGAGGCTGAAAAAGCGTATGATTATTGGATACTAGGGATCAGGACTTGATTCCACGCATGACCATAGCTGGTCCACAACAACCACGAGTCTACGGTTGTGACCCACAAATCCCACAACCTAACGAATCCATAAGAAAATTAGACATAGACACTGGCCTACGCACACTGGTATTTCAGTCTACTCCACTTCCACCTATTATCATCGAACAATTATCCCTACTGGATATAACAGCTAACAAAGCTAGAGAGTTCTGGACTAGGCCAGAGAACCGTCCATAGAGTTGACTATATTTACCATCCACCATATGACCCTATCAGGAGAAATACACGAAACCATCCCAGGTCATTTCCCACGCATTCCACAACCCATAGATCGAATCACGCCAGAGCTCGATATTGATTGGAGCCTTCGAGCAGTCATCCTTGCTGATCGATCTATCACACCGGTCCAGGTTAGAAGGGCCTTCTTTGCCTTAGATTCACAAATTCCATTAGTGCGTGTTGAAGACATTAGATTGCCTAACTAGTCTGTCCGTATACTACCTATATTCCATCCCCACCGGCTGTCTCGGCATGACCTCGGGAGGTCGGGTACGTGGAAGAGTCACTTGTAGATTCCCACGCTCGCTTGTCGCTTTTCCGGCATACATGTACCATAGTTTTCTAGTTATCACCCATCATAGTTCAAATTTTTTTTTGCTCAAGGTGCATAAGAGAGATCGTCGGATGATGTATCCTAGAAGGATAGAGACAAGTTGAGAAACATTAAAATGCCACCAAAGGCATCTAATAACCCACCTATATATGTGTGTACTGCATCGATTATAAGTGACATCATCATATTAGTGTATCTCGGAAGGATTGGTGCAATTGGGTAGTGGAACAACACTACCGATAGCATCTAATAGCCCACTCGGATGTGTGGGAATCATAAGTTTGGTTCCATGATGTGCCAATTGTAAAATATCACTTTGTATTCCCTCATACTGATGTTAATCGATGATTTTTCCACGTTTCAATTACATACTTTGCAAACAAATGATGGAGAGACGGATAAACCAAGAGGATTTTTTAGAAAGACCAAATGTGCATGTGTATTTAAAATAATACATTACCATGCGCCATAGTTTTCTAGTTATCACCCATCATAGTTTAATTTTTTTACTCAAGTCACATAAGAGATCATCGAATCGGTGTATCTTGGAAGGATAAGGACCATTGGGAAACAACAAAACACCACTAATGGTGTCTAATAATCCACCTAGATATTTAGGTACCATCAGATCTCTCTCTCTCTCTCTCTCTCTCTCTCTCTCCCTCCCTCCCTCCCTCCCTCTCTCTCTCTCTCTCATGCTCCCTCTCTCTCCCTCCACTCTCCCCACTCTCTCTCTTTCCCCCTCCCTCTCTCTCTCCTCCCCCGCTCCCTCCGCTCTCCCTCTCCACTCTCTCTCATGTGCTCCCTCTCCATCCCTCTCTCCCTCCCACTCTCTCCCCTCCTTTCTCCCTCACTCCCCCTCTCCCTCTCACTTCCTCCACTATCCCTCTCCCCCACTCTCTCCCTCTTCCTCCGCTCTCCCTCTCCCTCCCTCCTCTCTCTCTCTCTCTCTCAACTATCCCCCGCTCTTTCTCTCTCCCCATCTACCTCCTACTCTCTCCTACCCCGTCTCCCTATCCCTCTCTCTCCCTCGCTCCCTCCTCTCTCCCTCTCCCACTCTCTCCTATGCTCCCTCTGATCTTCCTCCACTCCCTCCCCCTCCCTACCCCTATCCCTCCCTCTCCCTCTCCCTACCTCTCCCCCTCCTACCAAGCTCGCTCCCCGTCCTTTCCCTCTCTCGCTCCCCTTCTCTCCTCTCTCCTACTTCCTCCACTCTCCCTCTCAAGCCGCTCCCCTCTCTCTCCTCTCCCTCTCCCTCCGCTCTCCCTCTCCCGCTCTATCCTCCCCCTCTCTCCCACTCCCTCTCTCCTCTCTCCTTCTCCTTCCACTCTCTCCCCCTCTTCCTCTCCTTCCATCCTCTCCACCCCTCTCACTTCGCTCTCCCTCTCTCTCTCTCCCTCCCCCCACTCCCTCTGCTCTCTCCCCACACTCCTCTCTCTCTCTCCCCCAGCTCTATCCCCCTCCCATTATCTCCCTCAATCCACTCTCCCTCTCTCGCCGCTCCTCCCCCCCGCTCCCTTCGCTCTTCCTCCCCCTCTCTGCCAACTCCTCCGCTCTCCCTCTCTCCACTCTCTCTCCCTTCGTTCTCCCTCCCCCTCCCCTTCTCCTTCTACTCCCTCTCTCTCCCCCTCTCGTTTTCCTTCCTCCCCTCCCCTACTCACCACCCTCTCCCTCCTGCTCTCTCCCTCCCCTCTCCCGCTCCTCCCTCTCTCCCTCCATCTCCCTCCCCTCCCCCTCTCCTCTCCCTCCTCTTCCTTTTATGCTCCTTCCATCTCCCTCCGGGTCTCCCCGCTCTTTCTCTCTCTCTCTCCGCTCTACCTCCCTACCCCTCTCCTCCCGATCTCTCCCTCACCCTCACCCTAACCCTCTCTCTCTCTCTCTGCTGCTCTCTCTCTCTCGCACTCCCTCAACTCCTCTCTCTCGCTCTCGCCTCTCTCCCTACTCTCTCTTTTCCTCTATTCTCCCTCTCCCTCTCTCCTCTCTGCTCCTCTCACCTCGCTCCTACTCTCCCTCCCCGCTCCCTCCACTCTCCCTCTCCCACTATCTCTCCTACCTCTCTCTATCCTATTCTCTCCCTCTCCCTCCCTTCCCCACTCGCTCCCCATCTCCCTCCTTCCCCCTCCTCCTTCTTCTCTCTCCCCTCCCCTCTCCTACTCCTTCGCTCTCCCTCTCCCACTTCCTCTGCTCTCCATCTCCCCCGCTCAATCTCTATTGTGCTCCCTCTCCCTCCCCGCTTTCCCTCCCCTTTCGCTTCTCACCCCCCCCCTCCCTCTCTTTCTCCCTCCACTCTCTCCTCCCTCTCCCTCTCTCTCCCCCTCTCCCTATACTCTCCCTCTCTCTTTCTCCTGCTACCTCTCTCCCTCCCTCCCCACTCACCTTACCTCCCCTCTCCCTCCCTCTCCCTCTCTCTCCCTCTGCTTCTCTCTCTGCTCTACCTCTCCTTCCTCTCCCTCTCGCTCCCCCTCTCCCTTTTCCTCCCTCTCTCTCCCTCCACTCTTTCTCTCTCCTCTCCCTCCCCTCTCTCTCCCTCCATCCCCTCTCTCTCTCTTGCGCTCCCTCCGCTATACCTCTCCCCCTCTGCTCTCTCTCCTCTCTCTTCCTACCTCTCCTCTCGCTCCTCTCTTCTCTCCCTTTCCATCTCCATCTCTCTCGCACTCTCTCTCTCTCTTTCCCTCCCTTTCTCCCACTCCCTCCGCTCTCCCTCTCCCCGCTCTCGCCCTCCATTTCCCTCCCCTCCCTCTCACTCCCCTCTCACTCTCCCCCCCCCTCTCTATGTCCCTCTCTCCCTCTCTTTCCCCCACTCCTCCTCTTTATCTCTCCTCTATCTCCATCTCCCTTTCCTCCCTCTCCCTCTCTCTCCTTTCCCTCTCCTTCCCCCACTCATGCTTCCTCTCTCTCCCTCTTCCTCCCTCTCCTCCCCCACTCCATCCACTCTTTCCCCCACTGTCCCACTCCTCTCGCTCTCCCTCTCCCCATGCTCCCTCCTCCCCCTCCCCCTCTCTCCCTCTCCCTCTCTCTCTCCCCACTCCCTCCACTCTTCGTCCCCATCTCTCCGGCTCCATCCGCTGTCCCTCTCCCCACACTCCCTTTGCTCTCCTCCCCCGCATTCTCCTCCTACTCTCTCCCTCCCCTCTCATTCGCGTTCTCGTTTCTCTGCTCTCTCTCTCTCTCCCAAGCTCCATTCATTCTCCCTCTCCCCACTCTCTCTCCTTCCTATCCCTCTCCTTCTCCTACTCCCTCTCCCCCTCCCTCTTCCTCTCTCCCTCTCCCCCCATTTCTCCTCTTGCCTCTACCTCCTCTCCTCTCACTCTCCTCCTACTTCCTCTCTATCCCTCCCACTCCCTCTCCCTCCCCTCTCCCTCTACTCTCCCTCCCCTCTCTCTCCCACTCCCTTCACTCTCCCTCTCCCCCCCCTCCCCGCTCTCTCTCTCCCATCCCCTCTCATTCTCCTTCTCCTACTCCCTCTCCCCCTCCCCCTCTTCTCTCTCCTCCCTCCCTCTCCCTCTCCCTCTCACTCTCCTACTTCCTCTTCTCTCTCCGCTCAGCTCTCCTCTATTCTCTCTCTCTCTCCCGCTCCCTCTCCCACCCCACTCCCTCCACTCTCCCTCCCTTTGTTCTCTCCCGCTCCCTCTCCCTCCCTCACTCCCTCCCTCTCTCTCCGCTCCCTTCGTTCTCCCTCTCCCCCTCCCCACTCTCTCTCTCTCCCCTCTCTCCACTCCCTCTACTCCCTCCCCGCTCTCTCTCTCTCTCTCTCCCTCTCTCATTCCCTCCGCTCCCCCTCTCACTCTCTCTCTCTCCACTCCCTCTGCTCCCCCTCTCCACTCCCTCCGCTCCCCCATCTCTCTCTCTTTCCCTCCACTCTCCTCCTCCTATCACTCCCACTCCTCTCATCTCCTTTTTCTCTCTCTCCCCTCCCCTATCACTCCCACTCCCTCCGCTCTCCCTCTCCCCTACCCCTATCACTCCCCTCCTATCTCTCTCTGCTCTACTCTCCCCCTTCTCTCCCTCTCCCTCTCCCCTTCCCCCTCCCCTCTCTCTCTCCACTCTACTCTCTCCCCCTCTCCCACTCTTTTCACTCTCCCTCCCAACACTCCTTTGCTCTCCCTCCTCTCATTCTCCTCTTGCTCTCTCTCCTCACGCTCCCTTCGTTTCTCCCTCTCACCCACTCTCTCCTTCCCTCTCCCTCTCCTTCTCTGCTCCCTCTCCCTCTCCCCCCATCTCTCTCCCTCCGCTCTCCCTCCCTCTCCCTCTTCCTCTCACACCTCCCTGCTTTCCTCTCTCTCCCTCCACTCTCCCTCTCCCTCCCTCTATTCTCCTCTCTCTCCTCCCTCTCCCTCCACTCTTCCTCCCCTCTCTCTCCCGCTCCCTTCGCTCTCCCTCTCCCCCTCCCACACTCTCTCCCATCCCCCTCTCCCCCTCCTGCTCCTCTCTCCCCTTCCCCCTCTTCCTCTCTCTCTCTCTCCTCTCCCTCTCACTCTCCTCTTGCTTCCTCTCGCTCCCTCCTCTCCATTCTCTCTCTCCCGCTCCCTCTCCCTCCTTCACTCCCTCCACTCTCCCTCCCCCTCTCTCGCTCCCCCTCCCCTCTCTCTCTCTCTCCACTCCCTCTGCTCCCCTACCCCCTCTCTCTCTCTCTCCCTCTCTCCACTCCTCCGCTCCCCCTCTCTCTCTCTCCACTCTCTCTGCTGCCCACTCTCCACTCCCTTCGCTCTCCTATCTCTATTTCGCCTCCACTCTCCCCTCCCCTATCACTCCTGCTCCCCTATCACTCCCTGCTCCCTTTCTCTCCCCCCCTGCTCTCTCCCCCTTCCCTCTCTCTTTACTCTACCTCCTCCCTTCTCTCCTTTCCCTCCCTCTCTATATCTCCGCTCTACTCTCTCCCCTCTTTCTCCCTCCGCACTCCCTCTTCCCACACTCCTTTGCTCTCCCTCCCCCTCTCATTCTCCTGCTCTCTCCCTCTCCCTCCCCTCTCGTTCTCCCTCTCTCCTGTTTCTTGTCTCCCCACGCTCCTTTCGTTTCTCCTTTCCCCACTCTCTCTCCTTCCCTCTCCCTCTCCTCCTCCCCTTCCCCCTCCCCTCCCCCTTCCTCTCTCCCTCTCCCCCTTCCCCGCTCTCTCAAGCTCCCTCTCACTCTATCTCCCACTCCCCTTGCTCTCTCACTCCCTCCCCCTTTCACTCCTGTCCCTCCCACCACCTCTTATTCCCTCTCTTGCTCCCCCTCTCCCTCTCTCGCTTCCTATGCTCTCCCTCTCCCTCTCTCTCCGTTCTTCCTCTCCCCCTCCCTCACTATCTCCTCTCTCCTCCCTCTCCCCTCCCACTCCTCGCCGTACTCCCCCTCTCCATCCGTCTCTCTCGCTCCATCCCTCTCTCTCCTCTCCCTCCATCTCCCTCCCCACTCTCTCTCCCCTTGCCCTCCCTCCCCCTCTCCTCCTCCTCTCTCTCCCTCCGCTCTCTCTCTCCCCCTCTTCCTTTTCTACTCCTCTATCTCTCTCCGCTCTTTCTCTCTCTCACCCTCACCCTACCCCTCTCCCTCTCCCGCTTTCTGTCCCTCCCCAATCCCTCCACTCTCCCTCTCCCACTCTCTCTCCCTCTCCCCCACTCCCTCTTCCTCCACTCTCCCTCTCCCTTGATCTCCTCCTCGCCCTCCCTACCCCACTCCCCTTCTCCCTCCCACTCTCTCTCCCTCTCTCCCCTCTCACTACCCCTTTCCGCTCCCTCCGCTCCCCTCTCTCCGACTTCCTCCACTCTCCCTCTCCCTCTCCCCCTCCCTCCACTCTCCCTCTCTCTGCTCCCTCTCTCTCCCTCTCCTCCTTGCTCTCGCTCCCTCTCCCTCCCCCACTCCCTCCTCTCCCTCTTCCCTCTCTACCACTCCCTCTCGCTCTCCCTCTCCCCACGCTCCTTCGCTCTCCCTCTCCCCACACTCTCTCTCCCACTCTCCCTCCCCCTCCCCACGCTCCTTTTGCTCTCCCTCTTCCCATTCTCCCTCCTTCTTCCTCTCTCTCCTCTCCGTCCGCTTTCTCTCCCTCCCACTCGCTCACTCTCCCTCCTCTCGCTCCCTCTCTCTCCATATAACTCCCTCTCCCTCCCTCTCTCTCTCCCCTCCTTCTCTCTCTCTCTCCTCTCCCCACTATCTCCCTCCACTCTCCCTCCCCCTTTCTCTCCCTATCCCTCCCTGTCCTTTTCTTCTCCCTCTCTCTCCCTCAACGCTTCCTCTCCTCATCTCCCTCTCACTCCCCCTCCCTCTCCCTCCACTCTCCCCGTTATCTCTCTCTTTCCCCTCCCACTCTCTCTCTACCCCTCTCCCTCCCCACTCCTCCACTCTCTCCACTCTCCTCTCCCACTCTCTCCCTCCTTTCTCCCTCGCTCACCCTCCTCTCTCCCTCTCTCTCGCTTCCTCCGCTCTCCCTCTCCCCCACTATCTCTCCCTCTCACTCCCCCTCTCCCACTCCTCCACTCTCTCTCACCCGCTTCCTCCGCTCTCTCCTCCTCTCCCCCTCTCCCCCTCTCTCTCTCTCAATCCACTCTTCCTCTCCCTCCCCAGCTATCTCTCTCGCTCCCTCTCCCCACTCTCCCTCACCCGCTCTCTCCCCTCCCCGCTCTCCCTCCCCACACCACGCTCCTTTCGCTCTCCCTCTCCCCACACTCTCTCTCTCCCTCTCCCATGCTCCCTTCGCTCTCCCTCTCCTCCCCTCTCTCTGCCCCTCCCCACGCTCCCTTCGCTCTCCCTCTCCCTCTCCTCCCTCTCTCTCTCCTCCCCACGCTCCTTTGCTCTCCCTCCCTCCCTCCACTCTCCCCGTCCCCTCCCTCTCTCCCTCCACTCTCCCTCTCTCCCTGCTCCCTCTCTCTACCTCTCTCCTCTCCTCCCTGCTGCCCCTCTCTCTCCTCTCTCACTCTATTTCTCGTCTTTTCCCCACTCTCTCTCCCTTTACTCTCCCTCTCCCCCTCTCCCGCGCTCTCTCTCTCCCTCACTCCCTCCGCTCTCCCTCCCTCTCTCCCGCACTCCTCCGATCTTCCTCCTCCTCCACCCTTTACCCCTCCCTCCCTCTCTCTCTCTCCCTCCCTCCCCTTCTCGCTCGCTCTCCCTTCTCTCTCTCTTCTGCTCTCTCTCTCCTACTCTACCTCTGCCTGCCTCCCAAGCTCACTCCTCGCCCTCTCCCTCCTCCCTCCACTCTCCCTCTAGCATTGCTCTCCCTCTCCCTCCCTCCCCAACTTTGTCCAGCTCCCTCCGCTCTCCCCATCCCGCTCCATCTCCCTCCACTCTCCCTCTCCCCACTCTCTCTCCCTTCGTTCTCCCTCCCCTCTCTCCCTCTCTCCCTTTTCCGCTCCCTCCCCTCTCACCACCTCATCCTCCTGCTCACTCCCTCCCCGTCTCACTCCCCTCTCCCACTCCCTCCCTCTCTCCCAATCTCTCTCCCTCCATCCCCTCTCCCTCAACCTCTCCATCCTCATGCTCCCCTCTCTCCCCTCACTCTACCTCCTACCCCTCTCCCTCCCGCTCACCTCACCTCTCTCTCTTCCGCTCCTCCCTACCTCTCTCCACTCTCCCTCCCCCACTCGCTCCCTCTCCCTCTCCCTCTCCCTACTACTCTCTCTCTCCCTCTCCCTCACTGCTCCTACTCTCTCTCCCTCCCCGCTCCTCCCAATCTCTCCGCTCTCCCTCCCTCCCCCTCTCCCTCTCTCTCCTCCTTCGCTCTCCCTCTCCCACTTCCTCTACTCTCCATCTCCCCCACTCTCTCTCTATCATGATCCCTCTCCCTCCTCTCCGCTCCCACTCTTTCTCCCTCACTCCCTCTCTCTTCCGCCTCTCCCTCCCACGCTCACCTTACCTCCCGCTCTCCCTCCCTCTCCCCCTCTCGCTCCCCCTATTCTTATCCTACTCCCTCTCTCTCCTCTACTCCCCACTACCTCTCCTTCCTCTCCCTCTCACTCCCCCTCTCCCTCACGCTCTCTTTCCTTCCATCCCCTCTCTCTGTCCCTCTCTGCTCCCTTCGCTCTCCCTCTCCCTCACTCTCCCCTCCATTTCCCTCCCCCTCTATATGTCCCTCTCTTTCCACTGCTCCCTCTCTCTCTATCTCTCCCTCTCCCTCCATCTCCCTCCCCCACTCTCTCTCCCTCCCACTCCCTCTCCTTCCCCACCTCCTTCCTCTCTCCCTCTCCCCTCTCTCTCTCTCTCTCCCACTCCTTACACTCCCTCCCCTATCTCTCCCACTCCATCCGTTGTCCCTCTCCCCACACTCCCTTTGCTCTCCCTCCCCTCTCTCATTCTCGTTCTCCTGCTCTCCCCACTCTCTCTCCTTCCTCTCCCTCTCTCCTCCTGCTTCCTATCTCCCTCCATTCTCACTCTCTCACCCTCAACGTCTCTCCCTCCCCTTCGCTCTCCCTCTCCTCTCTTTTCTTTCTTCCGCTCCACTTGCTCTCTCTCTCACTCTCTCCATTCCTCTACTCCCCCTCTCCCCTCCCCTATCACTCCCCGTCCTTTTCTCTCTCCGCTCTGCCTCCCCCTCCCTCTCTGCGCTCTACTCTCCGCTCTCCCGCTCCTCTCTTCGCTCCCCCTCCCCGCTCTCTCTCTCTCTCTCCACTCCCTCTGCTCCCCTCTCCCCCTCCCTATCACTCCTCGTCCTTTCTCTCTCCGCTCTGCCTCCTCCCTCCTCCCTCTCCCTCTCACTCTCCTCCTGCTTCCTCTCTCTCTCACTCCCTCTCCCTCTCTCCCGCTCCATTCACTTCTCTCCCATCCCCCTCTCCCCCTCTTCCTCTCTACTCATTCCTCCTCTCTGTTCTCTCTCTCCTACTCCCTCTCCCCCTTTACTCCCTCCACTCTCCCTCCACCTCTCTCCCTCCCTCCACTCTTGCTCCCTCTCCCCTCGCTCTCTCCATCCCCCTCTCTCTCTCGTCTCCTCTCCTCACTCCCTCCACTCTCCCTCCCCCCTCTCTCTCGCTCCTTCGCTCTCCATCTCCCCTCCCACCGCTCTCTCTCCTCTCGCCCCCCTCCCCCACTCACTCTCCCTCTCCCTCTCCCTCCTCCCTCTCTCTCTCACTCTCTCCCTCCCCTTCTACTCCCTCTCTCCCACTTTCTCCCACTCTCTCTCGCACTCCATCTAGCGCTCTCTACTCCCGCTTTCTCCCACTCTCTCTCGCGCTCCCTCTCGTGTTCTCTCTCTCCTCTCCTCAAAATCCCCCTCTACCCACTCTCCCTTTCCCCACACCTTATACTTTTGACAATGTACAAATAAAATAAAATAATGTTTAAATGCAACTTAAATACATTCACTTACAAAAATAATATGCGAGTTGAAAAAATATTAATAATATTGTTTTATACTAAAAATAAATATATATTCAAAAATAAATTCGACTTTTGAATATCTATTTTTAAGTAATTTATATACATTCAACAATCAAAATTTATATATACATTTTGACAGCTTTTGCTTTGCCATTGTAGAAATAAAATATTTATTTAAAATACACATATATTATGCATTGTCATTTTCGCTTAACAAGAATATTACATTGAAACTTAAATATATTAACATAAATTAATAAGACATTTACACAATAATATTAATCTTATGTTAATATAAATTAACATTGCACAAATATAACTTATATTCCATGTAAATAAAAATAATATGCATGACACACCCTTTTATAATTGAAGTTGAATATTTTTAAACAAAATTATTCATAATTGATCAAATTCAATTTTATATACTCAAATAACTACATTATTATTTATATCTACAATTAAATGAAATTCATTTATATCAAGCGAAAAATTCATCTAAATTAATATAATATATCAAGCGAAAAATTCATCTAAATTAATCAAATTCGAGCAAAAACCTTAATAAATAAATAAAAATAAATAAATAATGCGAAAGTTTACAATTGAAAGCGGGGCAGTACCTTGACCAAGATAGCAGTAAAAATAAATACATCCTGAATATTATGGATGTCAACAAATCAAAACAAAATTACGCAAATTCAAAACCTGGTAAAGTATCCTAAGCGGAGAAATCCATATTTGAACCCAGAAATGATAATAAACCTTAATAAATCCATATCTGAACCCCGGCAGGCCATTAATATATATATTTGAACCCTAAATAACCTGGTAAAGTATCCTAAGCCGAGAAATCCATATCTGAACCCACGCAGGCCATTAATATGTATATTTAAACCGTAAATAAATTTTATAAATCGCCCAGATCTGAATCCTGAGTTGGATCAGAGTAAACTAGTACATGTTGCTGAATAAAACTAATAGCCCTTAAATCTCTGGGGAAATTAAACAAAGTTACCTGCATTTTTAACTTATAAGAAATTTGTAAACCCTAATTTTCAGGAGGAAAATTATACTTGTTAGGCAAGTCCTAGACTCGTCTACATTCAACATTGAACAAACACAGCCAACCTAAAATCATCTACATCATGAATCGTAGTATGACATGAATAAAGATCGAACAAAAAAATGGTTTCAAAATGATGTAGTCCTAATCTGAATTATTATGGAAAAATAAGCAAAGTACTCAGATCTGCATATTTAGTAGGAAAGAATCTTACTCTCTCAAAGCAAGAGATCCATCGCCTCCTCTGTTCCTGTCTCTGTCTTGTGTTGCGCTACTTTTTCTCCTCAAATAGAATACAAATAACTATTGGTAAAAATACGGCAAAAGCTGCTCAAGCCTCCAATAAATACAGATAAAATGACTCACAACAAATCAATAAACACAAATACAACTTGAAACACACACAGACTTCAAAAATGAAAAGAATGCAAATCCTAACAAAAAAATGAGAGACTTAAAAACGCACAGCATTGGCAGCCGACCCCCGAATCTACATAAGAAAATGGAAATGACACAATACAGTATCAGATATGGTTTTATAGAGCTCTGTTAACGGCTCTTACGCCATGCGAAGCTTTTTTTCCTTAACAGTCACACATGCCTATGCAAAAGTGACACCTATGCCTACGCTTATCTTAAGAACAGTCGCCTACAGCTGTCTTCCACCTGCCCAGCACTCATGTAGATGGATATTTTGAAATAAGTCGGTCTCACGCATTAAAAGAAAAACTTAAAAAAATTATAGGGGAAAAACGGGTGGCACAAAAATTGAAAGGGGAGCGGGAGAAACATTTTTTTAAAAATGTCTTCCAATGGGAGTTTTAGAAAAAGGTAAGGACATCCATCAAAAATATTGAAAATGTATTTAAATTGTGGAAGTATACACAAGGGAAGTCAACTATTTTATAGAACACTGAAGGAGATGTGATCTTGCGGAACATACCATGACTATGTAAGCTTCATATTTCTTTTATTAGCATGTAGCCATACAAGTTTAGTGGATGAGGGTTGTAAATACTTCAATGACATGAGGTTGCAATTTATGTTCTTCTATTGAACATCTATGCAAAAGTTTGCAATGTGGGATGATGTTCAGATGGTAAGGATGTTGATGAAGGAATATAGAGGAATTAAAAGATGCATAGATATAGTGGATAGGCGCAAAAGAATCAAGTATTTCCAATACATAGGAATACTTGAAAGCCAATTGTGTGAAGGAAATGTACGCTTTAGTGTATAAGAGTGGATATATAAAAAGGAGGGAAGATCAATTATTGTATCTAAAGAAAGATGATATTATTGAAGCACGAGAAAAGAGAGTTTTATTTAGTAGAGATAGAAGGAGGAAACATAAATATTTGGAGAATCGTTGAATTCTTGAAACATTTCGAATGTAAGAAATATAATTTTTATCTCTGAATTTAAGGCTTATCTTGTTCTTTAGCTTTATAAGTGATAAGTAGATTTTATTTGTTGGATCGAAAGTTTCAAAATGATACTAAGTATGATTTTAATGTTGTTGAGTGAAAATTTCTCTCGATTTACAAGGATGGATTTTCAATAATAAAACAAATAAAGTATATTGTCTAATGTCGAGGTGTCAAAGAGATTCTTTGTTTTCTTCATTTAAAAATATCGTGTACTTACTCTAGCTTATTTTCTTTGACCAACTTGTGCGCGATAGTAGTAATGTTGTTGTTACTTAGAATTTGCTTGACCGTTTCCCTAAGGATAATTTTTCTCGCTGAACAGGTTTCTTAACCTTGCATTGGTGTTCCTCGATCATGTTCGCTACTTGACTTCTTTGTTCTTCAAGCTTGCTTAGGAAGCAACTTCTCATAATTTAAGATATGATGTACTTACTCTAGGTTGAAGTAGTTGATTTCTTGCCAATTTTATCAGTGGAACTTTTAAAGAAAATAATCATCACCATTTATAAATTGAAAAGTTTTGAACTTCAATTTTACATCTAAATGTGTTCTCACCCTCCTTGCAAAGTCCATAAAATAAATAGAGACGATACTGATTCCCACTTATACCCACAAAAAAGACCATAACTAACTACATCACATTCACATACGGAAATGGAAAGTATTCAAAGATCACGTATAACATATAGAAGATTCGTAACAATTTGTTAGAACAATAATATTAAGTGATCATAATATTTATTTTATAATTAAATAATACATAATATATGTAATTCTTTATTAACTAAATATTAAATCGGGGACATATTATATGTAATTTCGGGTTTAAAACAGGGAGCAAAAGTATTGGTACCGAGAGCGGGTTAAAGTATTGGTAAAATAATTTAATTAATCCTAAATTCATGTATTAATGTTTTTGGATATTTGTGTGTGCAGGTGAAAAGGTAAGGATTTATTACTATATAAAATAATTTCCATTTTTTATATAGTTTCAAATGTTTGGAGGTTAAATATTTCAAAGGTAAATTCAGAGACAAGTTTCCTAAAAATTTGGAGATCTGTGTGTGGGTGAAAAGGTTTCCTAGGGATTTCAATTTA
Organism: Taxus wallichiana var. yunnanensis; assembly: GCA_018340775.1. Taxonomy (NCBI): domain Eukaryota; kingdom Viridiplantae; phylum Streptophyta; class Pinopsida; order Cupressales; family Taxaceae; genus Taxus; species Taxus wallichiana. The sequence continues at coordinate 146,384,210 of CM031241.1, forward strand.
TTTCATTGGATCGGTGAAATTACTTGTCCCCTCTGTGAAATTCCATATTTCTTGTATTCTCGTGTGAAATCATGTCCCCTTGTACCTTTTAAAATAAATGGGTTGTGTTTCAATTGTAACAACTATAGTCTAAAAACTATAACATAAATACCTATGTGTATTCTAATATTACCAATTGCATGCGGGTTGTGTAATGGATTCAAAAATAAAGCATGCAAAAAAGAAGTTGACGCTAGCGCACATAGGCAAACTTTCCTTCAAATTCTTGAAACATTTGTGAATGTAAGAAATATAATTTTTCATATGTGAATTTAATACTTATCATGTTCTTTATATTTATAGGTGATAAGTAGATTTTATATGTTGGATTGAAAGTTTTGGACTGATACATATGATTTTCATGTTGTTGAGTGCAAATTTCTCTCGATTTACAAGGATGGATTCTCACTAATAAAACAATCAAAGTATATTGTGTAATGTCAAGGTGTCAAAGAGATTCTTTGTTTTTTTATTTAAAAATATCATGTACTTACTTGAGGTTGAAGTAGATTTTCATAATTTAAGATACGATGTACTTACTCTAGGTGGAATCGGTTGATTTCTTGCCAATTTTATCCGTGGAATTTGTAAATAAATTAATCATCAACCATATATAAATTGAAAAACTTTGACCTTAAAACATTTTAGATCCAAACGTGTTCTCACCCTCCTTACAAAGTCCAAAAAACAAATAGAGACTATACAGATTCCCACTTATACCGACAATAAAAAAGACAATTCCTAGCTACATCACATTCACATACGGAAATGGCAAGCACTCAAAGATCTGCGTAGCATATAGAAGATTCGTAAAAATAGGAGGCCACAAATTTACAAGAACATAGAGCGAGTTTACTAGTAAAAGATAATATGTGGGTAAGAACTCTACTTGAGTGTAACATACACAATTGTCTTTAACTTTAAAATTACTTGCCAACACTTATGTGATATTAGATGGTCAATTACTAAGAGACATTTATTTTTCATTTTAAGGAAGAACATTAGTCACGATCTATTTTGTAAAACATTTAATTTTGGTTGGAGCTAGTGAAAAATCTTACATTAAAGAGTTGAGTGCATTTATGTGCATCCAACACTAAAAGGGTCATCAAGAACATATATATCTACATCTTAGTAGATATAATGAACAAATTGTATTCTTTTCTTTTTCCAATCTTTGTCTAATCCTTAAGAATAAACAATTGCAATTCCTTATTCAAAGTACAGGCTTCAAGAACATTTTCATACTTGCTTCTATCCATCATTTTCTGAAAAGTATACTATCTTCATTTTTTCCAGTTTGAATTCATGTAGTGTGTGGAACATAATATTTGGTACCTCTCATCTTCTCAATCCCTACTATCTTGGGTTTTTCACCCAAAATATAGGACAAAATGTGCTTTGTTTTCCTGAACTAACTGACCCACAAATTGTAACTTTTATTCCTTGTGTTACATGCAAATTTATCCCTCTTAATGTTGATATTTATGAAAGATGATCCCATGAAAACACTACATATTTGATCTCAATTGCAATGTCATTTGAATAACCCTCGGGTGCCTTTTTTATTGCATTGGATTGAAGCTCTTCTTTATGTAAAATGTGGAAATTTTAACTAGTGCCACCTTCATTTGAGAAAGCACGAAACTAATTCTAGGATATTATGGATAGAGGCCTGAAGTATCTTGAAATTTGTCAAATCAGAAAGAATGAACACTTGTCATTAGAGGGATCCCCATTAGCACACATGAACCAAAGGTAACAATAGCCACAAACTGATTAACTAAAAATGGAAATTTTATGTTATGGTAGTTAATCTAATCTAGGAGGACATATAACACAATAAATAATAGTATGTAAAGCATCATGTAAATGAAATAAGTAATTAAACTAGTGGAAATAAAACCCTAATGATCAAGAAAGAGTGAGGAAGTGACCTAGTTGATTAGATGAAGTAATGAGACTGTGTCGTAGAGATGATTGTGAAAATAGGATGCATGAATGACTATTTTGGAGCCCCAAAAAGATAGATCTGGATTGTATCTCAAGATTGGGGCGCCTGGAAAGGAACTGGGGTGATCTAGTGTGAAAACTAGGTGCCCTGGTTTGTGCAGGTAGATGATTTTGAAACCCTCATTGTTGATCGCATTAAGTTTTTTGCTTCGCTTTAGATATCGTTGTTGCTCCAAGATGAATAAAAGACCTGCAAAACGTTAACAAGTATCAATTCCCTAAAAAATAAGAATTCATATGAGTAGGTCAAGTGACCTCACGGCTACCACAATGGTGGACTTACTAACTAAGAGTTACACTACATTCCAAACCCAAATGTACTTCTATGTGTGTGTGTATACCCTAGGTTTCTCTTGTGTCAGTCACACTTTGTGTAATAACGAGCTAACTACGTGTAAGAAAATGTAATAAATTGGTGCATGGAATAGAATGAATCCTCCCCCTATGATGTGTGTGATGTAGATGACCCAAGCTTTGTCCCTTGTGATGGAGATATATGGATGGAATGATCTCTAATGCAATAGATGGATATAACTCTAGGTGGAGGGATAGTTCTTGGTCCCTCATTATGGTCTCATAACTTTATATGTATAGGGTTCTCTTGATATAATTTCATAATTAACCCCGAAAAGGCCAACCACAAGAAAATTCAAATGCTAAAATGGTCATAAAGAGCCCAAAAAGTGGCGGGAAAGAGAGAAAAGGATCAGGGCACCCCGGGTGCCCCAGTCAAGGCTGAAATGATGGGAAATGATGGAAACTGACTGGGCATGTGTTCGTTTAAGATCGGGAATGACGTCGAAAATAAATAAAATATGGCCAAAGGATTGGGGTTAATACTTTCTTCACTCAAGAACCTTCTAAATAGTAGTATGAGACCAGGACTAAAATAATTATATTTTTTCACAATGGGCTTTATACTGCCCAATTGTAGTTGGATTCTGGAGAATAGATTGCAATTTTGCAATCTCTAAATCGGTCCTCTCAAACAAATTAGGACCGGAAGAAGCCATGACTGTAAAAAATGAAAGTAAAATTCAATTAATAGTACTTTTAATGAAAAAATTCTCCTAAGATATTCTCCAATTTTAATGAAAATAGAAATATGATTTTAAAGCTTCAATGCAAATAATTTAGAAAATAAGAAATTACATATATCTTATATAAGTCAGTCGGAATTGACCCTAAATCCAAAAACATAATTTAGGGTACAAGCATAATTGGCAAGCATAATTGACCCTAAATTTCCAAACCTCTACGTCGGAATTATAAATGGATCATGTAACAATTTACGATCATTCATCTCCTCAATACAATGTACAATGGACTCCACCATATCCATATAAAATTCTAATATGGGATCCACCTTATTTACAAAAATTATAGGTTGGGCACTAAAATTTCGTACAATCAACCACATTGTAACATTACTCAACCTTAAGGACCATACAAGGGATACCATAATTATAATTAGGGCTAGAACACTCCATAGATGTCAAGTGTAATGTGTAACATGGGGATACCAAGGTGGTTACTAGTAAATAATAATAGAGCCTCGACCCCAAATGTGGTGGTTCTATACCTTTATTTAAAGACAAATCACATTTTACAATTTTTCCCATCTAATCAAATGCAAGAAACATATTGCACATATCGTAGAGTTCCTACACAACTTCACACATAAGACTATCCCACATTGGAGATAATGTGTAAGGATAAGTAATTACGTAATGTCACAATGGTCAATATGGTACCTAGTGAAGATATAAATTTGTAATCCATCACCATATCAAAAATTCTAAGGAATAAGCATTAGGAACCATGTAGATATAATTGAGTAACCTTTGTGTAATACTTGGAAGATTCCTCGTAATACACAATCAAATAAACCATTCTTAGACAAATATTTAAAATATGGAATAGATTCCCTACCAAGCCAGAAAAATGATAGTTTTATAAGTTTACACATACATACAAGGATTACACCCATCCCAATGAGGATATCCATATTCCATTAGAGATACCTTCATCCATTAGTGGGGATTATGATGTGGATTTGAATAATTGGATGCACATATATCATGAAATCAAACTAATGAGAATGTTACAAATGGAAGAAAGATAAAAATTACAATATTTTGGTGCACCTAATTAGGATACTTTCCTAATAAATTTTGGTGCATGATGTGGTTTTTATGACAAATTGTTTGTTCTCAGCCCAGATCTAGGGAAACAATAAGAAATTTTCTAGTTGGTGGAATTTGATAAAACTTGATGGGAACAAACTATGAGTTGAGAAAGGGGAACTCTCAAACTAAAAGGAACATGTAATTTGGTGTACCATGGATTGGATGAACCCATCACTGAAATGAAGATACAAATATGAATAGTATTGAAGTTTTGAGGCAAGCATCTCTTTAGGTATAGTCCATGTGGACTTGAGATATACTCTATACATATCAGTATGAATTCCATTATTTATCTCTCTTAATGAGGAGCATCCACGTGAAAGTTATGCCTAGGGGTAGCCTTTAAATATCAAGACCAATAAGGCAAAGCAATGAGGATGTTCTCACGTACCAACACGAATCAACCCATGTATGTTGTGTCTACTCCATAGATGTTTTGAAAGTGGGTTATTGATACCTAAGGCAACCACTCTAGGAGTTACCCAAATGCCTTAGTCTTTGAATCATAACTGTTGCGTGAAATATCAATGAAGCAATGAGCGGTGTTGTGCCAAATTCTATAAGGATGATGGCATGAGGGCTTGATCTCTTGGCATGAATATGTCTGGACAACATTATGATCATCACTCTCTATTTTTTTGGTCTCAACTTGAAGGTATAATCCCTAAGTCTTAAAGCCATACAAGAGGGCAAGTGTGACCAATAATTAAAAGAAGTAGGTCTTCATCTGAATGTCTTGAAAACATCATTTTTAAGTATGGTGAGAGTTGCAAATCCCTTTTTCAATCTTGAATCTATACATGGAATCGAGCTAACACATGTTCTAGAGAAGAGAACCCCAAAATATACAAATGAAGAGACTAACTCAACCCTATCCCCTTTGTAAATAAGAATCACCTCATTTTATTGATAGAGATGTTGAAAGTCATGACACTTTTTACCTAAAGAAATTTGAAACCCATGAGTATCAAAAAAGGAGGTTATATAATATCAAGTTGTTTCTAAAGATGTCTTATAGAATGAGACACCAAAATTATGTCATCTACAAATTGAAGAATTGTGTTAGAGGCTCCAAAGAATAAGCAACCATTTGTTGTATCTAATGTATTTATTTCTACTAGCTCATTAATGTAAGGGCCAAAAAGTGTCAAAGAGAGTGGACATCCTTTATATCACCATTTCTCATTTGTACCTTATCAACAATGGTCTCATAAGGTATCATCACAAGTGAAACTATCAAGGGTGGAAGATCCCAAGCCTTAAGCCTTTTAACTAACAAGCTATGAGGAACTGTATTAAATACCTTGTAGAAGTCTACAAAACAACAATATAATTCACAATTATTTCTTTAGCTTCCTCAATGATAGCGGCCAAAGTGAAGATACAATCACTAGTATGGTGGTCCCTTCTGAAACCTGCTTGCCCTTTGGCTCTCAACCTCTTAGTCTATGTCCATGTGGCGATATTAATGTCCAGACTTGTGGCAAAGATCTTGGCCAAGGTGTGTCCAATGATGATATTGTGGTAATTAGTATCATTCATGTCTTTACTCTTGTAGATGGGATGTATGATATAGGAGGTCCAAGAAGGTGGAAAGCCACAAATCACCGTGTAGTTAAACATGTATGCACTATGTTTAAAAAATCGAGCTTTGAGGTTCTCCATATCATGAGCTTTATTGGATTACAGCTTAGAGATGGCGTGAAGGATTAAGCGATTAGTATTGAAATGAAAATGAGAAAGTTTTAGATTGACTTGAGTGTTTGGTTGGTTTGGAGCATTATATAGGCTAGAAGCATACTCAAAACAAGTAAGGAGATTTGATATTGCACATACTAATTTCTTAGGAAGGAATACTCAAAAAGGAAGAGAGATATTTTGGGCTTTACATTTATCAATGAAATGAAATTACAGTCTTAAGAGCACCATTAGTCTAAGAAGGTATATTTTAAATTTAATATATCATTACACCAGAAATTACAGTCTTCAGAGAACCTGTATATTTTAAATTTAATATATCATTACACCAAAAATTACAGTTTTCACAACACCATTATTCTTCTCTTGTTGGAAACTGAACACCAAAATTTGTGAAGCCTGGTCATGATACAAGAGATTTTAAATGGGGTTTTACAAAAATGAGCTAGGGTTTTCACAGTTTTAAATTTAATATATCATTACACCAGAAATTACAGTTTTCATAGCACCATTATTCTTCTACTGTTGGAAACTGAACACCGAAATTTGTGAAGCCTGGTCATGATACAAGAGATTTTAAATGGGGTTTTACAAAAAAATGAGCTAGGGTTTTGCAAAAAATGGTATCGAAATGGCTACGGTTTTGCTAAAAAATGGGTTTCAATTTTTTTGCCCAAATACATCACCAATACAACACCCTAGTATCGAAATGGCTACGGGTTCCATACCTGGTCCCTCATCATTAGTGGGCTCGTCATTGGTGGGCTTGTTTGTTGGGCGTCATTGGTGGGCTCGTTGGTGGGCTTTGTTCTCAGTAATCTTCATGCGAAGGAGGAGGGGCGGAGGAAAATGAATTCCTCCACAGTGCCTCCAATATATAAACAGGGGGTTCGCGCAAACCCCATTAACTGTCACACGTGGCAAGATAATGGCCTACGTGTCACTTCGCCTGAACCATGTTCGTGCGAATGAGGGATTCGTGTGAACCCTCCTTGCATACTGCCCCACAAAGACATTCCCCACTTGCATTTTTGGGACAACAAGTGGGACACAACACCATGCATTGACCCAAGTGCGTGATTTATTGACTACATTTGCTCCCACTTTATGTTGGTGAGCTAAAATCTCGGTAATATAAAGTAGATAGAGATGTGCACTTGAATACCATGTAGATTGATGAAGAATATGTGCCAAAGGACTAGAAAAAGCGTGGAATGACAAAAAAATGATGGAGCATGGAAACTAAGGATGAAAAATGAAAAAAGTGATGAGAGTGAACCTAGGGTGGAAACCCGTGTGTTGTTGCCGATGTGTAGTTTATTTATAATACTTATGTAACTCCTTTTGTTATAAAATAATGCTAATAATGAGACCATAATGCCATGTAAAAGTAAAGCATACAAGAGTGAAATGAGATTTGAGGTTAGGAATAATGTCACTCTTGGAGTCCTTATAACTCAATTAGATATTTCCATGTGTTAAAAAGAATATGAATTGCCTTGGTGAGGTCAACTTCGAGAAAACAAAAGATATTTATAAATCTAAATAAAATTTCTTGGCTTGGAAATATTGAATGGATTCAACAATTTATCAAACTATTTTTAACTATGATGGGAAATAAGAACACCGAGATCAAATTTTTTTTGGGGAAATGGTGTCTTGATCTAAATCTGCCTCAAATCCTAAGATTTATGTCTTTACATCACGTCAAATTCACTATTGTAGTAAGGGTAAAATTTAAACATTGAATAAATGTTTGAGAAACATAAGCTTAACATAAGAATGAGTAAATTAAGAACTTTGTATGCAATTTTAAATATGCCAAATAATTATGTAAGTTATGGAGATTGTCATAAGAGATAAAGAGCCAACTTAAATGGTTGAACTGTAAGTTGAATATGAAATGAATTTAAGAATCTGTAGGTGGAAAAAGGATAAAGAGAGAGGGGGAGAGAGAGAGGGGGAGGGAGGGAGGGAGGGAAAGAGGGAGAGAGATTGTCGTAAGAGATAAATAGCCAACTTAAATGGTTGAACTGTAAGTTGAATATGAAATGAATTTAAGAATCAGTAGGTGGAAAAGGGATAAATATAGAGGGAAAGAGAGACGGAGGGAGGGAGGGAGGGAGAGAGAGGGAGAGAGATTGTTGTAAGAGATAAAGAACCAACTTAAATGGTTGAACTGTAAGTTGAATATGAAATGAATTTAAGAATCTGTATGAGGGGAGAGAGAGGGGGGGATTTAAAGATTAATGTGTCATTGGATATTTGGATGATATTCTGATTTTTAGTGCCACGTGGGAGGAACATCTAAAACAATTTCAACAAGTCGTGTAATTTCTTAGAGAGAAACAATTGTTATGTAACATGAAGATGTGTGAATTTTTCAAATAGTCACTTATCTATCTTAGGAACATGGTTGGAGGAGGAGAGCTACGAGTGGATCCAAAGAAGGTGGAATCCATAACCAACTGGCCAACACCAACGGGAGCCATAGAGACTAGAAGTTTTGAGGAAGCAGTACAATACATGAGGAAGTTCATTTCGGGCATCTCTGCTATTGGAGCATCTCTACACATAACAACTGTAAAGGGTATGGGTTTTAACTAGGGTAAGGAACAAGATTAGGATTTTGAGTTATTAAAGTACAAAATTATTCATGCTCCAGTACGTGTTCTTCCTAATTTGCAGTAGCCCTTTGAAGTAGATACATATGCTAGTGATTATGCTATGGGAGAAGTGTTGCTGCAGGGAGGTAAGCCAAGTATGTTATCATTCTAAAATTTTCACTTCAGCAATTAAGGGATATTCAGTATATGATAAATAAATGTATGCATTAGTTTAAGAAATAAATAAATGGAAACATTATTTGTTGGGAAAAGAAACTATTGTGCACACTGACCACAAACCTCTCTAGTATTTGTAAGCACAGTCTAAATTGTAGTAGGCAATGCACTACAACTAGATGGGATTCCTTCAGTAGTTCCATTTAGTGATCAAGTATAAGAAAGGAAGCACCAATTTTTTGGTAGACATGTTGTCTAGGCCACCCACACAGGAGAAAATCTCTAGTTTTGCCACTATCTCTTAGATTGAGCCCTTCACGAAGGAAACTTATGGAGAGGCATATGCTCAAGAAAAATATTTTCGAGATGAAATATGAGCAGTTGTAGTCCCAAGGGGATGAAAGGATGGGTATTGAACATTGTTATCTCAAATATAGGTTTCTCTACCGATGGGGGAGGATGTGTGTGCCAAAGGAAGAAAGGAATTTATTGATGAGGGAAGCACATACCTCTAAAGAAGCAGGAAATTTTGTATTGGTAATACCATGGCCCACATGTAAAGTTACATGTATTGGTCCAATATGCAAGAATAAGTGTCTAAATTCAGAAGAGGATGTAAAAAAAATTGTACAAGCAAGCCTAAAATCGGGAAAGAAGGTTTTTATATGCCTTTACCAGTCCTACTCGATCGTGGGAAAAATTGTATGGATTTTATAAGAGGACTATCTATGTATAAACATGTCCATGATTATCTATATGTTGTTACTATATTTAGCAAAAGGCGTGTTCTATTGGAATGTAAAAATATAATAAAAGCATATGAGGCACTAAACGTTTCTTTGTTAATGTATCAGTGCATTTTGTCTTCTTTGAAGTCTATTATTTCTTATAGAGATTACAGGTTCTTCCGAAAGTTTTGGAATAATTTTTGGGACAAGATAAACACCAAGTTACAGAGGAGCACGACCTTCCATCCACATACACATTGTAAAACGGAGGTTGTGAACAAGAATTTGGAACAACTTATTAGAGGATATTATAGCAAATATCCACTGACTCGATGAGTCCTTAGCCTACATTCACATTCCTACAACCAGGTGGTACATACATCCACTATGAAGTCACCATTTGAAGCATGCTTGTGATATATACCTAGCAATCCACTAGATATGGAAATTTAGAAGTAGGAAGAAGGGGAGATACATGATTAAGAGGTGACTAAAGTTGTGAATTTTGTTGAGAGGATCCGAAAAATGCATCTTAAGGTGAAGGAACATTTGGATAAATCCTAAGCCGTATAAGGCTAGACACGATCAACATCATAGAGAGAATAAAATTTATGTTGGAGGAAAATATTAGCTTTACTTGAGAAAGGAGAGATTACAAGGCCAAACAAGGAAACTCAAGCCACTACGGTATGGACCTTTCACTATATTAGAGCGGGTTGGATAAAATTCCTTTAGGCGTGATTTGTCATCATTCATGTGGATGTACTTAGTAGTAAATAGTGAGAACTTGCACCTATAAGAGCCATCCATACTGGACGAAGAAGAAAAATGTTAGCTACTACCTTTCATAGAGGATTGCATTCAGGACTCACGAGTCTTGACAGATTGGACTCAAGGGGATGACACCAAGGAAGACTGGTGGTACTCGAAGGATAAAGTGAGGGAATTGTTTCCTCATCTACTTCCCCAATAATATTTTGTGGGACCTAAAGCCTCCTGAGAAGGAGAGGTGTGATCTATAGGGATCTAGAAAATCACCACTTCATCATAACAACCAATACCAGAATACAAATCAGACCAAAGGTAAATGAAGAGTAGACTGTTAAGTTATAGAATCACCCCTCTGTGTAGAGTAGTGGTTGCATAACTTACCCGGAGGTTGTGTAACCACCCATGTATAGAACTTCAGTTGTGTAACCACTGGTCTACATACACTGGCGATCCTATAACTAATGGACTAAAAAGAAAATGAAGCCACGAACCGTCACAGAATTCAAACATCGTGATCGTGTCTCTTCCTTGGATGTCTCTTCTTATTTTCAAATACACGTGAGGACATGGGGAGAAAGTTATTTAAGAAAGAGGATAGGTATGAATTGATCAACAAATTTTAAAAGAAGAAGAGTAAGAAAGAAACCATTGGAGCTAGAAGTGTTTTTAAGAAGCAAGGTGTTGAATAGAGCAATAAATTATAGAAGGGAGGTGTAGACATTGTTTATCTCCCTTCATCTTATTTTAATTTGTATTTCTTTTATAATTAGCCAATATATAAGTGGGAAGAAAGATCGATTTCCCTTCCTGACTGTTTTCCCTCAAATTTGGGGTTTCCAGGATAAAACTTTGTGTGCCTGCTAAATTTTCATTTATCCTTTCCTAAAAAATAATTCTATCTTTATATTTTATTCACTAACAATTAAAGACTGTAATTCTCAAAAGTTAGAAGTAGAACAATAATATTTTTTGGTCTTATAAATCTTCAAAGCTATAGGTTTACAAGTCACCTTCTATGCCTTCTACATGTAATCACACTAATGTACCTTAAATATTACAATTACCGACACCTTTCATGTTTGATCTCAATACTACACAACATGATATTCTTCCTCGGATCCTCACTCATCAATTGATAAATTTTCCAACTACTCGTTATTATCTTGTTTATTGTCTTGCAAAATACCAAGGTCACCCATATTGCAATTACCATTGAATTAATGGACATAATGATAATGAATTTTATGCTCTTAAATGACAAATTGACAACCTTAAGCATTATGGTCTCATTTCATTTGTAGAAAAAATGCTACTACATGCTCTTCTCCAATTAAGATATCCCTCTGGTTCCTAAATCTGATTCATCTATGTATAATGAGAATCATTCCATAATTATTAATTTTCTTTCTCTGGTAAGTCAAGAGCCACCTATTCAACCCATTCTAACTCAGCAAATTCCTCTCAAAATCATTCCATTCCCTCCTCCTCTCAAATCTTCTACTTTATTACCAACTCCAACTAAGAAACTTCCTCTCAAAATCAGTCAAACAATCCTTCTCTCAAGTATTCTATAACGTTATCAATTCCACATAAGCTACCACCATTCAACATCCCTCCTCATCCTACTACACTTCCATTAATAATTCATTTTGTGGAACAAACTATTCCATATATTGATGGCCAATACATATTTCAAGCCCCGTCACCATCGCAATGTATTTCTTTCATTGTCTAATAGACCTCCATCACACACATACTTGGGTGACATCATAGCTTATCCACCTTGTATTGATATATAATGTCTCTATCATCTCATGCCATTGACGATCCGTGATTAATATATAATAATTCCTAAGCATCACTTCAAACCCCTTTAATACACAACTTGTATCATCATTACCCTATGGCACACTCTATTTCCACGGTTCATACTCAACTACCGAGGATATAAATATAAAATCAACTTCACCATATTACACTACAACAAACAAGCCTTTTTACCACAATTATTCCACAATATTGCCACAATTTAGAAGAATTGTAGAATACTTGTAGCATCTCTATGAAAAATTTTTTTGGTCATTTCTAAGTATTGTGGATATTCTACAATTTACATATAATGATAATAATTCATAGAAAAGTCACATATCCAACCATTCTTCATAGAAATTCCACAATTTTTAGAAAATAGAACTAAAATGATCGTAAAATTATATTAATAATAAAATTCAATATTAAATAATTTTGAAATATCATGTTATAATACACACATATTATATTAAAATATGTTTATTCTATTGTGTTTAAGAAGAAGAATATATTTTTATCTTTATAATATATTTTTATTTTTATTTTAATTATAAATACTTTTTTAAATATAAGCCATTCTTTTTTATTATTCCTATTAATATAAATAATTTTCTTAAGAGAATTATTAATTGATTTATAAATAATAAATGTAGAATATATGTGGCATTTCTATGATAATTCAAATTTTCTATTTTTAAATATTGTGGATGTTCCACAATTTTATGTAAGTGTTAATAATTTGTAGCTAATTCACATATACAACACTTTCTCATTGAAAATCCACAATCTTATTCAATTTTTCTATTTTTAAATATTGTGGATGTTCCACAATTTTATATAAGTGTTAATAATTTGTAGCTAATTCACATCTAGCTACAACACTTTCTCAATGAAAATCCATAATCTTATGACAATTTTTTAAAATTTAAAATATGGATCATATTTACACACATTTTTTTAAAAGAAAATAATCACTACAACAAATAAATCTTTTTATCACTTGCTATTCCACAGAAAATAGACAATTCAAAAGAATTGCAATATATTTATTATTTTTCATCTCATAGATATTGTGGATTTTCAACAATTTTAATTTAATAATAATAATTTATAAAGAAATCACATCTCAAAACTTTTGTAGCAGGATATATATATATATATATATATATATATATATATATATATATATATATATATATATATACCTACCTACCCATCACATTTGTATGACAAATTTATCAAGATTAACATGTCATTATAATAGTCTTGAAATTCCGCATAAAATACACTGAATATGTAAAGACTACCCTAAAATTAGAATGATTTACTTAATTAAAAAGTCTTCGAGGGAATCAAATTTAAAATACTTTTAATATATCACAATGCAAAAAAACTATTTTTATTATAACATATATTAAAAATAATTAAAGTTATTATAATTCACAATGTAACATAGACTAATATGAACTTTTCACATTGCTTCAGAGAAAAGATTTAATTTTTTTATAATAATATTAATCTACCGTTATTCTATAGTTGAATATAATTTATTTAAAATTATAATAGTAGGAAAATTCATGTTTAAAATATAATAATTTTTGCATATTTTATATTACAACAAACAAGTTTTTTAAAGAAAATTATTTTACAATATTTAAATTAATAAATATCTCACAATAATAATGTATTTTTGGTTTTCAAATATGATAAATATTCTACAATTTAATTATAGTGATATTAATTTGTTTCCACTATATCAATTAAAAACAAAAACAAAAAAACTAAATACATTGTTTAATATAATATCTATTTTAAAATATAACACAATTTTACCAATTTATTAACCATGTATTTTTACTATAATTAACAGTTAATGTTTTTAGTGACAGCTACAAATAAGTCAACAATAAAATATAAAAAAAAACCAGCTTTATAGGAATTCACATTAATATTCATTAACTAGAGTCTCCTTGATTATATTAACACGCTTGAAGTGAGAGTAAGTATAACTGAAACCGAAATAGAAGGATGCAATCGTGCAGATTGCAAATGGATTGAATAAAAATATTTTCAACCTTTGATAAATGAATTAGATCGACGGCTCTGCCGAGTTGGACATGTTCAACACTTTTAATAAATCTGAATGGTCTGTTGAATTGATTTTTCTTCAATATTTGATAGAAGAAACATGAGTGTTCACAGATTTTCTCGATCTATGAAGGATTTAATGGCAAAAAAATGCTGATTTGCTTTGGGGATTTTAGAGGAGGCAGGAGGTAAATGAACTTGATTATGACGAAATGGTAGGATTTAGATTTCTATTTTTATATAATTTACTCTGTATGGAGTATGATGTAATCTCACAGGGTTGTTATTTATTCAAGCAATATAATGAAAATTATGTGTTTTTTAATTTTACCACAGATGGTTCCAACTTTAAATTAAGTGCATAAAATCATTAAGGCAATCGATTCTTATATAATAGATGGAAATTGTTATTATTTAATCATATTTACTGAAATTGCAGGAAATGTAGATGCGGCATCGAGAGGGCGGATGAAATTTGCATAGATGGTGCAATGAGTCAGGAAAGAGAATCTCAATTCTCCCAGTTGGATTTTACGCTTGGTGAAACAATGCAACACCTTTTGAGGATACTCTTGTCTTCTAAGCTACAATAAGAAGACATGATGCATTCAAATGATTAAACTCATTTTCTTTGTCATGCGTCCAAAAAAAAATTAGATCTGTAACAATGGAGGTTCATGCAGAGATTATAAGCTCCGCTACGAAAGGTGGACAACAATAAAATATATTAGCAGAGGTGTTAAGCCACTTTAAAACTGTGTTTCCTTCCATGTTATGGATAGTTAGTTTTATCTAATCTTTTATATTACTATTCCCCACACTAAAAATTTTGAGTGTGAAAACCAAATATGAAAATATATATATGGATTTGTCAATTAACTTTGATATGTTTTCTAGTTTGAAACACTTTTATTGTCTCGTATTGATGGCTGATTGGTTTCTATTTATTCTTTGAACACTCATGTAAATAAGTCCGTCTTTTCATTCATCCCTTTAAGAATATTGAATACTTTATTAAAAGGAAAATTTATTATTACAATTTCAAATCATATTATTTATTTTATTTTCTCTCTTTTTGGAAAAGTAAAAATAGTTTAATTGCAAATAACAATTTTATAAATATGTTTGTGGGTAATTTTTAAAATTAAATTTGTGTAATTAATATATTATTATATAATGTAAATAAATTTATATGAAGATATTAGGTTATATAATTTAATCATAAAATTATTATTTTTAAAAAATAATAGTTCTATCATGTTGATAAAAAGGTTGGACATACATACATATATAAAGTAACATGAATTTGAAATTTGGAATAGTAAACATTTCTTTATAATATATTTTTCAATATATAAAAATGACAAATATTATTTTCTAGAAATATATTCCTATTTAATAATAAAATTATATATTTTGTGTCTTAAATGTGAACAATCCACATAAACAATTATTTAAATGAATGTGAAATTGGTTCTTAATAGTATCTTTTCTATATTTTTAAAAAGATAAATTCACAATTAATTTTTGTGGCAATCAAATTGTAGTTTCCACCTACAAGTTTTATGTGGTAAGGACATTTGTAGAAAAAAATTGTTGACATTTTTACAAATATAATGTTGATGAGAGATATGAAATTTTAATTTGTGGAATTTCTACAAAGATTGAATCTATAGAAAAACTACATTTTGGTGAAAATTGTGGAATACTAACAAAAAGAAAAAATGTAGAAATATTACAAACATCATGAAATGTGGACAATGTACAATTAAAAAATGGAGGTTAGCTATAAATTTTATGAATTGTGGACCATCCACGGTATAATGAATTGTGGAAAAACTACAATAATATATAAAAATGTGGATTAGCTACACTTCCAATGCCACAATTTTAATTTTTGGAATACCATATAACCACAAAAATATTGTTGAAAAATTGTGGTAAAAGATCTAGTATGTTGTAGTGTTACCTCTTCATGCTCTATGCTTCATGTTTTATTCTATCAAATGCACACTCTTATACCATTTTCTGATGACACACTATTGTTCTATGGTTCATTATTGATTGTTGAGGGGGTTTTATAAATGAACCTCATCTCACACTCATACACATCCACTGGGGGGCACACTTATCCTATCACATTCATATTGCATACCATTCCATCACACCCATAGACATCATTCACATAACTTGGTTGCACGTAATATTGCTTTCTTATTTTACTTACATGTACACTTTTTTTTCCATGCTAAATAGATATTTAGCGTGTTATTATCTTTATCATATACACATGTGTGTTCACTTGGTCTGTAGTTGTGAATCGATATCTCTTAGAGGTCTTTATATATTGTAATGATGTTTTCCATTGTACCTCTTACCAGTCCCACGAAGGCCTCGGCAGACATTACTTTCTCACACATTACAAGTGCTATCAATCCATCATATACTCCTTCATATTATTACTAGCACATTAAATTCCACGTGTGTGTGTGTGTGTGTGTGTGTGTGTGTGTGTGTGTGTGTGTGTGTGTGTGTGTGTATTCCATGACATACTTGTTATATTTCTAACATGCTAACGGGTGCTTCATGTGCAAAATTTTCCGTGCAAGACTATTTTTCACCATGGTTATCTGACACTTTGCTTGAAACTATTTTCAATTGATTGATATTGTATGTCATTGTTTACAGGGATCATTGCTTGTATTATTCGGCCACTTCGGCCTTGATTGAATTGTGAAATTGTGAGTAATGTCCCATGTTTGAAACCCACTTTTCAAGGTCTATCATGTATGCACACTTATTTGTTACACTTTCTTCTATTACATGCTTTCTAATTTTTCTACTAACATGTGTATCTAGCAACTTTTTTTTGTGTGTTCCATGGTTTCTACCTTACACATCCCCACCCTATGCAGGGATATAGTTTCAGATTAATGTCATGTCTTGTCTTTTGGGTTGCATTCTCCTATCGATGTCACATACACCCCAAATGAGGGGGCATACATTTGGTGAATAAATAACCCCATAAATCAGCTCAGAGCTACAACATAGTACATTACAACACAAAATTTCCATAGGATACAGTTACAACACTGGCTTAGAATCACACTTGGGTAAGAATCACAACAGAGACACAAAAACCCAGGCTCAAACAAGAGTGCCCAGGTGCCTGTTTCCTCCCCTATGTACTAATTTAATTGGGGCACACACAATCAATTTCTCATATCATCACAATATACGAAGCCTTCAAAGAAATTTTAAAGTATCAGGCATAGTTCTCTAGAAAAAAAATGCATTATATTTCCATTTCAATTGGAACAAGCATTTCATTTAGAACTAATTTAGGATAGCATGAAAAAAATAAGGATGCACCATCTGCAGTGGTACTTATCAAAAAGAGTCATGAAAGGAGAGTAACACTAGACCTCTCTCCCCAACACTTTCTCTTTGGCATAAGATCGCCAAAAACTTGCACTTGGCATGAGATCACCCAAAAAATCACTCTTGGCATGAGATTACCCAAAGACAATTGTTCTACATAACGTTTAGAGGATATTTTTCTATCCTTTTACACTCTTCTACATCAGGTGCACCCTTTCCTTTTACAAACTTTTACATACTCATGCACATTTTTCCCTTATTTATCATATACAAGACTTTGACTACATTCTTTCTCTTCTTTTTGTAGGTCCATCCTTACAAGAAGAAGTAACAACAAGCACAAAAATTGTCAAAATAATGGGTACACCACGTTACAACACATAAGCTTCACCCTAGGGTCACTTTCTCTTCCTAATTTCCATGCTCTATTTTTGCATCATTCCATGCTTCACTTGTCCACTTGATGCATTCTTTTCCACACACTCTACATGGTTATTACATATGCATATTTTATCTACTTTATGTTATCAAGTATTCACTCAAAAACATAAAGTGGGGGGAAATGTAGAAAAAAAATCACACACTTGGGTACATTTCTTGGTCCTAAACATATACTTGCATTCATATGATTCCTAATAAAGAAAACTAGAAATTGATGATTGTCCTTGGCATTTTTTTTGTGTTTCTTATTTTCTATTTGGTATTACATACCCTACAACCCAATTCATATTTTACTTATTTATCTTTTATGGCTCCAAACACCAACTGACACCAAGCCAATACAGGGAGCACCCAAATGCCCCTATCCTTTTTGGGTGCCCCGACTCTTTTCCACCTTACTCGCCCTTTTTGGGCCTCTTGTATCTTTTGTGCATATTTTTACTCATGTGTTTTCCTTCCATTGTCAATAACAAAATTAAAACAATGGAATCATATAAATACATAGTCATGTGTTTAAAATAAGGAACCGAAAACTAAGAATTACTACTATCACCTAATATTGCATGAAAAAGGAAGCTAAACCACTTTAAAGCATTCATTTTGCATTCAATCAAGGGAATAAGGAATGTATTTTCTGCATACACTGCATAGGAAGTGGAACTTTTTTTTTCCATCCATACATTCTACTATATTGTTACATTTAGCTACAATCCCTTCTAAAGTGTAACTTCCACAAGGGCATCCTAGGGAAAGATTATTACACACATTCACCAGAACTACATGGAGTCTGAGATGTAGTGCAACGCTCAATCGTAAGTTCACTCTCAGGGTGATCGTCGGCGTAAGTATGAATCCCCATTCTGCATCTTTATTTTTTGGATTTGATGTGTTTTGTTGGATTTTATAGGTGATATCTATTTTTCAGGTTACAAGTACCCTCAATGATCATATTGTGACACACAGGCGATCAATATGGAATATTTGTGAAACTTGTGTGACACAATAAATATCAATTTCTGACCATTTTTGTAGTCACATGCACCTAGTAGAGGTCTTTATCACCCAGGCGTCCATGTCCTGCCATGGGTGCCCATGTCAGCTACATTCCTGCATTCCAAAAATTATCCCGATTATTAACGAAATTGTTCTCTTCCTATTTAGCAATTTTCCCACTCCATAGCACTTCCATATCAAGCGTAAATCAACTAAGTCATACTTTTTATATCTCTTTCTTAGGGTTTCACACTTATTTTCTTATTTGTTTGCGTCATATTGTACTTAGCAGTTGTATATCATAGTTTACAACAGTCACTCTATAATTAGGGTTTAATAAAAATATATTTTTATTACATCAACTACATACCACTTTAGTTAATTTAATTAGTTATTTGAATAAATAATTATCAATTATCTACTCACCCTCCACTTTACTATCCAACCCACTCAAGTTGAACTTGTCACTCCACTCAAGTTCTAGAATTCTATAAACCTGGAAGAAAATATTCATGTACAACTAAATTTGGAATAAAATTAAGATCCAACCAATTTTAAATAAATCCTTTTAATTTCATGAACTACACAAAACAAATCAACCATGCTAAATAAGTAAAATGAAATTAATAGCTTGTAACTCAGAAAATTCCTTCTTCCTCAATCCATTTCCTTTTTTGCATATATATATATATATATATATATATATATATATATATATATATATATATATATATATATATATATATATAAGAAGCTTCATTCCTCTAAATTGATCATTGGAAGCTTGGAGAAATTAGTGTTTCTCTTCCAGAATATCATTTGAAATCAGTTGAATACACCCTTATGCTACACATTTCATCACTCATCCACCATTCAATCATCCTCCATCCATCACTTGCTCATAGAAAAATTCACTTCTATTTGAAGTATGTTTCGAAGCATCCACATTGAGTCCATCATAGAGGTTCAACAAGCTCAGTACTTCATTCCAAGGTACAGAAAATCTCATTTGAGGTTACAAGGAGATGTAAAGGATGGGATCAGGTTTCAACTTGTTGTATGGTTTCTTCCATTTATTTGTTTTCTCTTGTACACATATGGTTTATGGACTAAAACATAGTGGAATGTTTATATATATTAAATTAGGAAAAATTATAAAATTTAATGGCTTGTTGATCTTCTAGACTGTATACATTTTTGGTTTGCTAAAATTATTAGAAGAGTGTTTTCATCTATTGACAACAATGACATAAATGATCTAAAAACTATCAATTGAGATGTTATAAATATTTTTAGGCTAGATTGTTGTAAGTGTATAAGTTATGATCATAATTGTTTATAAATTTATTTAATAAATTCTATTTATTTTCTAGGAATATTTATTTAGTACTCACACAATGTCAATCAATATATTGTTTGATATTTCTCTAATATTATTTACCCATTGTTACATAGGTTGTTTAAACAACATGTATAACAAGCAAGATAGCTATCGACAAGCAAGATAGCTATTGACATGTGGGTCAGCTCGCATGCAATCTTCCTGTGGGTTGGAGGAGCATTCTACCATAGGTAAAGATTTGCATCTGATTTTATTAATTTTGAATTAAGCAGTATTGATTTGGTTTATATTCGGCTTGAACAAAAGGGCTCCAACAGTTCTTTTGATCTTCTTTGTGGAGCACATACATTAGATTCAACTTGCCTTGACACATTTCATCTTATTTGTACTCAAAGTTAATATTCGTGCAATATTTGGTATTGATTTTGTCTTACACCATCTCCGCATATCATGTAGTTTGTTAATGGGTTGTGAATAACACTCAAAATGTGTGGATCATTTCACTGACAACCTGCAAAATTCAACACAAAAGAAAATATTTGATCATCACCGCCTTGACGTTGGAGCTGGTTACTTGTTAATTGATACATGTTTTTTTGTCTTTCAATTCGAATTGTTTCTTTGGTCAGTATAAGTGAGTTTTAGTCATTAGCGGTAATAGTCAATAGTTTTTGCTATTGTTTTGTCTATGTTTTTAGTCTTTTAATTTAAGTCGTTCAATTGTTAATAGAATATTTTAGATATAATTAATAGTGAATTCTATTAAAATGTGTCGAATTAGCCTCTCCATGTTATTTTGTTAGAATCTTTGTATATAGAGTAAAAGAAAATAGGTGTATGTATACATCATTTTGTATCAATAGTTGATTTAATTTCAAGTTTCAAATGTCATTTCTCACTCAAAAATTTGTTGAGTTATTGTTATTATTAAAATTACGTATTTGTCTTCATTTAGAGTGTTTCATACAAAAATTCAATAGTTAAATAAGTCATCAAGATCATGAGTCACATAATAGGACATGTTTCACAGGGGTGATGATCTGCAGTTGAGTTTGTGAATGTTTTTATTGTGTGAATGTTTTTATACTATGTTCACACTAAGGGGGGGCATGTTAGGAATATTTATCTAGTACTCACACGGTTACATGTTGGTCAATATATTGTTTGATATTTATCTAATATTATTTACGGATTGTTACATAGGTTTTCTAAACAACGTGTATTACTAAAAAAACTTCTACTTGTAAATTTCATAATTGTACTACCTAAGAGTGTTATACTCTTCACCCAAAATAAAATCCCTATGAATGCAAACAAATATTTTCTAATCCACACAGTTCCATAAGATAGAATAGCCAAAATAATTATACACACCCTACATAATTGTGCCCCTACCATTGTTCCTTCACAACTCACCCTCCTCATTAATTAGGTTTCATTTCCACAAATTCTTCCTCTATTCAACACTTTTTTCTTCCCCTATCAACGTATCAAATACACCTCCTTTATGTGATTATTATTTTTATATAATTTTGAACATCCATTTCACTTCCTCTTTTCCTTTGAATACTTTCCCATTTTGGTGAAACAAATTTTAGACTTTGATCTTGTTGTATACGTATTGTCAGCATTTAACTATATTTCTCTAAGGTGGAAAGATCAATGATGATAGGAAAAGGAATCAAATTACCCTAATATGATTTTGGTACCTAATATTGGTCCATGTGGTTTGCCATATTTATCTTCTTGTTTACAAATGGTTAGTCCCACAAGTATTTGTTTAAAGGCCATATTTTGTTTAAATGGTACCTTTAAAATATTTAGTTGACATATTTTTCTAGGATCCATATTGTTAATTTATAATGACTTAATTAAAAGAGAAAACAACATGGTTTTAGGTTGTTGTAGGTGGATGTTGTTATGATCCTCAGTCATTATTCTACAAAAAAATTGAATTTAAAAATGTGGGGATGGTACCATTATTTGACTATCCTTATATTTAAGAGCTTTGTAAGGCCCTTAGCTTGATCATTCTTCAAACCAATGAAAATTTATCATTTCCGATGAAAACTTTTTATTATGAGGCCAAAAAATTATATAAAAATTAAGCTTATTTACATAATGCATTTCCTTATAATATCACAATAATAAATTCTTGATTTATACAAGGTAATATACTACATTTATTGGTTTCTTTAAGGGGATTCCTATCTATTTTAATAGACGGAAATGTTCATTTTCCATTAGGTGTTAGATTCAAATAAAGATAAGATAATAAAGATAAAGGATGAAATATATATTATAGTCATGGAAGAAGTGGGAACCCAAACCGAGAATAATTGAAGAATGATAGACAATACCTTAACTATAATATGGTTTCTATTTCTAAGGATATGAATGCACATTATTATTTAATGCTTTGTCTTCAAGTTATCAGTAAAGATTTTAGATCTTGAAAACATATTTATCCTCTTTTATAGACCAAAAACATAGATATAAAATATTTATAATGATGGCTTACTTATAGAGCTAGATGGGGAGCTACCCCATCACATCTACTCTTATACAAGGTCATCTTCAAATCCATTCATTCAAATGTTTTTTTTTGAGAATATTTTTTAAACTCCCAAGATTTCCTAATCAATGATTTTACTGAAATACACTATGTTGTTCTACTTCAACACTATTCCAAAATGAAAAAAAAACAATAAAAACTACTAGTGTTTAGAATTAGTCTAGTTATCTACTAGGGAAATAAAAAGGTTGTGATCAATCAAATAAATAATGCCAAAAATCATAAGGAGCAATTGAAAATAAGAAAAACACTAAAAAAATATTTCTTGTTTGGAAACTTCAAAAGAGGTTAAAAACAAGTAGGGAGTGGTATTTTCCCATATACCTCTCTTCTTATGCCCAAAAAAGGAGTAAAAATAATTTTATAACATGTATAATAGTCCTTATTTATTTATCACTTAGCATCCTCCTTTAGTCATTCAATCCAAACCTTCTCCTATAACCAACATAAACTAACTTTTATGATTCATTATTTCTTGCAGATCATGCATACCATTTAACATGCATGGATGTATCCTTTCATTTACCACAAATATGCTAGGAGTATGAAAACTTAAGAGAAACCATTTACTGGTTGATATTATGTAATTTACAAATATTGCAAGTAAAGCCACATGTTTGGGAAAATTGATGGTTGCCAAACTATCATGGAGGTTACACAACTAGAGTGATAGTGTTGTGATCACATATTTATAAATATTGGTAGTTATACAAATAGTGTAATGCATCAAGGACTTCCATTTCTGCCACCACAACATCTAGGTCATTAGTGGCTAACACCTCTCGCTCTCCTTGAATGGGCACCCCCTTAGATCTCTTCTTGTTTCACAACCGCTTCCCAATAGACGGGGTAGCTAATTCCTCAAGTGACAGGACAAATACAGAAGGTCCGACCCCTGTCTTATCAGTCACACTTCTTAGCATTTATTTCCCTGTGTTCAAACCATCCATTTTAAGATCTAATCCCACTCTCTCTGTAATGCCCCGTGCATCGAGGAGAGTGTAATGCATCGAGGACTTCCATTTCTGCCACCTTGGCCTCCTCCCAACCACCCGGCCTGCAGACTTTTGACCACAGCATCTTTTCTGTCCTTGCGTGCGGGAGACGGGAGTCGGTGGAGGCATTTTTATTCACCAGGATCTTATTTTGATTTCCTCCTTCAATGCTTTGGACGCAGTCTGAATTGACGTGATAGCTGGTAGAGTAGGCGTGTTACCTCCACCTTCTTGAGTGCTGCGAGGTGTGTTCTTGCTGGGGATCCACAGCAACAACCTGTGACAGTAATTAGCCAGGCAGCAGGCGTGTTGCAGTATAGTCGAAGCCTTTGTAAGTGCCTCCACCAAGCGGGTTGTCCAACTTTGTTGTTATCTGTTCAGTATCAATGCATCCTCAGATTCGGGATCCTCCTTCAAGACATTTCTGTCAAAATCGACTATGTGACAGTGAGAGTGTTACCAGGAGACCTGAAGAAATTCCTTTGCAAAGTTTCTCTATTGAGATCTCACTTGTTTTACGATGTAACCCATGGAAGAGGATCTCATAGGCGTGGATCTGTTTCATATCAGAATATTCATGAAACATAATTTGCTTTGCAATTATATGAGCTGCTTCAACGAGTCACCAAGTTGGCAGGAGCAAATCACAGTGCGGGGTGTGGTGGTGAGCGGTGTGCTGGGAGCAGTGTTTTGTGTGATTACTCACAAGTTGAATATGACTGTGGGAGTCATTCCTTCTCTCAACGTGGCCGCTGGTTTGCTCGGATACTTCCTTATCAAAACATGGACTGGTGTCTTGTCAAAGCTGGGTATATGGACTTCTCCCTTCACCAGGCAGGAGAATACCGTCATTCAGACCTGCGTCGTTGCCTGCTATGGCATCGCTTTTAGTGGCGGATTTGGGACCTATATATATTTTCCATGGACAAAACAACATACAATTTGATTGGATCCAACTACCCAGGCAATAGAGCTGAAGATGTTAAGAATCCCTCACTAGGGTGGATGTTTGGCTTTGTTTTTGCAGTCAGCTTTTTGGGCCTATTCAGTGTTGTTCCTCTTCGAAAGGTAATGATATTAAATTACAAACTCACATATCCAAGTGGTACTACTACATCTTTACTGATAAATAGTTTCCACACTCCCGAAGGTGGTGAAACGGCAAGAATGCAAGTACGATGTCTTGGGAAATATCTCAGCATTAGTTTCATTTGGAGCTTCTTCAAGTGGTTTTAGCGGGATTGGAGATTCATGCGGATTTGACAACTTTCCAAGTTTTGGATTGGAAGCATACAGAACACATTTTATTTCGACTTCAGTGCAACCTATATTGGATGTGGCCTTATCTGCCCCCACATTGTAAATTGTTTGGCTTTGCTTGGGGCTATAATATCTTGGGGGTTCTTGTGGCCTCTCATTAGCAAACGTGCAGGGGACTGGTTTCCATCAGACCTTGGAAAGCAATGACTTCAAAGGTCTCTACGGCTACAAGGTATTTATAGCCATTTCCCTTATTCTAGGTGATGGGATATACAATTTGATCAAGATAGTTGGCATTACTTTCAAAGAAGTTTATTTCCAACATAGAAAAGAAAACGAAGTTTCTCTTGTCAACAGTGTTCAAGTTGGTGACAATGCAAAATCCAACGAGGACAAAATAAAAGAAGTGGTATTCATGAAGGATGGGATACCATTTTGGGTAGCAGCTTCTGGTTATGTAGGTTTTGCAGCAATTTCTGTCGGAGTAATACCTGTCATTTTCCCTTCTTTGAAGTGGTACTTGGTGCTGATTTCCTATATTGTGGCCCCAGTCCTTGCCTTTTTGCAATTCATATGGAACAGGTTTGACTGATTGGAACTTGGCGAGCACCTATGGAAAGCTAGGTCTCTTCATTTTTGCATCATGTTTGGGCGCCCAACGAGCTTGAAGAAAATGGAATTAGGCTTGGATTGTTGTTGCTGGTCCGGCGGTGTCCATGAAACCTTCTAAATCTAGAGAAAAAGGCAAGATATTTCTACACCTTTCCACTGCTATTATTTTTACAATTATTGCGAAATCGAACCGCTCTTTCCTTGCATTGATTTTTCAGTTGGATGTCATGATGGGAGATTTCCCTTTTTGCTTGTTTCTTCTTGTTTTAGCTTTTATCGATGACAGTATGTGGGTCGAAAGGATGTGTGTGCCTTCTCCTCTAAATGTTATGTTTCTCTTACTCGAATGATAGACCTTCGTCTGTATGTTTATGCATTAGCTCTTCTCTACGATTGAGTTGCAAGTTATTATGTTGATCAACTAGTATTTTCGATATTATGGAAGTAAGTTACGATAACTATGAAGCTCCTCCCTAGCACCCAAGTTGTCTTTTGATGTTTTTTGTTAGCCCTTCGCAAGTCCCTTGATAACCTTTTGGCATCGAGAAAGAAAGGTTGTAGGATTGTGTGAGCAATGCGTGGGCTAGCCAGCTTAGAGTTTTGGTATTAAAACTAGTAGAATGAAAAGGTTTGTGTGCAATGTGTTTTGCCGTCTCGCGTGTTTAGACTCTTTTACTATCTTTCATCTTGTTTCTAGGATTTTAAGGCCATCCTCAAGAAGTACCTTGACCATCCCTATCAACTTGAACCATATCTAGCTTTTCGGATCAACTAAGCTGGAGGTTTCAATGTGCGAATCCAGTACCTCGTTGACACTAGAATAGTTTGGTCTAATCCCCCTCTCTGAATTATCGTTGATGGCGCTCTTCTTTTTTTTCCTAACTTGCATTATTTTCTCCCTTGTAATGTTAACGCTATTAATTAATTTTGGTCGGTTTTTATGCATGTAATTATCGTAATAGTTGTGATGGAAATTTCCTTAAATGTGATTAATCTTCGGGAAAAACTCAACTTTCATTTGATAATCTTATGGATTCATAGCGGAAGGTTTTGTTTTGATAATGTCCCTTAGAAATTATGTTTGTATCTATTTGTGCGATGGTTGACTGTGTTACCAAGGGTTGCCGTAAAATATGGTTGTTTTGGGATATGGGTAGTTTATTTTAAATTAACCAAACATTAGTATTGTAGTGGAGGTTTGCAAATCTTTAGTGTTATAAAAATTTGTTGATGACATTATTGTATACTCTTGTTGGACGGAACTCCCTTCTTCTCTCGCGTGTTTGCTACTAGCCTGTAAGACTTTGACCCTTCCTGGATGATTGGTAAATCCCTTTGTAGTTAATGGTCAAAACTAGTATACTATGCCTTCGCTTCGAAACTTATGTTGTGTGTATACTCTATTTGATTTCCGGTTTGAAACTCATTTATACATGACTTTTTGTGTTAAATTTTGGAACCCGTGTTTCCCCTTTCTTGGGCCGATCAACCTTTGTTCTTTTAGAAATATATTATTTTAGCCTATGCGTTTGGTACCTTTGATAAATTTCTAGATGGTTGGTATTTATATCAAATCTCAATCTTGTAATTATTGTTTAA
Source organism: Taxus wallichiana var. yunnanensis (assembly GCA_018340775.1). Taxonomy (NCBI): domain Eukaryota; kingdom Viridiplantae; phylum Streptophyta; class Pinopsida; order Cupressales; family Taxaceae; genus Taxus; species Taxus wallichiana. Next base: position 146,411,526 of record CM031241.1, read on the forward strand.
TTACTTACTGGATGGGAATTCTATTTTTGCTAGATTGTTTGTTTCTCCTTATAGGGCCAAGGGCCATTCTCTGACGATTGCTATACTTTCGTTGTTTTTACTCCTACTGAAGTACAAGGTCTTCTCCTTCTTTGATTGGCATGATGAAGACTTTATTATAACTTGACGTGTTAATAGTGTTTAGAGGTTTGAACCAATTCTTGTAATAAAGTGCTTCCTTTTCGTGATATTGTTAGATAATAGTTATGGTGGTTTTGTGTAGCCTTATCTTGCTCAGTTCTCGCGAACTGACTTTTGTGGAAAAAAATTTGTTGCAGATGGATTTTGCGAGTAGATGAGGAATAGACTTGTAGATTTTTACATCAACCTCAGTTGAGAAGTTCCTTTGTATGAATCCTTTTTATATTGTTCAACTATTGATAACATCTAGTGGAAATTTTAGAAGAGGATCATTGTCTTAGTGTATTGTATCGTGGATTGTGTCGTCTTAACTTTGGAACCTTGAATTGTCTGTATATCATTGAAAATACAAGGAAATTTGTTTACCGCTTGTTGAGTGACCTTAATGGATTATCGGTATTCTAAGAATTGATGTAACCTTATTTCGTCTTCGTAAATAAATATTGTTAAATTTTTACCCCTACGATTAAATGCTGAGTTAAATCATTCTAAGACTTAGTAATTTTGAGTTATAAGTAAAATAGAATGGGTTGTTTAATACTTATAGAAGTTAAACTAAAATTTATATTGCAAATAAATTGGTGTAGAGGTGACCAACTTGAGAGCATGTAATTCCATAAGTGATCACAGATGAAACTATCCCTTGTTAAGTAACAGTATATAACTTGATATCCCTAACTACACTATTGAACACTATCCCTTTCATGGTGAAATTCTTAAGCGAACTTAAAGGAAATCTATGGTTAGATCTGGAAGATAATAAGATTTAATAAATAGGAGAAAACAATTTTGAAACCACGCAATCTATCTCTCCGCCATTTGGAAAGTAAATTTTTACTCCTTGTTAATACTTTTAGCGAAGCCTAAGCAAAGTTGTTGATAATTCTGGTTAAGAGCCCTAGCTTCAGTTAAATACTGGCAATAACTAATGAGGTCCTAAAGATGTTTCATCTCGACCTTCTCCCTCTAACCCTTTTTCCAAGGCACCTTGTATCACTTCTCTTAAGTGTGTTGAACTTAAAACCATGTTGTCTTGTGGGCAAGAACGAATCTTAGTAGCATTAGTGGTGAGCAGATGGCCTTGTGGAATTTAAATACTTCCTTTTCTTGATAAACGAATTAAGCAAATAAAGGTCATAATAGAGAAGATTTAAAGATGATTACTCAGTGTAAAAAGAATAAACTTAGCTTGGAAAGATGAACTGTTTGAATCATATCTTGAGCCTCCTTGAAAACATAAGCTAAGAATTGCAAGATGTCCTTTTAACATAAATAACCCCCAAGAATATCTCATTGTGGTTGGCCCTAACTGTAAGTGTGTTCTGTGTTTGGACCTTATGTTGTCATGTCAAAAAGAAAAAGTGTATTATCCTTTTGGGTGTGAATGTTTCCGTGCTGATCTTGTGGTTATCCCCGTAACAAGTGGTTCCTAGAGTTGGTTGTAACTTTGTGACGACATGTTGTGTCATGTCATGTGTGGAAGCAAGTCAAAAAAAAATTATCCTGTCTTTCACTGTGTTGTTCGTGTGTCGTGATTTTGGGTCGTTACAAATAGCTCAATAATTTTTGAGCTAATGCTCTATGTTAACCAATGTTTTTCAAACTTGACAAGGGTTGCTACATTTTAGAGCCACGCTACTAACTAAAAATGGTTTTTAAGTTTATACCATGAAGTGTAATAGTTTTCTTGATCCCTATGGATCATATCTTTCTTATTTATGGATTTTAGTCTCAAAAAATATTGGTGGGGAAAGAGATGTGGGTTAAATTCTTCCACTTCCTCCTTAAGGCACCATCTTTCTTTCCTTGGTTTTTTCCCTTAATGATAACCTACCAAGATTTGAATGGTATCTTGTGAGTTTATCCAACTTTTTGATACAACACCACATCCTCCTTCATCTCTCCTTGTGCATATAAGATAAAATATTCTATATAAGGTATCAATTGATAGTTGTTTTCCTCATATAAAGTGGATGGCTCATGTATTTGTAAGTTCTCAAAATTTACTATAGAATACGTCCTAAACAAGTGTGGAAGGTAAATCTTAGAAGCATTTTCTCTTACCTATTTTGAGATGAAGAATGGTTCATACCTCTATCGTTCGAGAATCTTATCTTACCTTGTAAGTATATCCTTGGTCAAGTACACCCATAACTTTTTGTTTTCCTTATGGTTACACTCTTTCTAGTTTATTCATTTCTAATCTTGTTGTATTATTGATAATCCACCAATATCCTAAAATAATATAATTTTAGAACTGATGATAAATACCCTATACTAAAAATAATTGTATAAATATCATATAACAATGCTAAATTTTTAAAATTGGATGTATCAACATCCTTTGGATTACATATAAATTTTACTACTTGATTGCTTGATCATGTGATTTCTTATTCTTACAGATTGAATACCTTGATTTTATTATGACACAGTGGGTTTCCCATGTTTGTAGCTTTACGCTTATTTTTCATATATCTACTAGATTCTTTATATATGACTTGAGTTCCTTAATTTTGTTATGACACCATGGGCTGTACATGTTTGTGCTCAAGGGATTTAATGTTCGTGGATAAATAATTGAAGATGTTATTAAAATTTACATCCTTGTGATGTAATGTCCCAAAAAAAATGTTCTAGGAACTCGCTTCAACCAAACACTTAACCTGAAAATGTGACTAATGTTTTGTTTTGTTTAAGTTACAAGAAGGTTACGGGGTGATTAACCTTTAGGGTCCATTACTCAAAAGTTCTATAGGAAGGTAACAAGGATTAGTTTACTTAATTAAATATTTTCTTTTCTTTGATTAAGTTCATTCCTAACAAGGCTAACCTTATGCTAAATTATTAAATTCATTACATTAATAGCTTAAAGATCCTTTAATAAATTTCCTACACACACTAAGGGTTTAAAAGGGGTAAGGAAACATTACACCCCTAGGCAATCAAAAGGCCCCACTCATTCATCTACACATACCCTTAAGGATTTTAAATTAAAACATTTAAAATACATTTCTCTTTAAAAGGTAGGGTCAATTCTCCACCCTTGGATCAAATCCATCTTAGCCACTAGATCCTAGGGTTCTCAACATAGCCCTAAAAATCCTTAAGAAAGTCTATTAAAACCTTTTCTCATTCTATTCTTCTCATTTGGTTCATTTTCTTTTGTTAAATTTGCAGGTTGGAGAGGAGGAAGCCATGGAGGATTCTACATGAATATTTAGTCTAGGTTTAGTTTAGTTTTAGTTTTATTTATGCAATCTATTTCATTTAAATATTGGGAGGGGTTTCTTCCTCCAATCTGGTTTTTTTATTCCAAGATTATAGTGTATTGGGTTTAAATTTGGTGGAAAACCCTACCCCCTTTTGATATAAATGAAAGAATGATTTTAGATTCACCATTTGTGTGTCTTGTCATCTTATTCCTAAGCATTAAAATTTATTTTACTTGCTGGTAGTATTAGATTAAAATTTTCAACTTAGTAATTAGTTAAATATGGTTAAATTTCACGCACAGGTGCGGGTCTGTGGAATTCTGTCATAAGTGACAGGACCACCGCCCTGAGCAGACCAGTGGTTTTATGACCGCCGCCCTACCAAGGTGAAAAATAGTGGACCGCCACCCTCCAGAGCGGAAGTTGTGAAACCACCACCTTACTTGGGCGACCAACACAGGACCTCTGCCTTACTAGGCGGCGGTTTTGAGACCACCGCCTTAGCTTGAGCGGCGGTTACGGGACCGCCATTCTGCATAGGGCGGCGGTCATGTTTATGAAAAACAGAACCTTAATGCCGAGAATTTTACAAAAAACTAAAGTTACTAAAGGATGTAAAAATGCATTTTGAGTTGTCTTTGTTCATTTTAAAGCTCCAGAATTGAGATTTATTACGCATTTACTCATTTTTTAGTTAAGTCTAGTCTTTTAAAGTGTTTCCATCTCTAGTTAAATTCATCTACTTGTAAGGATAGTTTCTATTTACTTAACTAGTTTCTTCTTTCCATTACAAGAGCAAGAAGGGAAAAATAAATCTATTTCATTACTTGTCATTTCCTTATATCAAATCAACTTTTCCAAATGCAATATAATCTAACTTATTTTCCTATTTCATTTTTCTACAATGTTCATTCATTCAAACAACCATATTAAATTTATTTTCCATCTAATGATATTTGTAAAAAAATTCAACTTCTAACCATCTCTACCTTTTCTTCTTTCTCACATTTACAATACAACAAATACTCAATGAAGGTATACTTTCTTTTCCATTGTAAAATAGATTAATCTTTCAATACAAACACTATTTTTCTCACAATATTTTCAAGGTTTCAACAAGGAGAAAATACTTTCTTTTCTATTTGTAGCTAACTTTACAATGAAATTCTTTCTTCTTTCTTTTCTCATTTGTTTCTTTCCACATGAATTACAATAACAATAACAACAATAGGATTACAACTTTCTTTTACAAAGTCATTAAAAATTCCTCCACTTGAAGTTGGAATCCATACAAAATGTAAATACAAGAATGAATACACTATTATAATTTCTTCCACTCTAAGTGGGTAAAAATACAAGGTAGTTGCACATGGTCATCAACAAGGATCCAATTCTCCAAACACCAATAAGGTGGCTCCTCCAATAGTTTTCTTGATTCACAACAAGATAGGGGGAGAGGCAATGCTCTCCACCCAACCAAGATATCCAAAGGAGAAGAGAAGTCATCCTCTCCTTTGGCCCCCGAGCCCCAACCACATTACAATGGGAGAAGAACTCAACTCATGGATGCTACTAGAGTCCACAATACTTGAAAAATAATTTCACATTCATTCCATTTACATGCAAACACAACAACAACTCAATAAGAAGAAAATCAATCAAAACAACAATATAACAAGGCTTATTAAGAAAGCCAAAAGAGTAAGACCTATGGGAGGCCACTTATGCCTCCCAATGGGAATGGGTGCCCACCTAAAAGCCTCCAATGCAAAACAAAATTTCCCTTATCAACTCTTATGACTCCCTCAAGTACCCCTTATACCTCCATACACTCTTATGCCTCCCTCAAAACTCTTATGGCTCCCTCATAATAAGAACAAGAAGAAATGCAAGCATTCCTCATACTAGATGGGGCACCCAACCCAAACTCCCTCCATAAAAAATTGATCTCTTATGCCTCCCTACAATAAAAAATTCCCCATAGTCTCCTCCCACTCCCAACTTAAGAATTCTACCCACACCCAACAAGCATTTCAAAGAGACAACAACATGCAACACAACATATACACACATACACACACATACAATAAAAAAATACCATATTTTAAACTAAGGTGAAGCTCCTACCTCTCCATGGTAGAGCTTGTTTCAAGTATGAAGTTCCAAGCCTTTCCAAAGATCAATCAAGCATCCACAAAGCTCCAAAAATCCACAACTCTCTCAAAATCCTCTCACTCTCCAAAAATTCCAAAGACTAAAAATGATCATCCAACCCCAAAACAAGCAACGAGAATTCAATAAATAGAGAAAAGAGAGGGAGGGATGATGTGGCTCTAAGTAGGATGCCACCTCATTTCCTCTCCACTCCACATCACTTGGTCAACCTCATATTCCAATGCACAATTAATAAGTGGTTAGAGGAATGACAAGAACCTTACACACTCCATCTAAGCCCACTCCCCCAAAGGACAAAATTAAATATTTGAAAGAAAGTGCAATTAAAATTTTACCTTTTTAACTTCCCAAAACACCTAAAAGGGCCTAATTTTGACCCCCCAACCCATAGGTAGGGTTGGGATGGGCATTTAAGAGGTGCGGGACAAGTTTGACTTGTCCCACAAGCTTCCAAATTTGGCCTCTAAGGCCAAATTCGAGTTTCCCATGTGGGTTAGAGTGTGCTACACTCAAAACTCAAACACACTTCACTCAACACAAAATCCAAGAGTAAATTAATTCTAATAAATGAACTCCTTTTAGTCACATCTTTAATTAGTTTAGGAAAAATTCAAATTAGCTTAATTAAGACACTACAACCCATGACTAATAAAGGGGTAAACACAAATCCAAAAAATCTAAATAATAAAACAAATAAAATTTCACTACTAAGAGAAAACACATATTAACATAATAGAAAGGGAAAATTAAAACACAACAACACATGACCCCTAGGTCACAATTTTCCCCTAACCAATTAATTCTAACACACACAAAATTACATGTTACCATGGTGACCCTAGTTGGATTCTTCTCGAATTCTTATGTGGTTGGTCTCCACTCCCCCGATATTGTTGTGAATAAAATATACCTATAAAACATAGGATAACTCCTTGACCTCGTGGCCGCATTAAAACATTGATGCCAAATATGCGATATAAATCTAAAATAAAATATATTCTAATTAATACCATCTTTGAAAATAGAATATCACTTAAAATTCCTAGCACATTTCTATTCCACATTTCATTCATGTCAAAACAATCATCACATTAATCCAATTATCAAGATCTACTCAAAATGACTAAATATATCACATGTTAGAATTACAGATAAATAACCATGTCAAAAGTATATCAATATCAACATCAAAAGTCTCCAGTAGTCCATATGCATCATATAAGAATCAAATCAATAACAGTTCAGTATCTCTGATATCTACTAACATGCTATATCAAAAACTATAATATATCCATAAGTGCAGATGACAATAATGAAAACAATAATAAAAAAGGTGTCGAAGGGAAGTGGGCACTACATATGACTATCAGTTAGAAGTTTTTTCTTAAATTTTGAGAAGTTATTTGAAAAATATCATGGTCATATTGTGGATTTTAATGCACTTTTTCTATAATATATTTTGGATCTCAACACATTGGTGTAATGAAATTGACGTCCTAAGTCACCAATTAGTGAGAATTTTTTGGAGAAGATAACATTATAATTTTTCCTTATATAGTTTGAGAAGTAAGTGTGTGTGTGTGTGTGTGTGTGTGTGTGTGTGTGTGTGTGTGTGTGTGTGTGTGTGTGTGTGTGTGTGTGTGTGTGTTCTGAATTCTTTTTACACTAAAGGAAAAATTAGACAAAGATAAACATGTAAATAATTATTTGAAAACATTTTGTAAAACACTTTCAATTATTTGAACATGGAAACATGATAAAATAAATGATAATAAATTGATTAATGACATAAAAAATGATAGATCAACGATGAATATATATGGGAATGTAGATTGAGAATGAAGACTCAAGGATTGTTATTCGTAGCTATATTCAATTCGATTAATGTGTTTTACATAATCAATCAATCATATATATGTCACTTATGATTTAATTTTAGATAATGTATAGTGTTCATATGGTTGTCTCTTTAGATAATCAATTAATTTATTTAATATGCTCTTGATTGACAATGAAGACTCAAGGATTGTTATTTTGTAGTTATATTCAATTCAATTAATGTGTTTTACATAATCAATCAATCAATCATATATATGTCACTTATGATTTAATTTTAGATAATATATAGTGTTCATATGGTTGTCTCTTTAGATAATCAATTAATGTATTTAATATGCTCTCGATTGATGCGAAGCATCATAAGAAATTTGTATAAATATTGTAAATATGTCTTGAAGAGATGGAATAATGTCTTAGGAGTCTTTGGAAGTCATTTGTTGTGCCAACGCCTCTTTGACATGCATATTACTCTAATTTTTCTTATTTTGGATTGGAGCCTTAGACATTATTATCATATTGATCTTTATACATTGATAGATGAATATTTTTTATTTGATTAGCTTATTTCATAGACAATATGGATGTTTTAGATTTATGACATGATGTGATTTACATGATGGATTATATGCATGGATCGACATATTAGTATTTAATGATCTTGAGCTACTATTGTATTGACACATTGGATTTGATATATAGATGTTGTTAGATGATTTAGTTGGTTTTGTGATCTTATTGCTAATTGATAAATTGATAAAATCAAAATATTTAGAATTGTGAGCAATTGGTGAATTAATTAATTTTAGCGATGGTTTAGCTATGATAATTATGATGTGAATTGATATGTATATGTGTGCATTTTATTATCTCGATGTCATTAATATGGCCACAAGGCCGAAAAGGTATTGTTTTGATTTTTGTTGTCATTTGAAACACAACAAACATGCCTATGATGTGAGGGGCTTATTTTAGGCCTTGTTGTGAGTTTTAATCGAAACAAATAGCAATTAATTGCACTTTTCTTACAAGAGTATTTAATTGTGTCCTTTAGGGGTGTGGGTTTGGGTTAGAGTATGTAAGATGGTTGTCATTCCCTCAACCACCGGTTTATTGTACTTTGGAGATTCGGTTTGACCTTGTGATGTGGAATGGAGGAGAAATGATGTGGCATCCTACATGGAGCCACATAACTTCTCTCTCCTCTCCTCTCTATTTATTCTAATTTGTTTGAGGATTTGGGGGTTACGTGTTTTATGTTTGAGACTTTTTATATTAGAGAAGCTTTCTTTGAGAGTGTTGTTTGAAACTTGGAGTTAGATTGTGCTTGCTTGGAATTGGAAAAAAAGGCTTGGAACTTGCTTGTGGATTGGAAACTCTTGCAATGAAAAGGTAGGGTATTCACCCATATTTTCTATTACTATTTGGTTTTGCATGTGTTTATGAATGAATGGTTGTTGCATTGTGATTTTGGGAAGTAGAATGTCCTTAGGTTGTGTAGGAGAAAATGAAAATGGGGATATTTTTAAGGGCGTCATAAGATTTTTTAATGGGCATTTTAGGAGGGAGTTTGGTTGGAGTGTCCTACCTTATGATAAGTAAAACTTTCTTATCTTTTTGTTTTATTATGGGAGGCATAAAAGTGAGGGAGACATAAGAGTTGATATTCTTGAGGGAGGCATAAGAGTTATTTTTCTTGGAGGGAGGCATCAGAGTTTTGTGGGTTATGATTGAGTTCTTGGAGGTTTTAAGGTGGGCACCCAAACCATTGGGAGGCATAAGTAGATCCCCATGCTCCTTTCTCTTTCTTGGCTTGAGTTCAGAGCATTTGTCTTGTGAAACTTGTGTGTGTGTTGATGTTATTTTTTCATTTTTCTTGTTGTGTTGAATAATTGGTTTGAATGTGAATGTGGAAGCCTTGTAAAGTTTCCAATGGTTGTATTATACCCCTCATTTCTTCATTGTTGGGGCTCGGGGGCCAATGAGGAAGAAGGCTTCTCTTCCTCATTGGATTATTAGTTGGGTGGAGAGTGTTTCATACTCCACTATTTTCATTGATGTGTTTGGACTTTGGGAATATGGTGGAGCTCAAGTGAAGTTTTGGTCTTTGTAGCACTTTGAAGAAATGGAGAAGAGATCCCTCTTTTTAAAATAAATTTTACCATGTTGTCTCCTTTAAATGGAGGGCTTGTAACTTACATTATTTTTCTAAAGATTGTAAACCTCTTGTAAATGTGTTGAGAAATGATTGATTTGTATCAAGTTTTCAAATGTATGTATATAAGAAAAGAGGAAAAGGAAATTTGCATTTGTTACTTGAAATTCCCTTTAACTTGTAAATTCTACTAAGATTGTTTTGGATGAAAAATGTACATTTTAAATGTATTAGTTCTTGTAAAGGAAAATCACCAAATCTTGCATTGTTAAATGAAGTAGAAACTTTCAAATGGGATGTTAATGGAAATAAAGTTATTTCAACCTAAGTTTATTTTGTTGCCTCTAAAGTGTGATTTATTTCATTTTTAAAAGATTGATGATCATGTTGAAAATATACTTATTTCTTGAAATGGATTTCCATTTAGTTATTGTGAATAAAAGTAAATGGTTGCTTATTTCTATTGAATAGAAAACATAGTGAAAAGAGTGAAATTTTGGTTACATTTCTTAAGAGGTTGAAGCAAAGGATAGAGAATGAGTTTTTGTTATGCAATTTGAGTATGAAACTAGAAATTTTATCAATATAGTAACCCTTGAATGGAAGACACCTTAGTTAAATTTATTATTGCTTTAAAAACCAACTTATGTAGAAGAATTGTTAAAAAAATGCATGTTTGGAAGTTTATGTTTTCAGAGAACAAAACCACTGTCCTGTGTAGAGTGGCGGTTTCAGAACCATCACCTAGCAAAAAGTGGCAGTCTATGAACCACCCCAGGAAGGGCAGCGGTCACAAGACTTTCGGCCTATGTAGGGCAGTGGTTTCATCACTTTCGATGGAAAAAATAAAATCCATATGTTAAAAATCGAGATTTGAAAAATTAGAGAAATCTAAGCCTAAAAATGTAAATGGTAATTTCTAGCAACTATAAATGAGTTGAAATTAAGTTTTTAATCTCTCCAATCTTGTTTTATGGCACCCTAATGTGCAAAATTTATAGATTAAAGGAAATGGGGTATTTTCCCCAATTGTTGAAATCAAAACAAGAAAATGTTTTCATTAAAATACAAAACAGATCCATTGAAGGATCTCTACATTAAACAAATGGGAAATATTTTAATAATGAAATTTTTACAACTAAATCTATGAAATTTTTGCCATAGTTTCTCTTCTTTCTCTCATGGCTCTTCCTCTTTCTCCTCTCCCAAAAACCTGCATAACAAAAATGAGGAAATAAGTCAAAGGAATGAATAAGAACACTCCATAGAGATGATTAGGGTTAGTGTGAAATCCATAAGATCCAAGGGCCCACATTGAGTCCATATAAGTGTTTTGATTCAACCCTACAAAAGTTAGGTGAGAATTAGGTGGGAATATGTCTTAAATGAAAAGCATGTGTAGCTTAGCAAAGGGGCCACTAAAAGAGTTTTAGAAGATAAAATTAAATTATAACCTTAATTTTTAGTTGGTGACTTTTAAAATAAAAACCCGTTGACCCTTGTAATTAACTAAATCAAATTTACTCAAGGGTAACTAGACAACATTTAAATTAGGGATTCAATTTATTTGTATGTAACAATGGGACGATAAGTTTAGACTTAGCACTATAATAATAAATTAATAAATGAAAATAGAACTATGCTACTAAATTAAATAAAGATTGTAACAAGGGGATTTTATGTCGATCTGGGGAATTAAAAAATAAAATATTAACCATGAATTAAATTGAATCTAGTTGAAGGTATTTTCGTTATAATCTGGTTTAAACAAAAATAATAATTATTCCATAAATTTTCAAATTTAACTACTAGGTTGTCTTAAATTTTGTGCAGGAAATTTGTGGGCGTTACACTTGGTATCAGAGTTGTGGGTTCAATGCTTGGACCCTTGGGCACACTTGAAAACTCAAACAGGTAATCTAGTAAAACCTACAACTAGATCACACAACTTTGCATGATATTTTAAAATGAAGAAAAATGAAACAAAACCTAAAATGATAAACTAACTCTTGTCTTGATTTGTGTAGGAGGCATGAATACTAGTTCATGTGGAGTTAGATATACCACATCCAAAGTAGGTAGTTGTTTTTATACTGCCATAAATAATACAAACATTGTAGGATGTCAATATAGCTATATAAGGTGAAGCAGGTTGAGGCACGACACGGTTAGCATGATAGGGAGCCATTACATGAGGCTTAACACCATTTGAGGCACAACAATGAGTATAGGGCAGATAACTCCTGCATGGAGTCAGCTAGAGAAGACTCACCTCAGAGGGAACATGGAGATAGGGTTTCAGGACATAGAGACAGATCTAGGAGCCCTAGGCCGAGGGATGAGCATGCAGAGAGACCTAGGGGTTGACAATCATCAGCCACATATCATATCAAGGATATCCTTAAGCTACGACCATCTCATTATTCTGGTGATACAAGAGGTTTTTAGGCAGAGGATTCATTAATGATCTTTAGCGGGTGCTTTAAGCTTTTCCGTTTTACTAACAACATGAAGGCTCGTATTGAAATTCACCTTCTAAGGGATGGAGCAGGTGTTTGGTGGAGGACTGAGGAGAAAAAGCTCCACGTAGACTCAGAGACATTCACTTGGGAGCTCATCGAGGAGCGGTTCAGGAGAAGATACTTATCCAAGAGGTTTATTTAGTAGAGGATAAATGAGTTCCATGACCTGCGTCAGGCATCCATGACAGGAGTAGAGCGTGAGAGTCAATTTATGTACTTGCTTCAGTATGTCGACTACATGCAGAATGAGTAGGTTAGGATCCACATGTTCATCAGGGGCTTGAACTTGGATTTGAGAGGTTTAGTACACATTCATTATTTGCAGACCTTACCGAGGCCATTGAGAAGACCTACATTGTAAAGGAGACCAAGGGGAAGATGCAACAGGATATGTATAGAGTGTGGATCCATATTCAACAGATGCAGGATAACAAGTCGAGGGGGTCAACTCCTCCTCCTCATGGAAGACATGGTTCTACACAATCTTCATTCAGGCCATCATAGTAGTAGCAAAAATAGAATCATCCACTGTTTAGACCTCTATAGAGATTTTACACTCAAAGGGGATGAATTATGGGCCTCCTCTTGTGGGTCCCATCAGGACATAGAGTGCACCTAGAGCTCAGTCAGTAGGAGCTCATCAGTAACGACCATAATAGTCCATAGCAGGATCATCATGATCCATGACACAGACCACTAAAGTACATGTTGGAGCCACATCTCATTAGAGGGGACCAGGTAGTTTCTATGGATGCGGTATACTTGGACATCATTAGAGAGAGCTCCCTTAGAACCCTAATAACAAGGGTAAGGCACTGATTTCTGAGACTATAGTTGGCAACATGGGATGTAGCCATCGGATCTACGCAGTAGTTGAGAATTATCAGGCAGATCACCAGGTCACAGTGATCGAGACTACATAGCATTGGTGGTATCCCTACCTCTATTATGTTTTATTTTGGCTCGTCTTATTCTTTTATTACACCATCTTTGGTAGAGCAATGCATGTTGGTGGCAATTAGGAGGGTACTTAGTTGGTATGTTGAGATGACTTCTGGAGCCAAGAGCTCAATAGACTCCTTAATCAAGGAGTGCGTAGTGGAACTAGGACCATTCACCACTACCTTGGATCTGCATATACTTCCTTTGGTTTCTTATGTAGTGATTTTTGCATGGATTGGTTATCTACACACAAAGCCAAAGTTAATTTTTATAGTAAGGTTATATCTTATGCAGATGATTTGGGAATTGAGTTGGTGATAGATGGAGTTAGGAGACCCATCTCGATTCACACTATTTCCACTATGCAGGTTAAGCGGTGTACACAAAGTGGGTGTCAGTTTTTTGCTATTACATTTATTAATAGGTCGTAGGATAGGGCTATTGGACATTCACTTGATGATCACCCCATTTTGTAGGAGTTTTCATATGTATTTCCTAGTGAGCTTCCAAGGTTGCCTCCCCCACATGAGATACACTTTCACATTGACTTGGTTTGAAGAGTGGATCCTATCTCACACACTCCATATAGGATGACCACCCTTGAGCTATGTGATATCAAGTTGCATCTAGAGGGCCTTATTAAGAAATCCTTAATCCATCCTAGTGTATCTTCTTGGGGTGCACTAGTGATTTTTGTGAAGAAGAAGGACAGATCCTTGCGGTTGTCTGTGGTCTATAGACAATTGAACAAAGTAACGATCAAGAATCGTTACCCCCTTCCTCGCATCGATGATTTATTTGAACAGATGAAGGGGGCCACAATATTTTATAATATAGATCTTAAGTCAAGCTACCATTAGTTGAGGATTACAGAGGCATTATCCACAAGAAAACTTTCTGCACGAGGATTACAGAGGCATAGTTCACGGTGGTACCTTTTGGTCTGACGAATGCCCCTACAGTATTCATGACTTTGACTAATGCGGTGTTTAGTATGTTTATGGATCGCTTTGTGCTCATGTTTCTTGATGACATTAGGATATACTCATGTTCATTGTGAGGAGCATGAGGAGCACCTTCAATAGGTTTTACGGTGTCCTCATGAGCAGCAATCATATGAGAACATGGGGAAGTGTGCCTTTTCCAGTTAGAGGTTCAGTACTTGGGTCACATCATTTCTAGGGAAGGTATTTGTTGATGCGTAATCACAACACCCCTAAATTTCTACAACTCGATGGGTTGAAACTTTCAGTTTGATTGCATAACATGGATCTTTTCACCAAGTGTAGGACTTTGCAATCGGAAAATCTCTCCGAGATGAAGGTCGGTTCATATTCCTCTGTTTTGATGCACACATTAAAATTGTAGAGGATCTACTCTAAAACCTACTCTAACTTTCCAAGGAGACAGGGTTAAGAAGATTACAAGAAAATAAACCTAAACTAACAGAGGTGATACACCAAAAGGAATTTTAAACACCTATTTTGCCATTAAACATAAAACATTAAAAATGTAACACAAACACCATGCAAAGATAACCAAGATTACAATGAGAGATTAGGAAGATGCAATGAATATAAAAGAGGGTTGAAATTCATCCACAATATTTTATTATTTCTCCACATATTGATACAATGCATTACAATGGCAAAGAGGCACAAAATTGCATTACAAATTCACTTGTAGATCGGAGAAGAAGGGAGGGTGCAAAGAAAAATTATCCAACACTTAAAAAATGCCTCTCCTTACAATATATAGGAAGAATAAGAGAAGGGGAGAGAATAATTCAAATTCATTGCTCCAACAACCCTAGAATACATTGAATTCACCTGCAACAATGATGGGTTCTACTACAAAACCCATGCCTCCATGTACTATGCCTTGTTGGGAAAGAAAGGAAGCCCATAACTTCATTATTGTGGTAGGTGAGAAGCCTGGAACATCCTCTTAAAATGGCATAATTTATTTCTTAATTTTGAATAACTTAGTCTCACTTAAATTAAGAGGAGACTATAAGCTTTCCAAAAAGTCCTTTCTTGTACAAATCTGAGCTCCCAGTCAAATGTTATGGCCATCTGAAAGGTCGGGTGTCATTCTGCAAAAATGTGAGTTCTTGATCTTCCTTTTTTGGAGTCCAAAATGCTTGCAACCTCTGAAATTCTGAAATTTGGACTTTTGGACATTTTGGTTTCAGAATTTGGGTTATTGTTCATCGAAAAATTTCCCTGAGTGTTTCAAAACTCCAAAAATTTTGTCACATGAACTCCGGACCAAGTTTGAATTTTTGAAATCAGAAACCTTTCGGGTTTCAGACTTTCAGGATTTCAAACATTTTTGCTCATTTTTCATATTTTGCCATTGAAGACTTCGAATTCTCGCATCTCCAAAACTCGAAACCTAAAATTCTGAAATTTCAGACTTTCGGGATTTTAGACATTTTTTTTTCGTACTTTTTACATTGTTCATCACCAAAATCACCCCAAGAGTTCTGAAACACTGAAACCCGAAAGTCTGAAATTTTAGACTTTCAAATTTTGGAACTTTTCCCTTTTTGGACCTTTTTCAAAATTTTCCCGCCTTGTCTCTGAAATGCAGAAAATGCGAAGTATAAAAATTTTGAGCCTTTCTCCATTCTTCCAATTGAGCTCTGATACCCTTCGATGTTCCCTTGGTCATTCATTTGTCGACCTTGCATTTCCATTGTCAAGCCTACCTATAACCTAATTTATGGAATTGAAATGTGAGCTCGCATGACTGAACCAACCTCTCCATTTCCTCCTGTGCAAGGTCATGTTTGATCAAATTTTTCCCGAGGGGAAAAATTGGATAACAATATCACAATAGATCCTTCTAATATTAGAGCTATTATGGATTGTCCCATCCCAACCAATGTGACCGAGGTGCACAGTTTCATGAGGTTGGTAGGATACTATAGGATATTTATTCAGGACTTTTCTCGGATTGTGCACCCCATCACTTCCCTTTAGCATAAATTAGAGAAGTTATTGTTGTTAAATAGATGTGATTAGGTCTTGAGGACAACTAAGTAATGCCTTCGACAACACCAATTCTTACAGATTATATACCCTCGTGAATAGTTATTTGTTTGCACGAGATGCTTCTTTGGTAGGATTAGGAGATATTTGATGCAGAAGGACCATGTAGTCATCTTTGAGTCTCGCAAACTTAAGGATTATGATCTCAACTATCTCGGATCATGATCCTAAGCTTGCAAAATTTGGGCATGTTTTGGTTGGTGGAGACATTTCATTTTAGGCATGCGATTCATTCCCATGGTTGATCGCTTGAGTCTTCGCCACCTCTTCATGCATCCCAATATCAACACTCATCAGTGGCATTGGATGGAGTTTCTCTATGATTACAACATGGAGATAGAGCATGTGAAGGGGAAGGATAATGTGGTTGCAGATGATTTGAGTAGACAGAGACATTTGGTTATGGCTACTTCAGTGGGTACAGACTTGCGGAGTAGGATTTTTCCACGAGGACTTTGTGATAACTTCTACATGATAGCTTCTACCTTGCAGCTAGAGAAGAGATTGATGGATTTGCATTAGAGTTAGATGGACTTCTTAGACACAGAGGTTGGATCTATGTACCTAGGGATGGAGGTTTGAGATAGGATATCTTGGCAGAGGCTCATCGTGTACCTTATTCAACCCATCTAGGGGTGAAGAAGATGCACGCCACCTTGAGGAAGTTTTACCATTAGAGAGGTCTTCAGAGAGATGTAGATAAGTTTGTGTTGCATTATTTAGTGTGTCAGAGGGTGAATGTTGAGAATCAGCATCCAACTAGCCTTCTCTACCTACATGATATACCAAAGTGGAAATGGGACACCATTTCTATGGATTTCATAATAGGGCTACCGATGTTGAGATACCACCACAATTCCATCATGTTCACGGTGGATATATTGATGAAATTAGATCATTTTTTCTGGTGAAAACCACCTATATAGGCTAGTGCGGTGTGTGTGGCAACTATACTTAGATGAGATTGTCAGATTGCATGGGATTTTGTGGAAGATTATTTGTGACTGTGATCCCTTATACACCTCTCATTTCTGGTCTACCATGTAGCATGCCCTGGGCACGAGTATCAACTTCATACAACATATCATCCAAAGAAAGATGGACAGATGGAGTGGGTGAATAGAATTTAAGAGGACATGCTTCTTCGAATGTACGTCATGTACCATAAGTCAATGTGGGAGAAGTACTTGTACAATATGACGCAAACAAATAAGAAAATAAGTGTGAAACCCTAAGAAAGAGATATAGAAAGTATGAATTAGTTGATTTACGCTTGATATGGAAGTGCTTTATGGAGTGGGAAAATGCTAAATAGAATAATTTCGTTAATAATCGGGATATGTTTTTGGAATGCGGGAATGTATCCAGACATGGGCACCCATGGCAGGACATGGACGCCTAGGTGATAAAGACCTCTACTAGGTGCATGTGACTACAAAAATGGCCAGAACTTGATATTTACTATGTCGCACAAGCTTAAAAAATATTCCATATCAATCACCTATGTGTCACAATATGATCGTTGAGGGTACTTGTAACCTACAAAATAGAGATCACCTGTAAAATCCAATAAGACACAACAAATCAAAAAAATAAATATGCAAAATGGGGAGTCATACTTACCCCGATGATCACCTTGAGAGTGAACTTATGACTAAGCGTTGGACTACATCTCAGACTCCATATAGATCTTGTGAATGTGTGTAATAATCTTTCCCTAGGATGCCCTTGTGCAAGTTACACTTCAGAAGGGATTGTAGCTAAATATAACAATGTAGTAGAATGTATGGATGGAAAAACAAAGTTCCACTTCCTATGTAGTGTATGCAAAAAATACATTCCTTATTCCATTGATTGAATGCAAAATGAATGCTTTGAAGTGGTTTAGGTTCCTTTTTCATGCAATCTTAGGTGATAGTAGTAATTCTTAGTTTTTGGTTCCTTATTTTAAACACATGACTATGTATTTATATGATTCCATTGTTTTAATTTCGTTATTGACAACTGGAAGGAAAACACATAAGTGAAAATATGCACAAAAGATACAAGAGGCCCAAAAAGAGTGAGTAAGGTGGAAAAGGGTCGGGGCACCCTTATAGGATAGGGCGTCTAGGTGCTCATGTATTGGTGGTCTTTGGTGTTTGGAGCCATAAAAGATAAATAAGTAAAATATGAACTGGGTTGTAGGGTATGTAATACCAAATAGAAAACAAGAAACACAGAAAAATGCCAAGGACAATCATTAATTTCTAGTTTTCTTTCTTAGGAATCATATGAATGCAAGTATATGTTTAGGACCAAGAAATGTACCCAAGTGTGTGATTTTTTGTCTACATTTCCCCCACTTTATGTTGTTGAGTGAATACTTGATAACATAAAGTAGATAAAATATGCATATGTAATAACCATGTAGAGTGTGTGGAAAAGAATGCATCGAGTGGACAAGTGAAGCATGGAATGATGAAAAAATAGAGCATGGAAACTAGGAAGAGAAAGTGACCCTAGGGTGAAGCGTATGTGTTGTAAAATGGTGTACCCATTATTGTGACGGTTGTTGTGCTTGTTGTTACTTCTTCTTGTAAGGATGGACCTACAATTTAAAGAAGAGAAAGAATGTAGTCAAAGTCTTGTATATGATAAATAAGGGAAAAAATGTGTATGAGTATGTAAAAGTTTGTAAAAGGAAAGGGTGCACCTGATGTAGAAGAGTGTAAAAGGATAGAAAAATGTCCTCGAAACGTTATGTAGAACAATTTTCTTTAGGTAATATCATGTCAAGATTGAGTTTTTGGGCATTCTCATGCCCAGTGCGAGTTTTTTTGGTGATCTTATGCCAAAGAGAAAGTGTTGGGGAGAGAGGTCTAGTGTTACTCTCCTTTCATGACTCTACCCAATAAGTACCACTGTAGATGGTGCGTCCTTATTTTGTTCCTACTGTCCTAAATTAGTTATGAATGTAATGTTTGTTCTAATTGAAATGGAGATATAATGCATTTTGTTTCTAGAGAATTGTGCCTGATACTTTAAAACTACTTTGAACACTTCGTATATTGTGATGATATGAGAAATTGATTGTGTGTGTCCCAATTAAATTAGTACATAGGGAGGAAACATGCACCTTGGAACTCCTATGTGAACATGGGTTCTTGTGTATCTGTTGTGGTTCTTACCCAAGTTTGATTCTAAGCCAGTGTTGTAACTGCATCTTATGGCAATTTTGTGTTGTAATGTACTATGTTGTAGCTCTGAGCTGATTTATGGGGTTATTTATTCACCGAATGTATGCCCCCTCATTTGGGGTGCATGTGACATCGATAGGAGAATGCGACCCAAAAGAGAAGACATGACACTGATATGAAAATTTATCCCTGCAGGGGGTGGGGATGTGTAAGGTAGAAACCATGGCACACACAATAAAAGTTGCTAGATACACGTGTTAGTAGAAAACTTAGAAATCATGTAATAGAAGAAAGTGTAACAAATAAGTGTGCAAACATGATAGACCTTGAAAAGTGGGTTTCAAACATGGGATATTACT
The DNA here is from genome assembly GCA_018340775.1 of Taxus wallichiana var. yunnanensis. Classification (NCBI taxonomy): domain Eukaryota; kingdom Viridiplantae; phylum Streptophyta; class Pinopsida; order Cupressales; family Taxaceae; genus Taxus; species Taxus wallichiana. Next base: position 146,431,145 of record CM031241.1, read on the forward strand.
CAAAATTTCACAATTCAATCAAGGCCAAGTGGCTGAATAATACAAGCAATGATCCACATAAACAATGACATACAATAGCAATCAATTGAAAATAGTTTCAAAAAAAGTGTCGATAACCATGGTGGAAAATAGTCTTGCAAGGAAAATTTTACACATGAAGCACCCGTTAGCATGTTAGAAATATAAAAAGTATGTCATGGAATACACACACACACACACACACACACACACACACACACACACACACACACACACACACACGTGGAATTTAATGTGCTAGTAAGAATATGAAGGAGTATATGATGGATTGATAACACCTGTAATGTGTGAGAAAGTAGATGTCTCCCGGGGCCTTCGTGGGACTGGTAAGAGGTACAATGGAAAACATCATTACAATATATAAAGCCCTCTAAGAGATATTGATTCACAACTACAAACCAAGTGAACACACATGTGTATATGATAAAGATAATGAAACACTAAATATCTCTTTAGCATGGAAAACAAAGTGTACATGTAAGTAAAATAAGAAAGCAATATTACGTGTAACCAAGTTATGTGAATGATGTCTATGAGTGATGGAATGGTATGCAATATGAATGTGATAGGATAAGTTTTCCCCCAGGTGTATGTGTATGAGTGTGAGACGAGGTTCATTTATAAAACTCCCCTCAACAATCAATAATGAACCATAGAACAATAGTGTGTCATCGGAAAATGGTATAAGAATGTGCATTTGATATAATACAAAATGAAGAATAGAGCATGAAGAGGGAATATGGTGAGGTTGATTTTATATTTATACACTCGGTAGTTGAGTATGAACTATGGAAATAGAGTGCGCCATAGGGTAATGATGATACAAGTTGTGTATTAAAGGGGTTTGAAGTGATGCTTAGGAATTATTATATATTAATCACGGATCGTCAAGGGCATGAGATGATAGAGACATTATATATCAATACAAGGTGGATAAGCTATGATGCCACCTAAGTATGTGTGTGATGGAGGTCTATTGGACAATGAAAGAAAGACATTGCGATGGTGATGGGGCTTGGCATATGTATTGGCCATCAATATATGGAATAGTTTGTTTGACAAAATGAATTAGAAATGGAAGTGGAGTAGGATGAGGAGGGATGTTGAATGGTGGTAGCTTGTGTGGAATTGATAATGTTATAGAATACTTGAGAGAAGGATGGTTTGGACTGATTTTGAGAGGAAGTTTCTTAGTTGGAGTTGGTAATACATAGAAGATTTGAGAGGAGGCCATGGACTGATTTTGAGAGGAATTTGCTGAGTTAGAATGGGTTGAATAGGTGACTCTTGACTTACCATAGTAGTAAAATTAATAAATATGCAATGATGCTCATTATACATAGATGAATCAGATTTAGGAACCTAGAGGGATATCTTAATTAGAGAAGAACATGTAGTAGAATTTTTCTACAAATGAAATGAGACGATAATGCTTAAGGTTGTCAATTTGTCATTTAAGAGCATAAAAATCATTATCATTATGTCCATTAATTCAATGGTAATTGCAATATGGGTGACCTTGGTATTTTGCAAGATGATAAACAAGATAATAACGAGTAGTTGGAAAATTGATCAATTGATGAGTGAGGAGCCGAGGAATAATATCGTGTTATGTAGTGTTGAGATAAAACTTGAAAGGTGTCGGTAATTGTAATACTTAAGGTTCATTAGTGTGATTACATGTAGAAGACATAGAAGGCGGCCTGTAAACCTATAGATTTGAAGATTTACAAGACCAAAAACTATTAATGTTCTACTTCTAACTTTTGAGAATTATAGTCTTTAACTGTTAGTGAATAAAATATAAAGATAGAATTATTTTTCAGGAAAGGAGAAATAAAATTTAGCAGGCACACAAAGTTTTATCCTGGAAACCCCAAATGTGAGGGAAAACAGATTAAGAATGGAAATCAATATTTCTTCTCACTTATATATTGGCTAATTATAAAATAAATACAAATTAAAATAAGATGAAGGGAGATAAACAATGTCTACACCTCCCTTCTATAATTTATTGCTTTGTTCAACACCTTGCTTCTTAAAAACACTTCTAGCTCCAATGGTTTCTTTCTTACTCTTCTTCTTTTGAAATTTGTTGATCAATTCATACCTATCCTCTTTCTTAAATAACTTTCTCCCCATGTCCTCACGTGTATTTAAAAATAAGAAGAGTCATCCAAGGAAGAGACACGATCAGGGTGTTTGAATTCTGTGACGGTTCATGGCTTCATTTTCTTTTTTAGTCCATTAGTTATAGGATCGCCTGTGTATGTAGACCGGTGGTTATGCAACTGACGTTCTGTACAAGGGGTGGTTACGTAACCACCGAGGAGGTTATGCAACCACTACTCTACACAGAGGGCGATTCTATAACTTAACAGTCTACTCTTCATTTACCTTTGGTCTGATTTGTATTATGGTATTGGTTGTTATGATGAAGTGGTGATTTTCTAGATCCCTATAGATCACACCTCTCCTTCGCAAGAGGATTTTTGTCCCATAAAATCTCATTGGGGGAGTAGATGAAGAAACAATTCCCTCACTTTCTCCTTTAAGTACCACCAGGTATTCCTTGGTGTCATCCCCTTGAGTCTAATTTGTCAAGACTCGTGAGTCCTGAATGTAATCCTCTATGAAAGGTAGTAGCTAACATTTTTCTTCATCGTCCAATATGGATGGCTCTTATAGGTGCAAGTTCTCACTATTTACTACTAATTTCATCCACATAAATGATGACAAATCAAGCCTAAAGGCAATTTATCCAACCCGCTCTAATATAGTGAAAGGTCCATACCGTAGTGGCTTGAGTTTCCTTGTTTGGCCTTATAATCTCTCCTTTCTCAAGTAAAGCTAATATTTTCCTCCAACATGAAGTTTATTCTCTTTATGATGTTGATCATCTCTAGCCTTATACTTGGCTTAGGATTTATCCAATTGTTCCTTCACCTTAAGATGCATTTTTTGGATCCTCTCAACAAAATTCACTACTCTAGTCACCTCTTAATCATGTATCTCCCCTTCTTCCTAATACCAAATTTCCATATCCAGTGGATTAATAGGTAGGTATCCCAAGCATGCTTCAAATGGTGACTTCATAGTGGATGTATGTATCACCTAGTTGTAGGAATGTTGAATGTAGGTTAAGGACTCATCAAGTCGGTGGATATTTACTATAATATCCTCTAATAAGTTGTACCAAATTCTTGTTCACAACCTTTGTTTTACAATGTGTCTGTGGATCATGGAAGGTCGTGCTCCTCTGCAATTTGGTGTTTTTCTTGTCCCAAAAATTATTCCAAAATTTCCCTAAGAACCTGGAATCTCTGTAAGAAATAATAGACTTCGACAAGACAAAATGCACTGATACATTAACAAAGAAATGTTTAGCTGCCTCATATGCTTTTATTATATTTTTACATTCCATTAGAACACACATTTTGCTAAATATATTAACAACATATAGATAATCATGGACATGTTTATACATAGATAGTCCTCCTATAAAATCCATAGAATTTTTTTCCCACGGTCGAGTAGGGACTGGTAAAGGCATATAGAAACCTTCTTTCCTGATTTTAGGCTTGCTTGTACAAAATTTTGTACACCCTCTTATTAATTTAGACACTTATTTTTGCATATTGGGCCAATACACGTAACTTTACATGTGGGCCATGGTATTGCCAACACCAAAATTTCCTGCTTCTTTAGAGGTATGTGCTTCCCTCATCAATAAAATCATTTCTTCCTTTGGCACACACATCTTCCCCCATCGGTAGAGAAACCTATATTTGAGATAACAATGTTCAATACCCTTCCTTTCATCCCCTTGGGACTACAACTGCTCATATGTGATCCGAAAATATTTTTCTTGAGCATATGCCTCTCCATAAGTTTCCTTTGTGAAGGGCTCAATCTAAGAGATAGTGGCCAAACTAGAGATTTTATCATATGTGGGTGGCCTAAACAACATGTCTGCCAGAACAATTGGTGCTTCCTTTCTTATACTTGATCACTAAATGGAACTACTGAAGGAATCCCATCCAGTTGTAGTGCATTGCCTACTACAATTTAGAATGTGCTTGCAAATACTGGAGAGGTTTGTGGTCAATGTGCAAAATAGTTTCTTTTCCCAACAAATAATGTTTCCATTTATTTATTTCTTAAACTAATGCGTACATTTATTTATCATATACTGAATATCCCTTAATTGTTGAAGTGAAAGTTTCAGAATGATAACATACTGGCTTACCTCCCTGTAGCAACACTTCTCCCATAGCATAATCACTAGCATATGTATCTACTTCAAAGGGCTACTGCAAATTAGGAAGAACAAGTACTGGAGCATGACTAATTTTGTACTTTAATAACTCAAAATCTCAATCTTGTTCCTTACCCCAGTTAAAACCCTTACTCTTTACAATTGTGTGTAGAGGTGCTACAATTGCGGAGATGCCTGAAATGAACTTCCTCATGTATTGTACTGCTCCCTCAAAACTTCTAGTCTCTATGGCTCCCGTTGGTATTGGCCAGTTGGTGATGGCTTCCACCTTCTTTGGATCCACTCGTAGCTCTCGTCCTCCAACGATGTTCCTAAGATAGACAAGTGACTATTTGGAAAATTCTCACATCTTCATGTTACATAAAAGTTGTTTCTCTCTAAGAACTTGCAAGAATTGTTGCAATTGTGTTAGATGTTCCTCCCATATGGCACTAAAAATCATAATATCATCCAGATATCCAATGACACATTAATATTTAAATCCCTCTCTCTCTCTCTCTCTCTCTCTCTCTCTCTCCTCTCTCTCTCTCTCTCTCTTATGACAATCTCTCTCTCTCTCTCTCTATCCTTTTTCCACCTACAGATTCTTAAATTCATTTCATATTCAACTTACACTTGAACCATTTAAGTTGGCTCTTTTAACTCTTACAAAAATCTTGTTAGGAAATTAATATTTTAGTGCTCCACATTTGTATGTGTGTGAATAATAATTACATTGGTAATTATTATTATAGTGAATATTAGTAAGTTAGTTAGTCGTATATATTGTTGAAATAACAATATATTATGAATGGTTAGTTGTTATACCCATAGCTATTACCGGGTTAATTGTTCTACTCACTTCCTATTTCCTAGGAAGTTGTTTGCCTACCTTTATGGCTATATAATAGCCAATCTATTGTACACTGTTTATTATGATGTGAATAATATATTCGGTGTTTTTGTTGTGCAAACTTGTGCATTTTCATGATTTGGTATCGAGCGAAACGGTTCTCATACTTGTTATGGAAAAATAGAAAGGTAGTAGGGGAAGCGCCACGATCAAAATCTTGCCCCAAATTTATGAGTTTCTTCATTTATACCTTTATGCCAAAAAATTAGTTTTGAAACTAGTGGCGATTTCTCTAATCTCGGCCTGGCTATTTAAGTGATCAGATAAGTATTTGTGTACATCACCAATACGTGATCCAATCCTCTAAACCATCACTTTAATATGTGCTTGTTGGACTACAAAGATCATGCTCAGGTGTTCTGAAGCTAGAAGAGGAAGATTTATTCCACAACAGAGATTGGTGCGATATTGGTTCGTGGGAAGGATCGCCCGAGACCTGCATTAAATTTGAGTTACTTGCATCGATTTCATTGGCTTTTGTAGTTGTATCGCCTGCTATTTTTTATCAACACGTTGGATGTTAGAAATTTATCTTCCATTTGAGATCCCATTTGTATGCCTTGTGTGACCCAAATTTTGCAAAAGAAAGAAAGAACAACTTGCTACTTGAGGTAAAATATTTTCAGCTCCTGATTTGAGAGATATTTGTTATATCCACTTGAAGTTTGTCTGCACTTTCAAAATATACTTGTGGAAATCATTTATACGTCACTCCACCATTCATTTTTATTGATGAGTCTTCCAAGTGCATTGTGGTCTTCTCTGTAAACATGTGTGGCGTCTGAATGGTTGGAGTCTCCTTAAATACGTACCATTCCCCTCGGATGTATTTCCAATTGTACCCGTCTCCAACCTGCAAGCTTTACACACGACATATCCGTTTCATCTCAGAAATCACACATTCTAAGTGCCTCAGGCCCTCAACATGAATTAAAGATGTCAATTTTTCATTTTCTATAAAGTCTACATGTATCAGATTTGGTGTTTGCTCACATTTTCATCCAAGATGCGAGTATATTAACCGATCAAAGAGCTGCACCAATCTCGCCACATCAATAGACATACCTCGATGTCAACCAAACATGTGGATTCTATGCATGCATTGCATTGACAAGCCTGAAGATATAAGTCTTGTCTAGTTGTCTTTATTTTTTGCTACATAGTTTTTGTTTATTGGGTTCCTTATGTTTTGGGTCCACAGTCGTCGGTACTAGTCTAAATAAGTTTTAAGTGGTTATTTTATAGTTTCTTTTAGTTTTAGGTGGTCAAATTTATTTCTAATTGATAGCTTTAGAAATTTATGAGTCTCACTTAAATAAAGTCAACTATTGTGATTAGTTTTTCCTAATAAGTCTATTATATGTGTTCATTGTCATTTGTTGTCAAAAGTTATTATTAACATTCAAGTATGTATAAAAATTTATTGAGTCAAGTATTATTATTTTTAATGCCATAAAAGTTAAAAATGAGCCATCATCATTTGTCATGTCAAAATTATCATTTGTATTGTTAATAGAGTTGGTGTCATTGTAAAAATAATTGTGTCATCAAAATCAAGTATCATTTTTTTAAAGTATAGTTGTTTTGTGAGTTATCAAAAAGTCTAAAAATAAAATAAAAATTACCTTACGGAGGCATTTTCGGTGTTATCCAACGTCTTGGCAACTAATGATCCTCAAAAGAATTTTTTTGAGCTAGCAACATGAAACTGGAGGATGGAGGCATCGGAGGTTAGAGGTCATTCAACGACCTCTCGTCAGTCACCAACGACGGGGCGCATATCAGCTTTGGTGACATGCGTGTGTGTGTAATTTGATTTTAGTGCTTACAGTGTAGTACATATTGCAGTTTTCAATAAATGGAAATTTCACATTGAGGGGGTGAACATGATGCAATGTTCCATTTCTATTATGTCAACTTTTTCTATGTATGTATGAGCAGAAGATTTCAGAAGAATTTCCTAAGCTATTCCCTGCAGTGAGATTGATGAGGGCTAAGAATAGTACTTGGTATATTATGAAGTGGTTGAAGGTACACCACTTGAAAACCTTCATTTTTGGTTTGTGGTAAACCAATAGCAAAACCACCATTCTTGGTTGTTGGTAATCCATTCGTAAAACCATCACTTTGTGGTTTGTGGTAAACCAATTATAAAACCACCATTCTTGGTTTGTGGTCAACCGTTTGCAAAACCATCCCTGAGGTTTGTGATTATCCTGTGAAAATCACTAGATCATGAGCATGTGCAAGTACAAAGGCAAGTTTTCCCCATGTTCACACTAAGGGGGAATGTTAGGAAATTAATATTTTAGTGCTCCACATTTGTATGTGTGTGAATAATAATTACATTGGTAATTATTATTATAGTGAATATTAGTAAGTTATTTAGTCGTATATATTGTTGAAATAACAATATATTATGAATGGTTAGTTGTTATACCCGTAGCTCTTACCGGGTTAATTGTTCTACTCACTTCCTATTTCCTAGGAAGTTGTTTACCTACCTTTATGGCTATATAATAGCTATTCTATTGTACATTGTTCATTATGATGTGAATAATATATTCAATGTTTATGTTGTGTAAATTTGTGCTTTTTTATGAAATCTCCATAACTTATATAATTATTTGGCATATTTAAAATTGCATACAACGTTCTTAATCCACTCGTTCTTATGTTAAGCTTATGTTTATCAAACCTTTATTCAATGTTTAAATTTTATTCTTACTACAATAGTGAATCGACGTGATGTCAAGACATAAATCTTAGGATTTGAGGCGATTTAGATTCAAGATATACCTTTTCCCAAAACATTTTTCTATCACGGTGTCCTTATTTCCCATCATAGTTAAAAATAGTTTGATAAATTGTTGAATCCATTCAACATTTCCAAGTCAAGAAATTTTATTTAGATTTATAAATATATTTTGTTTTCTCAAAGTTGATCTCACCAAGGCAATTCATATTCTTTTTAACACAAGGAAATGTCTAATTGAGTTATAAGGACTCCAAGAGTGACAGTATTCCTAACCTCAAATCTCATTTCACTCTTGTATGTTTTACTCTTACATCGCATTATGGTCTCGTTATTAGCATTGTTTTATAGCAAAAGGAGTTACAAAAGTATTATAAACTACACATAAACCACAAGAGATTTGTGTTCAAGGTAAGATCCCATGTTTCTACATTTCACCATTCTGCCTGTGAATTTTCTTTTATTCTCAATGTCATAAGAGACATGACAAGGAATTACGGAACCAAGTTTCCAGTTTACTGGGTTCTCTAAAGTCAACATATTTCAAATCAATTTCATTTGTAAGGAGTTACTTACCATTTTCTACCCATAAGTTAACCCCTTAATTAGCCAAGTCTTGGTTTAATTCCAATTGTACCTAAGGATCTACATGTTACATGTTACCAAGAATATTTGTTTGTTTGTCTATACTTGTCTGTCATTGTTTGCTATTATATACGGGCTTTTCCCTATGTTAAGTGTGCACACTTGCTTTTTGTTTACGACCATGATGGCCTTGTGTGTCTTGCAACATCATGAGTGATGTCCCATGTTTGTAACCAGCTTGGTGTGGCTTACTTGTATTCTTGTGTGTTTACACTACTTTGCTTGGTAGCTTACACATTGTGTGCTTAGCTTACATATTGTTTTCTACATGCATGCGCTTTCATACTAACACTTATTTTAGCTATCCATCCTTGTTTATGTGTACCTTGGTTTCTACCAAATGCGTCCCCTTCCCTCTATATGGTACAAAGTTCGAGAGTGCGATTGGTCCTCTTTTGGGGCTGCATTCTCCAATCGGTGACGCCACATGTGCCCCCAAAGAAGGGGGCATCATTTGGGGTTTTGATCTATACAACGTGTTTACACCCGATTTAATTCAGTTCAATTGTCCGCCCTTGAAATTATGGGTTCGATTCAGTCCATTCGTTTACCCTTGGCATTGTGGGTATAGTTCAACGCAAATTACACCCTTGGTGTAATGCCCACTTCCCTACGAAACTTAGTTGATTATCATTTTGAGTTATGCATACTTTGGATATGGACATGACTTATACTTATGTTGATTAGCAGGATGTTTTGTGACTAGATGCATTTAGATTATGATTGGATTTTATTTTCAGTATGACCTACACTGACTCATGGACAGACTATTGGATACCGATATTATTTTAATATGGATATATTGCATGTGTTCTAACCTTGGATTTCTTCGCCATGATGAGTAGAATGTAGTTGTTGAATTTACATTACTATAATTTTGGATAATGATGAAATGCGTAATTAAGTTGTGATTTAGACCTAGAGATAATGATTGCTTGAATTACGTATAGATGTTAATAAATTTCATGCATATGGTTATTTTGGATATTTTGACATGGCCGCAAGGCCGAAGAGGGTATTTTGCATTTTGCAGGAAACACAGCATGATCACAACCATGAGGGGGATTGGGAACCAAACACAACAGGATGTCGGGTGGTTACAACAATTGGTCGTCAAGGCAACTAGTAAATTGTATTGTGTTAACTTTGTTCTTTTATGTGTTGAGAAAATTTCCATGAGGGGGAAATTTTCCTATGTGACCAAGGGGTTAAGAATTTTTATTACTTGTTTTAACTTGCTTTAGTAGGTGATTTCTTTTGTGATGTCTTTTTGTTAAATTACCTTTACTAAGTGTGTTTAGATTAATGTAACATCTTGCTTTAAATTTTAAGTTTTGGAGGGAAGTCAAGTGGGTGTAATTAATTTTGTTGGTTGGCTCCTTGAGCCTTGTGTTTCCCATGTATTGAATGCTTGGTTTTGAGTGTTGACCACTCCAAACTCCCTTGAATCTCGAATTTGAGATTTAGGGCAATTTTGGGGGACTTGTGGGACAAGTTGAACTTGTCCCACACTTCCCAAAACCCCTTACCAACCATATCTATGGGTTGGGAATCCAAAAAGGGGGTTATTTATTGTTTTGGGAAGGGAAATATGACTTTAGAGTGCTCTTTTCTTCATTTTGCATTTATTTGTGACTTAAGGCACATGGGAAAGGGTTGGATGTGGAAGAGAGTTGTCATTCAACCCAACCACCCATTTATGGTGTTTTGGGATTTGAGTTGACCTTGGGAGGTGGTTTGAGGATGTGTGATGTGGCATCCTACATGGAGCCACATCACCCTCACCCTTTCCTTTGGTCTATTTATTGAAACTTCCTCTCTTGTTGAGGGGGTTGGAGTTTTGTTTTTGTTTTGGTTGAAGAGTTCTCCTTTGTTATTTTTGGAGAGAAAAGAATTGGGAGAAAGAGAAAAAGAGAGTGCTTGGACTTGCATGCTTGGATTGATTTGGGAAGGAGCTTGGACAAGTTTCTTGGTTTAGGCTTCTCCAATGGAGAGGTAGGGAACCCTCTCCTTTGTTTTTGCTTTCATATTATTATTGCTTCTATGCTAAAATTGTGAAAAATGCATGTTTACTTTGGTGTATTGTGAAAAATGGATAGAATGCTTATTGTGTAGTATAGGAGAGGTCTATGGGAATACTCATGAGGGAGGTAAAAGAGTAGATTAGGATATTGTGGAGGGAGTTTGAGAGGGATGCCCATCTTGGGTAAGAATGTTTACATTCTACCTTGTCTTTGAGGGAGCCATAAGAGGAGGGAGGCATAAGAGTATGGGAGGAAAAAGGGGTACTTGAGGGAGGCATAAGAGTCATAGGGGCTTGTGTTTTTTTGTGGAGGGTTTTGGATGGGCATCTCATCTCAATTGGGAGGCATAAGGAAAACATTCCCATAGTTCCTTCTCTTGTTGGCTTGGATGAAAGCCTTTTTGTGCAAAATATTGTGTTATTTGTGTTTCCTTGTTGTTTTCTCTTTTACCTTGAATGTTGTGAATGAAACTTGTATTGTGGAAGAAAGTATTGTTGCCTTGAGTTGGAGACCATCCTTCATTGTGTTGTGTTTGGGGCTCGGGGGTCAATGGAGGAGATTGCTTCTCTTCTCCATTGAGTTTTGGTTGGGAGGAGAGTGTTGCCTCTCCCCTATCTTGGTTATGATTGGAAATACTTGGAACTTGGAGCATGGATGAAGAAAACCTTGGAGTACTAGAATCTTGTTGTTGACAATGTTAAAACATCATGTAATCAACCACCTTGAGTGGGGAAGAAATGTAATATTGCCTTGTTTTCTCTAGCTTCCATTATTGTAAATATGTATTCCACATGAAGTAGGACATGTTGTAAAAGATTTGAAGGAAAAGTTACATTGAAATGATAGTATTTCTTACTCAAAAAAATTCATTGAAATTGTTGTAGAATTCTTGTGAAATGTTGGAAAGAAATTACAAAAGAATATGCATGTTAGATCTCATTTTGTTGTTTAAAAGGAGGTGTATTTAAAAGTGGAATGTTAGTGTATTTCCCCTTCTTGTACTATTGAAGAAAGGACTTAAGTTTTAAATTGCCTCCAATATAACCATGAAATTATCAAGGCTCTAGCTCCATTATGTTTCTCATTTATGAAATCATTGTCAATATATTTGCAAATTATAAAAGGAGATCGAACCCGCTTGATATTTCATACAAATACCCCTATTGCAATATGAAGAAAGAGGTTTTAACACAAAATTCTAAGCTCAGTTAGTTCTTACCCATCTCTCACCTATTAGGAAACTAATACCTTCAATATAATTGATATTTAAGTAATACTAAAACTAATAAATTTAGTAATAATAAATTATAATGATATTAATGTACCATTAATTATTATTTTGTTATCTAAATACATCTCAGCATACTACCACTAACATGTATGCAGATAAACTACATTCAAGTAATAATGTCAACAAAATATATATACCTAAACCTACGTAGTCTCCATGCTTACAATCACAAAATGGCGCCTCTTGTCTATTCTCGTTATGAAACAGATCGACCTTTAAGCGGTTCCTTCCTCCAAGCTGTCTATCAAGACGTTCACTTTGTCCCTCAACCGATCTGGTTTATATATATATATATATATATATATATATATATATATATCTTAAAGGTGAAACCCGAATTGGAGGATGCAATCAACACTTTGAACAAATAACAATATGGATGGACAACTGCTTTGGCCCAACGCTTTCTCTGTCTCTTAATCAAAGTTTGATAAAAGCAGTTTGAAGGGGACCCGTATTTGAGGATACGTTCAAAGTCTTGAATAGATAACAACATAGTTGAACAACCTGCTTGTTGGAATTAGTTGCTAGAGCTTACACATGTATCACAGGTGAATAATTATCTTTATTGTAATAAACAAGCAACAATTTGTTGGTATAAGAGGCCCGTGGAAGTGCTTGTTTGAATGTAAAACAAAGCATTGCTTCATAGATATTCTGATCAAAACAAGACCCACCTTCACTGTCTTCCCAATCGACTTTGATAAGACTATTACCTATGAATCCCGTTATTTGAGAATGCATTTGATAGAGCAGATAACAACACAAGGAACGACACTTTGTCTTACCGCACCATGACCTGCTTGGCACCATTCTTTTCACGTGCCCAAGGAGAGAAACAAAAACAAAAAAATAGTCCACTCGCCTCCTCACGCGTTTGGGCGAAAGGGAAAGACTGCATGCGCGTTTGGGCGTGCAAAGTAATGTTTTTTTCTTTGTTTAGGCGCCTTCCTTCTCGCTCGTAGCGCCTTCTATTTTTTTCCTTGCACTGCCAGGGGCCTAAGGACCACATGTTTTCCCCCATTTTTACGCCTTTGTAAAAAAACAGCCTCACGCATATATACAATGCAAAAAAAGAAAGATAATAGACACGGCTACATGTGCGCCTTTCATACAAATAAAGCGCGGCTGTGCGGCCGGTCGGCCTTCCTCGACCTCAAAACGTAGGACTGTCCACAAGCAACCAAATCGAATTTGTTTTCCCCACTTCTTTCATAATCGTTTTTGATTAAAATATCTTGAAGGAATCCCGAATTTTGAGGGTGGACGGACCAAGGAGGAGGCGTAGATTTTACAAATCTAAATCATTCATTGATAGATGCGACACAGGGAGAGAGGGCTTCTTCACACATGAGGGAGTAATGGCGGACGAGTAGTTGTTGGGATCCACCGCCCCAACCAACAGAATTAAACTTGGTTTTGAAACGCCTTCCCTTTTTGGGCTCTCATTTCTTGGATTCATTTTTTAAAAGCGTATGATTCAGACATATAGATTTAATTAAGTGAAAATTTTGATTATACATAAACATTTATATATCACTAAAATTAGAAGCACCTAATCCTCGAGGATATCTAGCTAGGCAGTAAAGTAATAATGCTATATAAGTTAATAATGTGGTATGAATTGTGACAAAACTTTCGTATAGTATTCATACTAGGTGGTATGTATGTCGAAACCAATTAGAATCATACAATGCAATAAAATAAACCAGGTCTGAAAGTGTATACCATAATATCGATTCCCTTTTATATAATTATATATATATGCCTATATATAAATTTATATTTATATATGTTATAATGTATTAAATCATGAGACAATGCGACATAATAGAATAAATAATAATAATAATAATAAATAAATAAATAAAAGTCGAGTGGATAGTGTTTTCACCTCGAAATAAATTATATCTTATTCTATGGTTAACCTCCGAGAAATATTGTTGTCTCGATATTATCGGACCTTAGGCTAGTAAATTCGAAGGACGACCTTTCTCTCCCTTGTGAACGTCAATGAAATAAAATCAAACTTCTTTGACCTCAAAGCACTATCGTGATTGAAGTAGTTTCGAGTCGTATGCGGACTCACCTTGCAAAGAAACAAAAAAATTTGTCGCATTTTCGGGACGTTGGTTTGTTCGCAGCGTCGTCATCGTCGATGTCGGTAAGTGCGTTGCTGCGTGGGCGTTTTTCACAGCGTTACATTTTTGGTATCAGAGCCATGGGTTCGAAGCTGGGACCCTTGGGCACACATGAACACGCAGAAAAGAACTTTCAACTCAAGTCGAACTAACACTTTTAAAATATAAAGCCATAATGTTGATAACTATAGTAAACAACAAATTTTGAAAACTAGCACAAGACCTAAGTCATGAACTAACTCTCACCTTGATGCATGCGGGGCGCGGATTGGGCGAGGTCTCTTCACATAGACCTACACATACCACCACCGGAGCGGGTCGTGCGGCCCTTACGCCTCGGATTTCTGAGACACTCCAGGATGTCAATGCCGCATATACGCGAGAGAGCCCTTGGGAGGACGACTTGCTTAGACATAGTTTGGAGCCATCGGTAGATGCCCGGGCATCCCTCGACACATCGAGGAGCACGAGCGAGAGAATTTCCATGCGAGTTGACTAGGGTAGGTCACCACGAGAGAGGACACGGGGACGGGATTTGGGACATAGGGACAGGTCTCGGAGCCCTAGACAGAGGGAGGAGCATACAGAGAGATCTAGGATTCGTCATACATCAGCTGCAGACCATATCAGGGAGATCCTGAAGCTGTGACCCTCTCACTATTCGGGTGATACAGTGGTTTTCAGCGGAGGCTGGTTGGTGAGCTTGAGCGGATGCTTCAAGCTCTGTCCTTTTAGTAGCAACACGAAAGCTCGTGTTGTGATCCATCTTCTGAAGGATGGAGCAGGAGTCTGGTGGAGGACCGAGGAGCGAAGCTCCCTGTTCACCCCAGAGACGATTACCTGGGAGCTGTTTGAGGAGCGGTTCAGGAGTAGGTATTTACCCAGGAGGTTTATTCGAAATGGATAGATGAGTTTCATGACCTCCGTCGGGAGATCGATGATGCATGATGGCGAGTATGAGAGTCGATTTCGGACCTACTTGATCGTCGACTATATGCGGGATGAGCGAGTGCAATTCACGGGTTCATCCCGAGGCTGAACTTGGATTTAGGCGGCGCGATGCGCATTCACTACCCACGAGCGTTAGCAGAGGCCGTGGAGAAGGCCTATATTGCGAGAGGAGACACGGGGAAGACACAGGCTAGAGACAAAGTTCGAGCCATATCCAGGCAGAGATGTAGGATAGTAGGTCGAAGGGGTCGATTCCTCCTCCACGAGGTGGACGAGTTCGAGGCAAGCTTCTTTTAGGCCACCATAATAGCGGCGGCGGCGTGAGACCCGCCCTCCTTACCGACCTCCTCGGAGATTTGATGCACAGAGGGCGTAGTATGGGCCTCCCCCTAGGGGTCCCATCGGACACACGAGTGCACCGAGAGCTCGATAAGTAGGAGCTCGTCAACGAGACCTCAACGATCCATAGCCGGATCATCGGGATCTCGTATCTCGGTCATCTAGAGTACCAACCGAGCTACTTCCCCTTTGGAGGGGCCAGGCGGCTGTTATGGTTGCGGAGTTGTTGGACATATTTGGAGAGATTGCCCACATAACCCTACCAAGGGTAAGACACAGAGCTCAGAGCCTACTGTTGGAGATATGGCACGGAGTCATCGGATCTACGCAGCGGTTGAGAACCGCCAGGCTGAGCATCATAATCTTGATTGAGACGACAGGTAGTGTTGGTGGTATTTCCACCTCTATATTATTTGATTCTGGTTCTTCTGATTCTTTTATTGCACCATCTTTAGTAGAGCGTTGTAGGCTGGTGGCAGTTAGGCAGGGCCATAGTTGGGACGTTGAGATGGCTTCTAGAGCCAAGATTTCTGTAGACTCCTTAGTCAAGGAGTGTGTAGTGGATTTGGGACCCTTCACCACTACTTCTGATCTTCGGATCCTTCCATTAGGATCTTATGGCATCATTTTAGGCATGGATTGGTTATCTGCTCACAGAGCTAGAGTGGATTGTTACCATAAGACTATTGCTTGCATTGATGATCTTGGGGCGGAGTTAGTGATATCAGGGGTTAAGAGACCCGTTTCTATTCGCACCATCTCTGCTATGCAGCTTAAGCGGTGTGTGCGGCGGCGTTACCCAGATTGTATCTTTATTACTGATTAGTGACGAATCGAGATGAGTCGGGGGACCTTCCCTCGATGATCATCCCATCTTATCAGAGTTTGCCGATGTGTTTCGGGGGAGCTACGGGATTACCTCCCCACGTGAGATCAACTTCCATATAGATCTAGTTCCAGCACGAGAGCCTATCTCACGAGCACCCTATCGGATGACTACACCTGAGTTATGTGAGCTCAAGTTGCAGCTTGAGGGCCTTCTGGAGAAAGGCCTAATTCGTCCTAGTGTTTCCCCTTGGGGTGCACCAGTTATCTTCGTAAATAAGAAGGATGGATATCTTCGGTTATGCATTGATTACCGTCAGCTGAATAAAGTAACGATCAAGAATCGTTACCCCCTTCCACGCATTGACAATTTGTTTGATCAGATGAAGGGGGCTACCATTTTCTCAAGATAGATCTTAAGTCGGGGTACCATCACTCGGGATTGCGGAGACAGATATTCACAAGATAGCTTTCCGCAGATATGGCCACTTCTGAGTTCACGGTGGTACCTTTCGGTTTGGCGAATGCCCCGCAGATGTTTATGAGTTTGATGAATGGGGTATTCAGGACCTTCCTTGATCGCTTCGTGCTCATTTTCCTTGATGACATTCTCGATTTACTCACGCACACGTGAGGAGCATGAGGAGCACCTTCGCCAGTTCTTCGGTGTCTTGAGCGGCGCGCTTTACGGGAACTTGGAGAAGTGTGCATTCTTTGAGGCGAGGTGCGATTTGGGCCACGTTATTTTTGGGGAAGGTATCACGGTCGATCCTTCCAAGATTCGAGCCATCATGGATTGGCCAAGCACCCACTAGTGTGACCGAGGTGCGTAGTTTCATGGGTTTAGCAGAGTACTACGGAGGTTTGTTCGAGATTTTTCCCGGATTGCGCACCCCATCACTTCTCTTCAAATGAAAGGGAAGAAGTTTGTATGGACAGAGATAGATGTGAGCAGGCCTTGATACAATCCGAAGGAGTGCCTTACGAGAGCACCTATCCTTGCGGTGCGAGATCCTCATGGAGAGTTTTACGTATGCACTGAGATGCTTCCTTGGCGGGGAATTGGAGGAGTGCTAATGCGGGAGGGTAGAGTAGTTGCCTTTTTGAGTCTCGCAAACTCAAAGATTATGAGCTCAATTATCCGACCCATGACCTCGAGCTTGCAGCAAGGTAGTACATGCCTTAGTGTGGTGGAGACATTTTCTTCTTGGCCGGAGATTTACACTCAGGACAGATCACTTGAGTCTTCGCCACCTCTTCACGCAGCCCAATCTCAATGCTCGTCAGCGGCGTTGGATGGAGTTACTCTGTGAGTATGACATGGAGATAGAGCATGTGAAAGGGAAGGAGAATGTGGTTGTAGATTCCTTGAGTAGACGGAGACATGTGGCTATGGCCACCTCAGTGGGCACAGATTTACGGAGTAGGATCTTGCAACAGCTTCCTCATGATAGTTTCTACCTTGCAGCCAGAGCAGAGATTGAGTCTCAGAGACCCCTTGAGGGGAGATTTGATGGATTCTCATTAGAGGCAGATGGTCTTCTCAGACACAGAGGTCGAATATATGTTCCCAGAGATGGAGGCTTGAGACATGACATTTTGATAGAGGCTCATCGTGCACCTTATTCAGCCCATCCCGGGGTGAAGAAGATGCACGCCACCTTGAGACAGCTGTACTTTTGGAGAGGACTTCGGAGAGACATAGCTTCATTTGTATCCCGCTGTCTAGAGTGCCAGAGGGTGAAGGCTGAGCATCAACATCCAGCGGCCTTCTCTATCCTCATGCCATACCGGAGTGGAAGTGGGACACCATCTCTATGGATTTTATTGTTGGGTTGCCGACATCGAGATATCACCATGACGCCATCATGGTCACGGTGGATGAATTGACGAAGGTAGCTCACTTTTCTCCAGTGAAGACTACCTATACAGCAAGTGCAGTGGCATGAGTATATCTTGATGAGATTGTCAGATTACATGGGATTCCGCGGAAGATCATTTGCGACCGCGACCCTTTGTACACCTCCCATTTCTGGACCACCATGCAGTATGCCCTCGGGACGAGGATTAATTTCAGCACAGCTTATCACCCTGAGACAGATGGACAGACAGAGAGGGTGAATCAGATTTTGGAGGATATGCTCAGGATGTACGTGATGGACCATTAGTCAAGGTGGGAGGAGTATCAGTATTTGGTGGAGTTTGCCTACAATAATGCGATTTTCGAGTTCTATAGGCATGGCTCCTTTTCGGGCATTATATGGCGAGAGAGTGCAGGACACCCCTTAGTGGGGACAGGATTGAGGACAGGTTTCTCTTGGGCCGCATTATTACAGGATATGGAGCAGCAGTTACCCCGATTAGGTAGAGATTGCAGGAGGCACATGATAGACAGAAGAAGTATGCAGACCAACATAGGACAAATCACAGTTTTGAGGTAGGCCGAAGGTGTTTCTTCGTGTCAGACCGCATAAGAGCCCTATCCATTATGGAAAAGGTTCTAAGCTTGCTCCTAGATTTTGGGTCCCTTTGAGATCTTGGAGCGCCTCGGCCCTTAGCCTATCGTCTAGCATTGCCACCTAGCTTATCGCGCGTCCATGATGTATTTCACGTTTTTGTGCTTAGGAGATATGTTTCTGATCCTTCTCATGTGCTAGATTGGACTGCATTGCAGTGCGGGATCGAGGGGTGTGATGGTGGAGCCCGTGCGCATTTTAGATCGCAGGACCCTAGGCCTTCGCGGCAGAGAGATTGATCAGGTTCGGGTCCAATGGGACAGGTACGATGAGACTGCTGCTACTTGGGAGGATGCTACATCATTGCGAGCTCAGTTTCCACAATTATTTCAGTGACTTCCAGGAGGAAGTCTAGTCTAAGGGGGGGGATGTAATGCCCACTTCCTACGAAACTTAGTTGATTATCATTTTGAGTTATGCATACTTTGGATATGGACATGACTTATACTTATGTTGATTAGCGAGGATGTTTTGTGACTAGATGCATTTAGATTATGATTGGATTTTATTTTCGGTATGACCTACACTCGACTCATGGATGCACTATTGATATCGATATTATTTTAATATGGATATATTGCATGTGTTCTAACCTTGGATTTCTTCGCCATGATGAGTAGAATGTAGTTGTTGAATTTACATTACTATAATTTTGGATAATGATGAAATGCGTAATTAAGTTGTGATTTAGACCTAGAGATAATGATTGCTTGAATTACGTATAGATGTTAATAAATTTCATGCATATGGTTATTTTGGATATTTTGACATGGCCGCATGAGGCCGAAGAGGGTATTTTGCATTTTGCGGGAAACACACATGATCACAACCATGAGGGGGATTGGGAACCAAATACAACAGGATGTCGGTGGTTACAACAATTGGTCGTCAAAGGCAACTAGTAAATTGTATTGTGTTAACTTTGTTCTTTATGTGTTGAGAAAATTTCCATGAGGGGGAAATTTTCCTATGTGACCAAGGGGTTAAGAATTTTATTACTTGTTTTAACTTGCTTTAGTAGGTGATTTCTTTTGTGATGTCCTTTGTTAGATTACTTTGTTAAGTATGTTTAGATTTATTTAACATCTTGCTTTAAATTTTAAGTTTTGGAGGGAAGTCAAGTGGGTGTAATTAATTTTGTTGGTTGGCTCCTTGAGCCTTGTGTTTCCTCATGTATTGAATGCTTGGTTTTGAGTGTTGACCACTCCAAACTCCTTGAATCTCGAATTTGAGATTTAGGGCAATTTTGGGGGACTTGTGGGACAAGTTGAACTTGTCCCACACTTCCCAAAACCCCTTACCAACCATATCTATGGGTTGGGAATCCAAAAAGGGGGTTATTTATTGATTTGGGAAGGGAAATATGACTTTGGAGTGATCTTTTCTTCATTTTGCATTTATTTGTTCCTTAAGGCACATGGGAAAGGGTTGGATGTGGAAGAGAGTTGTCATTCAACCCAACCACCCATTTATGGTGTTTTGGGATTTGAGTTGACCTTGGGAGGTGGTTTGAGGATGTGTGATGTGGCATCCTACATGGAGCCACATCACCCTCACCCTTTCCTTTGGTATTTTTGAAACTTCCTCTCTTGTTGAGGGGGTTAGAGTTTTGTTTTTGTTTTGGTTGAAGAGTTCTCCTTTGTTATTTTTGGAGAGAAAAGAATTGGGAGATAGAGAAAAAGAGAGTGCTTGGACTTGCATGCTTGGATTGATTTGGGAAGGAGCTTGGACAAGTTTCTTGGTTTAGGCTTCTCCAATGGAGAGGTAGGAAACCCTCTCCTTTGTTTTTTTTTCTTTCATATTATTATTGCTTCTATGCTAAAATTGTGAAGAATGCATGTTTACTTTGGTGTATTGTGAAAATGGATAGAATGCTTATTGTGTAGTATAGGAGAGGTCTATGGGAATACTCATGAGGGAGGCAAAAGAGTAGATTAGGATATTGTGGAGGAGTTTGAGAGGGATGCCCATCTTGGGTAAGAATGTTTACATTCTACCTTGTCTTTGAGGAGCCATAAGAGGAGGGAGGCATAAGAGTATGGGAGGAAAAAGGGGTACTTGAGGGAGGCATAAGAGTCATAGGGGCTTGTGTTTTATTGTGGAGGGTTTTGGATGGGCATCTCATCTCAATTAGGAGGCATAAGGAAAACATTCCCATAGTTCCTTCTCTTGTTGGCTTGGATGAAAGCCTTTTGTGCAAAATATTGTGTTATTTGTGTTTCCTTGTTGTTTTCTCTTTTACCTTGAATGTTGTGAATGAAACTTGTATTGTGGAAGCAAGTATTGTTGCCTTGAGTTGGAGACCATCCTTCATTGTGTTGTGTTTGGGGCTCGGGGGTCAATGGAGGAGATTGCTTCTCTTCTCCATTGAGTTTTGGTTGGGAGGAGAGTGTTGCCTCTCCCCCTATCTTGGTTGTGATTGGAAATACTTGGAACTTGGAGCATGGATGAAGAACACTTTGGAGCACTTGAATCTTGTTGTTGACAATGTTAAAACATCATGTAATCAACCACCTTGAGTGGGGAAAGAAATGTAATATTGCCTTGTTTTCTCTAGCTTCCATTATTGTAAATATGTATTCCACATGAAGTAGGACATGTTGTAAAAGATTTGAAGGAAAAGTTACATTGAAATGATAGTATTTCTTACTCAAAAAAAAATTCATTGAAATTGTTGTAGAATTCTTGTGAAATGTTGGAAAGAAATTACAAAAGAATATGCATGTTAGATCTCATTTTGTTGTTTAAAAGGAGGTGTATTTAAAAGTGGAATGTTAGTGTATTTCTCCTTCTTGTACTATTGAAGAAAAAAGACTTAAGTTTTAAATTGCCTCCAATATAACTATGAAATTATCAAGGCTCTAGATCCATTATGTTTCTCATTTATGAAATCATTGTCAATATATTTGCAAATAATAAAAGGAGATCGAACCCGCTTGATATTTCATACAAATACCCCTATTGCAATATGAAGAAAGAGGTTTTAACACAAAATTCTAAGCTCGATTAGTTCTTACCCATCTCTCACCTATTAGGAAACTAATACCTTCAATATAATTGATATTTAAGTAATACTAAAACTAATACATTTAGTAATAATAAATTATAATGATATTAAAGTACCATTAATTATTATTTTGTTATATAAATATATCTCAGCATACTACCACTAACATGTATGCAAATAAACTACATTCAATTAATAATGTCAATAAAATATATATACCTAAACCTACGTAGTCTCCGTGTTTATAATCACAAGCAAATGGCGCCTCTTGTCTATTCTCATTATGAAACAGATCCACCTTTAAGCGGTTCCTTCCTCCAAGTACATCTGTCACCGTTCAGACGCTCACCGTCCCTCCACCGATCTGGTTTAAAATATATATATATATATATATATATATATATATATATAAAATATCTTGAAGGTGAAACCCGAATTGGAGGATGCAATCAACACTGAACAAATAACAATATGGATGGACAGCCTACTGGCCCCAACGCTTTCTCTGTCTCTTAATCAAAGTTTGATAAAAACAGTTTGAAGGAGGACCCCGTATTTGAGGATACGTTCAGTGCTGAATAGATAACAACATAGTTGAACAATCTGCTTGTTGGAATTAGTTGCTAGAGCTTACACACGACTGTCACAGCGAATAATTAAACTGTTGTAATAAACAAGCAACAGCTGTTGGTATAAGTGGCCCGTGGAAGTGCTCGTTTGAATGTAAAACAAAGCATTGCTTCATAGATATTCTGATCAAAACAAGACCCACCTTCACTGTCTTCCCCTTGCATCGACTTTGATAAGACTATTACCTATGAATCCCGTTATTTGAGAATGCATTTGATACTGAATGATAAAAACACAGTGGAATGACCTGTCTTACCACACCATGACCCTGTTGTGCACCAGTTCTTTTCACGCGCCCAAGGACAGGAGAAAAAGAAACAAAAAACAAAAAAATGGTCCACTCGCCTCCTCACGCGGCTGGGACAGAAAGGGAAAGACTGTACAGCGTTTGGACGTGCAAAGTAATGTTTTTTTCTTTGTTTAGGCGCCTTCCTTCTCACCTGTAGCGCCTTCTATTTTTTTCCTTGCTGCGCGGCCAGGGCCTAAGGACCACACGTTTTCCCCCCATTTTTACTGCCCACTGTAAAATACAGCAGCCTACGCATATATACAATGCAAAAAAAAAAAAAAAAGATAATAGACACGGCTGTGTGCGCGGCCATACAAATAAAGCACGGCCTGTGCTGATCGGCCTTCCTCACCTCAAAACGCAGGATCGTCCACAAGCAACCAAATCGAATTTGTTTTCCCCCACTTCTTTCATAATCGTTTTTGATTAAAATATCTTGAAGGAATCCCGAAATTGGAGGGTGGACAGACCAAGGAGGAGGCGTGGATTTGGTAAATCTAAATCATTCATTGTAGATGCGACCTAGGGAGAGAGGGGCTTCTTCACACATGAGGGAGTAATGGCGGACGGGTAGTTGTTGGGATCCACCGCCCCAACCAACAGAATTAAACTTGGTTTGAAACGCCTTCCCTTTTGGGCTCTCATTTCTTGGATTCATTTTTTAAAAACGTATGATTCAGCATATAGATTTAGTTAAGTGGAAATTATGATATTACATAAGCATTTATATATCACTAAAATTGGAAGCACCCAATCCTCCATGGATATCTAGCTAGGCCAGCAAGTATTAATGCTATATAAGGTAATAATGTGGTAAGAATTGTGTCAAAACTTTCGCATAGTATTCATACCAGGTAGTATGTATGTCGAAACCATTTAGAATCATGCAATGCAATAAAATAAACCAAAGGCTTAGTGTATACCATAATATGTGATTCCCTTTTATATAATTATATATATACCTATATATAAATTTATATTTATATATGTTATAATGTATTAAATCAGGAGACAATGCGACATAATAGAATAAAAATAATAATAATAATAATAATAATAAATAATAAATAAATAAAAATCGAGTGGATAGTGTTTTCACCTCGAAATAAATTATATCTTATTCTAGGGTTAACCTCCAGAAATATTGTTGTCTCGATATTATCAGACCTTAGGCTAGTAAATTCGAAGGACGACCTTTCTCTCCCTTGTGAAACGTCGACTGAAATAAAATCAAACTTCTTTGACCTCAAAGCACTATCGTGATTGAAGTAGTTTCGAGTCTGTATGCGGACTCACCTTGCAAAGAAACAAAAAAATTGTCGCATTTTCGGGACGTTGGTTTGTTCGCGGCGTCGTCATCGTCGATGTCGTCGTTGCGTCGTGTGTTTGTTTTCGGCGTTACACTTGGCATTATGGGTTTACATATAGTGAGTGAGTTCGGATCAAGTATACAAACTCCATACTCAATGGATTTTACAGGACATGGTGCCTTTAGAATTGGGAGGAACAATTAAAGGTTGGAGGACATAGATAATTTCCTCCTTATACTTCTTTTATCACCGGCGTCAAATTGCCTAAAAAACTAGGACACAACAGAGATCTATTCATACAGTTCAGGGAAGCAATTAAAGGTTGGAGGACACACAACATTTCCTCCATATACCTCTTCGATCTATGGAGTCAGATCGCCCAATAAAGATGGGAAGTACACGATATCCTTCTAAACCCTTTCTTTCGACATGGATCAGGTGTAAATGTTCCATTTACACTTTTATTTTACATATTTTACAATTGTGTACTTTACATACTTTCACATACATAGCGTTTTACATTTTACATACATATGAAAACAACGACGATGATGATGAAAAAAACAATGACAACACTTCGCGGTGGTACACCTTGCATACTAACCATGCATGTTCACACACATCGGCAACAACACACGCGTTTCCACCCCAGGTTCACTCTCATCACTTTTTGCATTTTTCATCCTTAGTTTCCACACCGCTTCATCTTTTTGTCACCCCATGCTTTGTCTATTCCTTCGACAAGTCTTCTTTATCAATTTGCATGGTATTTAGGTATGCATCTCTATCTACTTTATGTTACTAAGATTTTAGCTCACCAACATAAAGTGGGAGCAAATGTAGTCAATAAATCATGCACTTTGGGTTATTTTAGTCATGGTCTCATACTACTATTTAGAAGGTTCTTGAGTAAAGAAAGTACTAATTAACCATAGTAGTTTGGCCATATTTTCTTTATTTTCAGCATCATTCTCGATCTTAAATGAACACATGCCCAGTCAGTTTCCATCATTTCCCATCATTTCAGCCTTGACTAGGGCGCCCTGATCCTTTTTTCTCTTTCCTGCCACTTTTTGGGCTCTTTATGACCATTTTAGCATTTGAATTTTCTTGTGGTTGGCCATTTCAGGGTTAATTACAAAATTAGATAAAGATAACCCTACACACATAAAGTTATGAGACCATAAAGAGGGACCAAGAACTATCACTCCACTTAGAGTTATATCCATCTATTGCATTAGAGATCATTCCATCCATATAGCTCCATCACAAGGAACAAATCTTGGGTCATCTACATCACACACATCATAGGGGAGAATTCATTCTATTCCATGCACCATTTTATTACATTTTCTTACACATAGTTAGCTTGATATTACACAAAGTGCGATTGACACACGAGAAACCTAGGTATACACACACACACATAAAGTACATTTGGGTCCTGGAATATAGTGTAACTCTCAATTAGTAAGTCCACCATTGTGGTAGCCGAGGTCGATCGACCTACTCATATGAATTCTTCCTTTTAGGGAATTGATACTTGTTAGGGTTTTACAGTGTCTTTTATTCATCTTAGAGAAAAAACGACATCTAAAGCGAAGAAACAAACTTAATGTGATCAACAACGAGGGTTTCAAAATAATCTACCTACACAGACTAGGGCACCTAGTTTGCACACTAGAGCGCCTCGGCCCTTTCCAGTGCCCCAATCCCGAGATATAGTCCAGATCTATCTTTTTGGGGCTCCAAAATAGTCGTTCATGTATCCTAGTTTCACCAGTCATCTCTCGCGACATAGTCTCGTTACTTCGTCCTAATCAACTAGGTCACTTCCTCACTCTTTATTGATCATTAGGGTTTATTCCATTATTTTACTTACTTATTTCATTTACATGATGCTTTACATACTATTATTTACTGTGTTATATGTCCTCCTAGATTAGATTAACAACCATAACATAAAATTTCCATTTTTAGTTAATCAGTTTGTGGCTATTATTACCTTTGGTTCATGTGTGATAATGGGAATCCCTCTAATGGAAAGTGTTCATTCTTTCGATTTGACAACTTTCAAGATACTTCAGGCCTCTATCCATAATATCCCGAAATTAGTTTCGTGTTTTCTCAAATGAAGGTGTTACTAGTTAAAATTTCCACATTTTACAGAAAGACGAGCTTCAATCCAATGCAATAAAAAAGGCACCCGAGGGTTATTCAAATGACATTGAAATTGAGATCAAATATGTAGTGTTTTCATGGGATCATCTTTCATAAATATCAACATTAAGAGGGATAAATTTGCATGTAACACAAGGAATAAAAGTTACAATTTGTGGGTCAAGTTCAAAAACAAAGCACATTTTGTCCTGTATTTTGGTGAAAACCCCAAGATAGCAGGGATTGAGAAGATGATAGGTACCAAATATTATGTTCCACACACTACATGAATTCAAACTAGCAAAAAAGAAGATAGTATACTTTTTAGGAAAATGATGGATAGAAGCAAGTATGAAAATATTCTTGAAGCCCGTGCTTTGAATAAGGAATTGCAATTGTTTTTTTTTACGGATTAAAAAAATATTAGAGAAAGGGGAATCAACTTAAGTGGTGGAAAAAAGAAAAAAATATGATTTGTTCATTCTATTTACTAAGATGTAGATATATATGTTCTTGATGATCCTTTTAGTGTTGGATGCACATAAATGCACTCAACTCTTTAATGTAAGATTTTTCACTAGCTCCAACCAGAATTAAATGTTTGACAAATAGATCGTGACTAATGTTCTTCCTTAAAATGAAAAATAAATGTCTCTTAGTAATTGACCATCTAATATCACATAAGTGTTGACAAGTAATTTTAAAGTTGAAGACAATTGTGTATGTTACACTCAACTAGAGTTCTTACCCACATAAGATATTTTACTAGTAAACTCGCTCTATGTTCTTGTAAATTTGTGTCCTCCTATTGTTTCAAATCTTCTATATGATACGTAGATCTTTGAGTGCTTGCCATTGTTGTATGTGAATGTGAGGTAGCAAGGAATTGTCTTTTTTATTGTGGGTATAAGTGGGAATCTATATAGTCTCTATTTGTTTTTTGGATTTTGTAAGGAGGGTGAGAACACGTTTGGATCTAAAATATTTTGAGGTCAAAGTTTTTAATTTATATATAGCTGATGATTAATTTCTTTAAAAATTCTAAGGATAAAATTGGCAAGAAATCAACTGATTCCACCTAGAGTAATTACATCATATCTTAAATTATGAAAATCTACTTCAAGCTCAAGTAAGTACATGATATTTTTAAATGAAAAAAACAAAGAATCTCTTTGACACCTTGACATTACACAATATACTTTGATTGTTTTATTAGTGAAAATCCATCCTTGTAAATCAGAGAGAAATTTGCACTCAACAACATAAAAAGCATATGCAGTATAAGTCCAAAACTTTCAATCCAACATATAAAATCTACTTATCACCTATGGGTAAGTGCACGAGTTGGTGGGCCAAAAAGTAGACAAGAATCTGAAAAAACCAAAATGCATACGCGTTTTGCTAAAAAGTAATCGCGTTTTAATTTGTTTGGCTCGGGAATCACCGAACCTAATTTATTATTTCTTATACTTTAAATGTATTTTAGTAAATATAAGAAATTAGGGTCACTTTGCACCTTATGGAAGTGGTCTCGTAGCTCCAACAATTATAATCTAGAAGATAGTTTTTCAAAATCTAATCTAGTCAGTACTTACTCATTTTCAAGATTTCAGCAAACGACCTAAAACTTTCAGGGCATATATATTGTAGTCGGTCTTTGTTTTGGGAAAGCATATAGTCATTTTTTAGGTTTTTTGACCTTCTAAAATGGATTTTGGCCCTACCACTACTTGAATTGGTACTAATTTTTAAATTTGGTCCATAATTCACTTTAGTGACCATGAATTAACTCTATGATGTTTGTCTACTTCTTACTAAAAAGAGATCCTCACTTTGTAGATAGAGGATTGTTCCCTGAATGGGATTCCTGTCCTATGGCCAAAATGAGGTGATTGTAATGTGCCTCCTCCTTAAGGTGTGATAACACTACTAGGTGTTGAATGAGTTATTATGAATAGTACCAAGTGAATTACATCAAGTGAACTCAGATGATTGCTCATTCTTAGAAACATGGTGCTCCATATAAAGATCATCCCCTCACCTTTCCTAGCTCTAAAAGCATCCTTTCATGGAATCAAATTCATGATTCTCATACATGCTTTTTCTCATATGTCTCTTATGGAGACAAACGATGCCTTAATACTTCACAAATAATGGTCCTTGATAACTTGGTGACATGACTAGCTCATTTTAGCTTGTTCTGAAGGGTGTTCAATTAACTACAAAATGGCCAAAAATGCCTTTTTAGGCCTTCAAAGGAAGTAGTCTCTCATAAAAACTAAATGAGTCGATCGATCACCTTAAACACTATTCCCTACACACTGAAACACGTTGAATGATCTTTTTAGGACTTTCCTTTGGGTGAGGGTTTATGATTTAGGGTTTAGGGTTTAGGACTCGGGGTTTAGGGTTTAGGGCTAAGGGTTTAGGACTCAAGGTTTAGAGTTTAGGGTTTAAGGTTTAGTGTTTAAGGCTCATAGTTCATTTTAGGGTTTAGGGTTTAGGGCTCAGGGCTTAGGGTTCATGGTTTAGGTTTATGGTTTAGGGTTTAGGGTTTAGATTTTGGTTTATGGTTCGGGGTTAAGGGTTTAGGGTTTAGGGTTTAGGCTCAAGGTTTAAGGTTTAGGGTTTAGGGTTTAGGGGTCAAGGTTGAGGGTTTAGGGTTTATGGCTCAAGGTTCAGGGTTTAGGGTTTAGGGATCAGGGTTGAGGGTTTAGGGTTTAGGGTTGAGAGTTGAGGGTTTATGGTTTAGGGTTTAGGGTTTAGTTTTTAGGGTTTAGGGTTGAGGATTTAGGGTTTACAATTTAGGGTTTAGGAGTTAGGGTTTAAGGTTTAGGGTTGAGGATTTAGGGTTTAGGTTTAGGGTTTAGGAGTTAGGGTTTAAGGTTTAAAGGTCAAGGTTTAGGGTTTAGGGTTTAGGTTTAGGGTTAGGGGTTTAGGGGTTTAGGGTTTAGGGTTTAGGTTTAGGGTTTAGGGTTTAGGGTTGAGAGTTGTGGGTTCGGGTTTAGGGCTTAGGGTTAAGTTTTAGGTTTAGGGGTTTGGGTTTAGGGTTTATGTTTAAGGGTTCAAGGTTTAGGGTTTTGGATTAGGGGTTATGGCTTTAGGGCCTAGGGTTCAGGGATTTAGGGTCTAGGGTTTAAGGGCTCAGGGTTTAGGGTTTAGGGTTTAGGGTTTAGGGTTTAGGGCTTAGAGTTTAGGGTTTAGGGCTTAGGTTTAGGGTTTAGGGTTTAGGGTTTAGGGTTTTGGGTTTAGGGTTTAGGTTTAGGGTTTAGGTTTAGGGGTTTAGGTTTAGGGTTTAGGTTTAGGGTTTAGGAGTTTAGGGTTTAAGGTTTAAGGTTTAGGGTTTGGGTTTAGGGTTTAGGGTTTAAAGGGTTTAGGGTTTAAGGCTCGAGGTTTAGGTTTAGGTTTTTTAGGTTTAGGGTTTAGGTTTTTAGTTTAGATTTTAGGGTTTAGGGTTTAGGGTTTAGGGTTTAGGGTTTAGGGTTTAGGGTTTAGGGTTTAGGGTTTAGGGTTTAGGGTTTAGGGTTTAGGGTTTAGGGTTTAGGGTTTAGGGTTTAGGGTTTAGGGTTTAGGGTTTAGGGTTTAGGGTTTAGGGTTTAGGGTTTAGGGACCTTTAGGATTTAACATTTAGGCCTTAAGGTTTAGGGTTTATAGGTTTAGGGCTCAGGGCTCAGGGTTTAGGGTTTAGGGGTTAGGGTGCATGGTTTAAGGTTTACGACTTAGGGTTCGGGGTTTACAGGTTTAAGGTTTAGGGGTTAGTTACGGGTTTAAGGTTTAGGGGTTAGAGATCAGGGCTCTAGATTTAGGGTTTAGGGCTCAGGGTTTAAGGTTTAGGGTTTAGGGCTCAAGGATTAGGGTGTAGGGTTCAAGGCTTAAGGTTTAGGGTTTAGGTTTAGGGTTAGGGTTTAGGGTTTAGGGTTCATGGTTCATGGTTTATGGGTTAAGGTTCGGGGTTCGTAGAGTTACTTGGTTTAAGTTTTGGGGGTTAGAGCTTGGGGATATCGATTTAGTATTTAGGGTTTAGGGCTTAGGGCTCAGGGTTTAGGGTCTAGGGTCAAGGGTTTAGGGTTTAGGGTTATGGGTTTAGGGTTTAGGTTTTAGGGTTTAGTATTTAGTGTTTAGGGTTTAGGATTTATTATTTTGGTTTTAGGGTTTAGGGTTTATAGTTTAGGTTTAGGTCTCATGGTTGAGGGTTAAGGGTTTAGGTCACAGAGTTCAGGGTTCATCAAATTTGTAGGCAGAACATTCAAAGAGAGTCATCAAAATTTGATGTTTTTCATCTGTTGATATTTTGAAGGAGGGAAATGTCATATTCCTAATTGTCTAATCCTTCCAAAGACCCCAGTAGTCCTCAATCCTTGGATGTACAGGGAGACACTGTTACTTGGCTTCCATTTATAATGATAGAGATATTTGTAAATTCATGTTATGACCTCTAAATCTATATGAATTTCAAGTTTCTTGGAAATCACATCACACCCTTCACTAGGATTGATGACTACCCCTATCTTTTTGTTCAGGGGATTTTGAAAACATCCATGGGTTTATCATATAAGGAATTATCAATGAATGGAAGGTCACTAAGTCGTAGGCCAGGTAACTCCCATTTAGAACTAAACAAGAAAGATTTACTAGGTGATTGATAACCCCTTAGTGTTCTTAGCCATTCCCTTGTTTCTATGCTTATTTTGAACACTTTAGGAAGTTATATCAAATTTACTATCCATTCCAGTAGAACACTTGAACTTTATCTTTCTCCTGGAGAGAGGATACTACAGGAAATTCAATTATGATCCTACACCTCTGCATTGATATATTCTCTATGTTTCTTTTGTTTCCTTTAAGATTAATTTTTTTTTGTGATGGTTATTTTTTCCAGCTTCCAATGGGTCATCTTGGCTTACATAATACCATACATGGAAATATGAGAAATGTGAAATTTATTTTAGAGTGTGAATAAATTTACATTCAAGAGCGCAAGTATATGTGGGGAGAAACAAGTTTGGAAGAGATGTGTAATATATGCATTACAAGGCACAAGGTAGATGTCATATCCATTTAGTTACTTGTCCCACCTCTCATAAACAAGGTAGTTCTATAAGCAGACTCAATGATGGTTCTAGGCACAAGACTAGGAAATATTGATGAAATATGGTTTGGGGTTTAGGGTTTAGGGTTTAGGGCTCATGGTTCAGGGTTTAAGGTTTAGGGTTCAGGGTTCAGGGTTCAAGGTTTAGGTTTAGGTTTAGGTTTTAGGTTTAGGTTTAGGGTTTAGGGTTTAGTGTTTATAGTTAGGTTTAGGGTTTAGGTTAAGGATCGAGGTTAAGGATTTAGGGATTAGGGTTTAGGGTTTTGGGTTAAAGGATTTAGTGTTTAGGGATAAGGGTTTATGGTTTACTGTTCGGTTTTTTAGGGTTTATGGTTTAGGTTTAGGTTTAGGGTTTTGGGTTTAGGATTTAGGATTTAATGTTTAGGGATTAAGGTTTAGGGTTATGGTTTAGGGCTTCGAGGTTTAGGGGGTTTAGGGTTTAGGGTTTAGGGTTTAGGGCTTAGGGTTTAGGGTATATGGTCTAGGGTTTAGGGTTTAGATTTTAGGGCTCAGGGATAAGGGTAAGGTGGGTTTAAGGTTTAGGGTTTTAGGGGGCTAGGGTTTAGGGTTTAGGAGGTTTAGGAGGTTTAGGGTTTAGGGTTTAGGGTTTAGGTTTAGGGTTTAGGATTTAGTTTTTTTATGGTTTAGGGTTTAGGGTTTAGGGCATTTAGGGCTCATGGTTTAGGTTTAGGGTTTAGGGCTTAGGGCTTATGGCTTAGGGTTTAGGGCTTAAGGCTCGGGTTTAGGGCTCACGGGTAAGGGCTAAATGTTTAAGGTTTAGGGTTTAGGGTTTAGGTTTAGGTTTTAGGTCTAGGGATCATGGTTAAAGGTTTAGGGTTTAGGGTTTAGGGCTCAAGGTTTACAGTTTAGTGTTTAGGTTTATGGCCTATGGTTTAGGGTTTCGATTGTAGAAGTTAAATGCTAAAAGATTTAGGTTGAATGTTGAAATCTTGAAAAATTACCTATGTACTGACCAGATTATACTTTAAAAAACTATCTCCTAAACCATGACTCATGGAGTTATGAGACTAATTCCATAAGGTGCAGAGTGACCCTAATTTCTTATATTTACATAAATAAATTTAAAGTATAAGAAATAATAAAATAAAATAATTAAATTATTTTATTATTTCTTATACTTAAACATTTATTTATGTAAATAGAAGCATGTCAAAAGCATGCATAATGTTTATACTACATAGAACACGTATGTTATTATACACAATGCATACGCGTTATGCAACACGTTTTTTTTCTCTTTTTCCCAAGCCATGCCTCAAGGCTTGGGATCCAGTTTGGATCCCCAAGCCTGAGGCATGGACCTACACAAACACAACAAACAACGTGTTTTTACAAGAAAATGTAAAAATGCCACTTCCTCTATGATAAATCAAAATAAAACAATCGATCCATTTTAAAAAAATATACCACGACATAGAACCGAGTCTCTTCTTTCTAAAAATATAATTTTCAAATTTTTGACTAATATAAGGTTTCCATATTATTTATTTTCTAACTATGCCTTTTTATAGCTATTTTTGAAGTGTAAATATGTCTATCTTTCATGGTGTATCTTTTTTTGGGTGATCAAAATTTTAAAAAAATTATACTAGCCCAAACTAGGCATAATTCTATACATATTCAAAAAAAAAAAAATCTAATTTTCGATATTTTTTGAGGTAGTTAGGGGGGGGGGGCATGGTCGGAGCTCCGTTATTTTTCAAAACATAAAATTTTTGTACTAGAAAAATCATAAATAAAAAATATTCGCTAAAAAATCTAAAAAAAAAAATGGAGCCCAAACTAGATGCTCCTAGCTATCTTTCTACCAAAGGGTTTTCAAAAATACTAAATGGTGCTCAAAAAATGGTGGGGGCACGAAAGTCACTCTATTATGTTTTTTTAACAAAAATAGGAGCATTTGTTGGTATTTTAGTTGTTTTACCCACTTAAAATTATCCATTTTCATGTTTTAGCTTAACAAAACTCAAGATGCTACGATTCATATTTCTATTTTAGTTGTTTGACCCATTTAAAAAACTTATCCATTTTTTTTTTTCAATAAAATTTAGTAACTTAGAAACTAGACTCAAAATGATAAGTATTCATATGAAAAATTATATTTCTTACATTCACAAATGTTTCAAAAAATCAAGGAAATTTGCGTATGTGTAATCAACTATTTTTTTTCATACATGCTTTATTTTTGAAAAATAATTACTTTTATTCTATATTATTTAATTATAAACTAAATATTATGATCACTTAGTAACTAATAACTTAATTAAATGTTTTACAAAACAGATCGTGACTAATGTTCTTCCTTAAAATGAAAAATAAATGTCTCTTAGTAATTGACCATCTAGTATCACAAAAGTGTTGGCAAGTAATTTACACACATAATATCTTTTACTAGTAAACTCGCTCTATGTTCTTGTAAATTTGTGGCCTCCTATTTTTACAAATCTTCTATATGCTATGCGAGATCTTTGAGTGCTTGCCATTTTCGTATGTGAATGTGATGTAGCTAGGAATTGTCTTATTTATTGTGGGTATAAGTGGGAATCTATATAGTCTCTATTTGTTTTCTGGACTTTGTAAGGAGGGTGAGAACACGTTTGGATCTGAAATGTTTTAAGGTCAAAGTTTTTTAATTTAGATATGGCTGATGATTAATTTCTTTACAAATTCCACGGATAAAATTGGCAAGAAATCAACTGATTCCACCTAGAGTAAGTACATCATATCTTAAATTATGAAAATCTACTTCAAGCTCAAGTAAGTACATGATATTTTTAAATGAAAAAAACAAATAATCTCTTTGACACCTTGACATTACACAATATACTTTGATTGTTTTATTAGTGATAATCCATCCTTATAAATCAGAGAGAAATTTGCACTCAACAACATGAAAATCATATGCAATATCAGTCCAAAACTTTCAATCCAACATATAAAATCTACTTATCACCTATAAAGATAAAGAACATGATAAGTATTAAATTCACATATGAAAAATTATATTTCTTACATTCAATTTTTTTTCAAGAATCTGAAGGAAAGTTCACCTATGTGTAGCGTCAACTTCTTTTTTTGCATGCTTTATTTTTGAATCCATTACACAACTTGCATGCAATTGGTAATATTAAGAATCCGCGTGGCCATATCTAAATTTGTTCTATTGTTTTAAAGACTCCCTATGAAAGTTCGAGTTAAAAAGGCATAGAAATCATCTATTTTAAATTTTTTCTTTTATTGTGTGAGACTCATTGAAATTGCATAAAGTTAGGTTAAATTTTTGTGTGAAGTTTTATTTATAATTTGGCCCTGGGTAGACATATAGGTTTTAGGTATAGTTTGAAAACTATAGGAAATACCCACATTAGATAACGTTAATATTAGGTATTAAATTAAATGTTGCCGAAATACACATAGGTATTATATTTATGATAGTTTTTAGACTATAGTTTTTACAAAACACAACCCATTTATTTTAAAAGGTACAAGGGGACATGATTTCACTCGAGAATACAAGAAATATGGAATTTTATAGAGGGGACAAGTAATTTCACCGATCCAATGAAATAAATTGAAATCCTTATTTTTAGGAAACTTGTCTCCTTCAAAATATTTAACCTCCAAACATTTGAAACTATATAAAAAATGGAAATTATTTCATATAGTAATAAATCCTTACCTTTTCACCCGCACACACGATCTCCAAAAACATTAATACATGACTTTAGGATTAATTAAATTATTTTACCAATACTTTAACCCGCTTTGGTACCAATACTTTTGCTCCTGTTTTAAACCCGAAATTACATATAATATGTCCCCGATTTAATATTTAGTTAATAAATAACTAATAACCTAATATATAGTTTATATTAAATAATAAAGAATTACATATATTCTATTATTTAATTATAAACTAAATATTATGATCACTTAATATTATAGTTCTAACAAATTGTTATGAATCTTTTATATGTTATACGATCTTTGAATACTTTCCATTTCGTATGTGAATGTGATGTAGTTAGTGATGGTCTTTTTATTGTGGGTATAAGTGGGTATAAGTGGGAATCAGATCGTCTCTATTTATTTTATGGACTTTGCAAGGAGGGTGAGAACACATTTAGATGTAAAATGTTTGAACTTCAAAACTTTTCAATTTATAAATGGCATGATGATTATTTTCTTTAAAAATTTCAACGATAAAATTGGCAAGAAATCAACTACTTCAACCTAGAGTAAGTACATCATATCTTAAATTATGAGAAGTTGCTTCCTAAGCAAGCTTGAAGAACAGAGAAGTCAAGTAGCGAACACGATCGAGGAACACCAATGCAAGGTTAAGAAATTGTTCGATAGAAAAATTATCCTTAGGGAAACGGTCAAGCAAATTCTAGTAACAACAACATTACTACTATCGTATGCAAGTTGGTCAAAGAAAATAAGTGAGAGTAAGTACACGATATTTTTAAATGAAGAAAACAAAGAATCTCGTTAACACCTCGACATTAGACAATATACTTTATTTGTTTTATTATTGAAAATCCATCCTTGTAAAGCGGGGATAAATTTTCACTCAACAACATTAAAATCATACTTAGTATCATTCCAAACTTTCGATCCAACAAATAAAATCTACTTATCACTTATAAAGCTAAAGAACAAGATAAGTCTTAAATTCACGAGATAAAAAATTATATTTCTTACATTCGAAATGTTTCAAGAATTCAACGATTCTCCAAATATTTATGTTTCCTCCTTCTATCTCTACTAAATAAAACTCTCTTTTCTCGTGCTTCAATAATATCATCTTTCTTCAAATACAATAATTGATATTCCCTCCTTTTCATATATTCACTCTTATACACTAAAGCGTACATTTCCTTCACACAATTGGCTTTCAGTATTCCTATGTATTGGAAATACTTGATTCTTTTCGCGCCTATCCACTATATCCATGTATCTTTTTAATTCCTCTATATTCCTTCATCAACATCCTTACCATCCGAACATCATCCCACATTGCGGACTTTTGCATAGATGTTCAATAGAAGAACATAAATTGCAACCTCATGTCATTGAAGTATTTACAACCCTCATCCACTAAACTTGTATGGCTACATGCTAATAAAAGAAATATGAAGCTCACATGGTCATGGTATGTTCCGCAAGATCACATCTCCTTCAGGTGTTCTATAAAATAGTTGACTTCCCTTGTGTATACTTCCACAATTCAGATACATTTTCAATATTTTTGATTGATGTCCTTTACCTTTTTCTAAAACTCCCATTCTAAGACATTTTAAAATTATGTTTCTCCCGCTCCCCTTTCAATTTTTGTGCCACCCTTTTTTCCCCATAATTTTTGTAGTTTTTCTTTTAATGCGTGAGACCGACTTATTCCAAAATATCCATCTAGAGGATTCTAAAATATCCGTTGGAAGACAGCTGTAGGCGACTGTTGTTAAGATAAGCGTAGGCATAGGTGTAACTTTTGCATAGGCATGTGTGACTGTTAAGGAAAAAAAGCGTCGCATAGCGTAAGAGCCGTTAACAGAGCTCTATAAAACCATCTCTGAGACTGTTTTATGTCAATTCCATTTTCTTATGTAGATTTGGGGTCTGCTGCCAATGCTGTGCGTTTTTCAAGTCTCTCATTTTTTTTTAGGATTTGCATTCTTTTCATTTTTGAAGTCTGTGTGCATGTTTTCTGTTCCTGATCTGTGTGTGTTTCGACTTGTATTTGTGTTTATTGATTTGTTGTGAGTCATTTTATCTGTATTTATTGGAGGCTTGAGCAGCTTTTGCCGTATTTTTACTAAGAGTTGTTTGTATTCTATTTGAGGAGCGAAAGCAGCGCAGCACAAGACAGAGACCGGAACAGAGGAGGCGATGGATCTCTTGCTTTGAGAGAGTAAGATTCTTTCCTACTAAATATGCAGATCTAAGTACTTTGTAGACGAGTCCAGAATTAAATAAGTTTAATTTCCCCAGAGATTTAAGGGCCATTAGTTTTATTTAGCAACATGTACTAGTTTACTCTGATCCAACTCAGGATTCAGATCTGGGCGGTTTATAAAATTTATTTAGGGTTCACATATATATATTAATGGCCTGCCTGGGTTCAGATATGTATTTATTAAGGTTTATTATCCTTTCTGGGTTCAAATATGGATTTCTCCGCTTAGGATACTTTACCAGGTTTTGAATTTGCGTAATTTTGTTTTGATTTGTTGACATCCATAATATTCAGGGTGTATTTATTTTTACTGCCGTCTTGATCAAGGTACTGCCCCGCTTTCAATTGTAAACTTTCCTATTATTTATTTATTTCTTTGTGCATTAGATTTCGCATTTATATAATCTGACTTTTATAAGATAACCATTACTTTATTCAGGATATTATTGTAATTTTATACCCTTTTAACAAGGTTATGGGCCACCTGTCACCTGAACCAGGCCGTCCTTAGGTTTTGGGCCACTTGGATCTTATATTCATTTTAGACAGGTTTTTGCTCTAATTTGATTAATTTAGATGAATTTTTCGCTTGATATATTAAACCTCTGCTCCGACTGGCCATGTATATTTTAAACTGAGATTTGGACTCTAGCCAATAAACTCCAATTACCAAGATACAGACATGACGTTTTCTGCTGTTAATCATCAACCCTGTTTTGGTTTTTTGTGGATATGGTTTAGGATTCATT
Source organism: Taxus wallichiana var. yunnanensis (assembly GCA_018340775.1). NCBI lineage: Eukaryota > Viridiplantae > Streptophyta > Pinopsida > Cupressales > Taxaceae > Taxus > Taxus wallichiana. The sequence continues at coordinate 146,469,056 of CM031241.1, forward strand.
GTTTTTTTATTTTTTTACCAGTATATGTTCAAAAGCCTTGTTTGGAAAGCATTGTTTAGCTCCCCATTATCTAATATCTTGGATGCATCTTGATTAACAGAGGGCTTTTATTTAGTAACATCTACTGTGTTTTGTTTTTATGGTTGTTAACAGGGCTTTTATTTAGTAATAGTAAAGGATCCATTTGATAATGTTTTCCTGTAGATACCTGAATTAATATGGTCCCTACTCCAATGAGTATCAAAAACCCGAACCAGTAAATTACACCCTCTCCAATAATATGGATCAAATTCCAAGCAGTATGATGTTTTATATTGTTAAGCAGATACTCTGCTTTGATTTTTGTGGATTTGGTTTTAACTATAAGGATTTTGTGGTGTTTTTGACTAGTTGAACATTGTTTACGGTAATCTTTAGCTTATTTTTAACTAGTATATTTTATAAGTATTTCTATTTAAAATCTGCCCATAACCCAAAGGACCGTTTATATTTCAATTAAATCTAAGATCTTGGTTGCATCCTTGTGTGCACACACAAACTCTTAAGGAGATTTCTTGAGATATCCACTCGCAAGTCTTCTAAAATTAAACTGAAGATTTTAGGGTTTAGACATTAAGCTAATAATGTACTTCAATGCTGCTTTCAAACATTAAAAAAATGCTTATTATGAATGTGGGGTCAACAAAAACTTAGCTCTCCGGGAATACACTGAAAATGAAGTTTCGTGGTTCAGGGATATTCTATTCCCTGCCCCCTTATAATTATTATTAAGGTTTTTTCAGAAATTTCCTAATTTTGAATCTTAAAACAGAACAAAATTTTCATCTTAAAAACATTACCCTGTTTTGAAGTTTTCTGCTGTTAATCATTTGCCCTGTTTTGGGTTTTTTCGTTGTTAATAGAGGGCTTTTAGTTAGTAACTAAAAGTTAATAATGTACTTCAATACTGCTTTGAAACTGTTAAAAAATGCTTATTATGAATGTGGGGTCAACAAAAACATTACCCTGTTTTGAAGTTTTCTGCTGTTAATCATTTGCCCTGTTTTGGGTTTTTTCGTTGTTAATAGAGGGCTTTTAATTAGTAAGTAAAAGTTAATAATGTACTTCAATACTGCTTTGAAACTGTTAAAAAATGCTTATTATGAATGTGGGGTCAACAAAAACTTAGCGAGTCGTGCAATGGAGCTTTCCGGGAATACACTGAAAATGAAGTTTCGTGGTTCAGGGATATTCTATTCCCTGCCCCCTTATAATTATTATTAAGGTTTTTTTAATTTTGGTAATTTTGAATCTTAAGACAAAACAGAATTTTCATCTTAAAAACATTAACCTGTTTTGAAGTTTTCTACTGTTAATCATTTGCTCTGTTTTGGTTTTTTTGTTGTTGTTAGTAAGTAAAAGTAAATGACCCATTTGATAATGTTTGCCTGTAGAGACCTGAACTTGTAAACTACACCCTCTCCTATAATGCGGATCAAATACCAAGCAGTGTGATGTGTTCTGCTGTTTATTATTTTCTACTTCGCTTCAGTTTTTGTGGATGTGGTTTAACTATAAGGAATTTTTGTTGTTTTCTGAGAATCAGCAGGGCACAGTGGATGTATAATTTTTAAGAGGAGAAATGGAGAAGAGTGTGAGTACATCAAACATATTTTTGCTTACAAGTTGCTTCAACTGTAATATCTAAGTACTCATTTCACTCTCTATTCGTGCAGTCTATTTTTAATGTGTAGACAGTGAGAACTTGCATATTAATAAGGGTACGTTTCAGCTTAATAAAGATATATGATGACATGAGGATTGTCCCAAGCTTTTGTTTTGTTAAGAGAAAAGTGTCGTGTAAATTTATCACCAAAGTGCTTTTAATGTGAATGAATTACCTACCCAGTCGTGATAACTATGGAGAATAGATGCCAATTGCCTATTTTTTTATGATGTTTGTTTACTCCTCTTCTTGGGCGTTTGGTTCGAGATTTAGCTTTTATCGCTGCAAATTATTTGGGCCAAAAATAATAAGTTTCTATTTTTTAATTCTATTTTTATCTGACATATTTCCCTTAAGAGAACACATGTCACTTTTACATACAGTAGTTAAATTAGGTTTTTTTTTGTTAAATTGTTGAGATTGTTATCTTCTGGGATTTTATTTGTAGTTTTAAGCAGTTTGCAAAGGTTGGGAATATCAACAGGATTTGGTTTTATTGTTAAATTGACATTTGATTTATAGTTGTAGGTTTTTTTAAAGGTTGGAGACAACAAGATTGGGGAATAGATATCTCCTAACTAAATTATAAATATGTTTGGTGTTATTGTTAAATTGAATAGAGTTTTGATTTTGTTGGATTTAAGATTGTTGCTTGTGATAGAAAATTTTATAAATTAAATTTTAAATCAATTATTAAAAGTATTAATTATTCTTATAGTTGTAGGTTTTTTTTTAAAGGTTGGAGACAACAAGATTGGAGAATTAGATATTTTTACTAACTAAATTATGAATATGTTTGGTGTTATTGTTTAAATTGAATAGAGTTTTGATTTGTTGGATTTAAGATTGTTGCTTGTGATAGAAAATTTTATAAATTAAATTTTAAATCAATTATTAAAAGTATTAATTATAAAAATAGAAAGAATTTTGTTTTTTTTAACTCAATATTGTATGGATGTAGGGCACAATAAAAAAAAAGTGAAATAAAATATTTTAATTATTATGAATATTCAATTTTACTTATTAAATGATGTTATTTTATAAATATTGTTCTTTATTTAAATGGAATATAAATTTCATTTAATTATAGATATAAATAGCAATGTAGTTATTTAAGTACATAAAACTTAATTTGATCAATTATGAATAATTTTTGTTTAAAGATATTCAATTTCAATTATAAAAGGGTGTAAAACATGAATATTGTTTTTAAAACAAATATTTGACTTCAGTTATAAAAGGGTGTGCCATGCATATTATTTTTTACTTACATGGAATATAAGTTACATTTGTGCAATGCTAATTTATATTTTTTATATTAACATTAGATTAATACTATTATAGTTATTTAAGTATATAAAATTTAATTTGAACAATTATGAATAATTTTTGTTTAAAAATATTCAACTTCAATTATAAAAGGGTGTGCCATGCATATTATTTTTATTTACATGGAATATAAGTTACATTTGTGTAATGTTAATTTATATTTTCTATATTAATATCATATTGATACTATTATAGTTATTTAAGTATATAAAATTTAATTTGAACAATTATGAATAATTTTTTTTTTTAAATGTTCAACTTCAATTATAAAAGGGTGTGCCATGCATATTATTTTTACTTACATGGAATATAAGTTACATTTGTGCAATGCTAATTTATATTTTTATATTAACATTAGATTAATACTATTATAGTTATTTAAGTATATAAAATTTAATTTGAACAATTATGAATAATTTTGTTTAAAAATATTCAACTTCAATTATAAAAGGGTGTGCCATGCATATTATTTTTTATTTACATGGAATATAAGTTACATTTGTGTAATGTTAATTTATATTTTCTATATTAATATCATATTGATACTATTATAGTTATTTAAGTATATAAAATTTAATTTGAACAATTATGAATAATTTATTTTTTTAAATGTTCAACTTCAATTATAAAAGGGTGTGCCATGCATATTATTTCTTATTTACATGGAATATAAGTTACATTTGTGCAATGCTAATTTATATTAACATAAGATTAATACTATTGTGTAAATGTAAATACTCTTATTAATTTATGTTAATATATTTAACTTTCAATGTAATATTCTTGGTAAGCAAAAATGTCAAAATGTAGTATATATATATTATGTAATTTAGAGGAGTGTATATATAAATTTTGATTATGTAATATTCTTGGTAAGTGAAAATGTCAAAATGTGGTATATATATAAATTTTGATTGTTGAATGTATATAAATTACTTAAAAATAGATATTACAAAGATGAATTTATTTTTAGTATAAAACAATATTTATATAGTTTTTAAGGGAAACAATATTATTAATATTTTTTCAATATGCATATTATTTTGTAAGTGAATGGTATTTAAGTTGTATTTAGACATACTTTTATTTTATTTGTACATTGTCAAAAGTATAAGGCGTGGGGAGGGAAAATAGGGGGAGGTAGCGGGGGCAGAGGGAGTAGGAGAAGGAGGGAGAGTGAGTAGAGGGAGCAGGGAGGGGGAACAGAGGGAGTGGAGAGAGAGAGCGGGGAGGGGGAAAGGGAGAGCGAAATGAGCGAGAGAGAGGAGGGAGGAGAGGGAGAGGAGGAGAGGAAAGGAGAGGGGGAGGGAGAGGGGAGGGGGAGAGAGAGAACAAGAGAAGGAAAGGGAGAGCGAAGGGAGAGTGGAGGGAGTGAGGAGGGTGAGAGAGAATAGAAGGAGGGAGAGGGAGGCGAGGGGATGGAAGGAGGGAGAGAGCGAGAGAAGGAGAATGAGATGGGGACGTAGAGGGAGAGCGGAGGAGAATCGAGAGGGGGAGGAAGAGGGAGAGAGTAGGAGAAATGAGAGGGGGAGGGAGAGCATGGAGGGAGGGAGAGAGAGATAGAGAGGAGAGAGATGGAGGGGAAAGGGAGACATGGAGCGAGAGGGATGGAGAGAGCGAGAGGGGGAGAGGGATAGCGAGGGAGCGTAAGAGGGAGAGGAGGGAGAGAGAGAGGGCGATAGAGCGGGAGGGATGGAGAGAGGGGGAAGGGATAGCGGAAGGGAGCATAAGAGGGAGAGGGAGGGAGATGGAGAGGGGGAGGAAGGGATGGAGAGGGAGCCGGGAGGGAGAGGAGTGAGAGAGGAGATGGAGAAGGAGAGAGGGGGAGGGAAAGGAGGAGGAGAGAGAGAGGGGAGCGGAGGAGAGGAGATGGAGAAGGAGACAGAGAGAAAAAGTGGAGGGAGAGAAAAGGAGAGGGGAGCGAGAGGGAGAGGGAGAAAGAGCGGAGAGAGAGGAGGAGGCGAGAGGGAGACAGAAGAAGTGGAGGGAGAGGGGGAGGAGAGAGGGAGGAGAAAGAGGGGGGGGGAGGAGAGGAGCGAAAGGGGGACTGAGAGGGAGCATGAGAGAGAGTGGGGAGATAGAGTGAAGAGGAAGTGGGAGAGCGAGAGCGAAGGGAGAGGGAGAGGGGGAGCAAGAAGGGTAGGGAGAAATGGAGGGAGGAGGGAAGGAGGGGGAGAGGGGGAGCGAGTGGGGAATGGAGGGGGAGAGGGAGGGATAGAGAGGAGAGGAGAGAGAGTAGAGAGGGAGAGAGAGTGGAGGGGGGAGTGAGAGGGGAGGGAGGCGAAGAGAGAGAGAGCAAGAGAGAGGGAGAGGAAAGGGGATGGAGCCGGAGGGGGAGAGGGATAAATGGAGGGAGTGTAAGAGGGAGAGGGGAGAGGGATAAAGGAGCATAAGAGGGAGAGGGAGGAGAGAGCGAGAGAGGGAGATGCAGAGGGGGAGGGAAAGGGGATGGAGAGGGAGCGGAGGAGTGAGAGGGAGATGGAGAAGGCGAGAGGGGGCGGGAAAAAGGATGGAGGGAGAGAGAGCGGAGGGAGGGAGCAAAAAGAGGGGAGCGAGAGAGGAAGGCAGAGGGGGGAGAAAGAGAGAGAGGAGTGGGAGAGCAGAGGGAGACAGAAAGAGGGAGGGAGAGGAGGGAGAGAGCGAGGAGGGAGAGAGAGGGAGAGGGAGGGAGAGAGAGGAGGAGAAAGAGGGGAGGGGGAGAGGAGCCAAAGGGGGACTCGAGAGGGAGCATGATAGATAGAGTGGGGGAAATAGAGTGAAGAGGAAGTGGAGAGGAGAGAGCGAAGGAGCGAGAGAGGGAGAGGGGGAGCAAGAGGGGTAGGAGAGATGGAGGAGGAGGGAGGACGGGAGCGAGTGGGGAAGAGAGGTAGGGACAAATAGTGGGATTGGGAGAGCTGAGGGAGCGGGTAGGAGAGAGCAGAGAGGGAGAGGGAGAACGAGAGGGAGAGGGAGAGGGAGAGGGGAGAGAGAGAGAGAGTAGAGAGGGGAGGGGAGTCGAGAGGGGAGGGAGCAAAGAAGGGAGAGAAGGAGAGGCAGAGGGAGAAGGAGAGAGAGGGAGAGAGATCGGGAGAGGGAGGGAGGAGAAGGGAAGTGAGAGCGGGAGGGAGATGGTGATGGAGGGAGAGGGAGGGAGGGAGCGAGGAGAGAGGGAGAGAAGGAGGAGAGAGGGGAGGGAGCGAAAAGAGAGAGAGAGGGAGAGAGATGAGTCTGAGAGGGAGGAGGGGAGAGTCAAGGAGTGCGAGAGAGAGAAGAGAGAGAGGTGAGGGTGAGAGGGAGAGGAGAGGGAGCAAAGAGGAGAGGGAGAGGAGAGAGGAGAGGAGAGGGAGAGGCAGAGGAGGGAGAGGAGAGGGAGAGAGATCGGGATAGGAGAGGAGAGAGATGGAGAGCAGGGAAGAGGGAGAGATGGAGGGGATAGGAGAGTGCAGGAGCTGGACAGAGTGGGGGAGGGAGAGTGGGAGAGAGAGCGGCGAGAGAGGGAGAGTGGAGGGAGCGAGAGATAATGGGAGGGGGATAGAGCGGGGAAGAGAGCAGAGGAGCAGAGGAGCGTGGGGGAGGGAGAGCAGAGGGAGAGGGGGAGACGGTGGAAGGAGAGGGAGAGGGGGAGAGGGAAGGAGAGGGAGGGGATAAAGCGAAGAGAGGGGGAACGGGAGGAGAGGGAGAGCTGAGGGGAGCGGGGGAGAGAGAGAACATAGGAGGGAGAGTGAAGGGAGAGAGGGAGAGGGAGGGAGGGGGAGTGAGGGGAGGGAGAGAGGAAGATGGAGGAGAGAGAGGGGGGGAGGGAGAGGGACAACAAATGGAGCGGAGAGAGGAAGAGTGGAGGGAGAGAGAGAGAGAGAGGGAAAGGGAGCATGGGGAGAGGGAGAGCGGAGGGAGCTGGGAGGGGGAGAGTGTGGGGACGGGAGGCAGAGAGGCAGAGAGGAGGGAGAGAGTGGGGAGAGGGAGATGGAGAGATAGAGAGGAGGGAGCAAGGGAAAGAGAGGGAGAGGTAAAGGAGACAAAGGAGCTTAGAGGAGTAGGAGAGAGTGAGAGGGGAGAGGGATAGTGGAGGGAGCGAAGAGGGGGAGGGAGGGAGAGAGAGAAGGAAAGGGATATGGAGAGGGGGAGGGAAAGGGGATGGAGGGAGAGAGAGTGGAAGGGAGGGGGAGAGTGAGGGAGAGGGAGATAGAGAAAGAATGAAGGGAGAGAGAGGGAGCAGAAAAGGGAGAGTGAGAGGGAGATGGAGAGTGGGAAAGAGGGGTGAGAGGGGGAGGGAAAGGGGGATGGAGGGAGAGAGAGCAGGAGGGAGGGGAGAGAGAGGGAGACATAGAAAGAGTGGAGGGAGAGCGAAAAGGAGAGGAAGGGAGAGAGAGCGAGAGATGTAGAGGGGGAGAGAGAGGTGGAGGGAAAGGGAATGGAGGGAGAGAGCGAGAGGGAGGGAAGGCCGAGGAAGACAAAGAAAGAGTGGAGGGAGAGAGGGGGGAAAGGGGGATGGAGGAGGAGAGAGAGTGGAAGGGAGGGGGAGAGTGAGGGAGAGGGAGATAGAGAAAGAATGGAGTGGAAAAGGGAGAAGGGGAGTGAGGGAGAGCAGAGGGAGAGAGAGGGAGTAGGATAAGAAGAGGGGGAGCGAAAGGGAGGGAGGTAGAGGACGGGGAGGGAGAGAGAGAGGGAGTGGGAGAGGGAGGGAGAAAGAGGGGGGGAGGGTGAGGGAGGGAGGGAGGCAAAGTGGGGGAGGGAGAGGGTCAAGATAGAGAGAGAGAGAGAGAGAGAGGAGATGGAGAGAAGAGGAAGTGGGAGAGGGAGAGGGGGAGGCAGGAGAGATGGAGGGATAGGGGGAGCGAGTGGGGTAGGAGGGAGAGCGAAGAGCGGAGGGATAGAGAGAGGTAGGGAGATAGTGGGAGAGGGAGTGTGGAGGGAGAGGGAGAGCAGAGGGAGAGGGTGAGGGAGAGAGAGTGAGAGGAAAAGGGAGAGAGAGTAGGGAGAGGGAGAGGGAGAGGGAGAGGGGAGAGGAGAAGAGTGGGGGAAGGAGGGGGAGAGGGAGAGCTGAGGGAGTGTGAGAAAGAAAAAGTGGGAGAGAGAAGGTGAGGGAGAGAGCGGGCGGAGGGGCAGAGAGAGAGATGGGGAGGGGGAGGTAGAGTGGGAGGAGATGGAGGGAGAGAAATTGGGAGAGAGAGAGGGAGTGGGAGAAGGGAAGTGAGAAGGGTAAGGAGAGAGAGTGGGAGGGAGGGAGAGGGTGGTGAGTGAGGGAGGGTGAGGGAGGGAGCGAAAAGGAGAGGGAGGGAGCACGAAGGGAGAGAGAGTGGGGAGAGGGAGAGATGGAGGAGGGTGCAGTGGAGTCGACAGAGTGGGGGGAGGGAGAGTGGCAAGAGAGGGAGTGGAGGGAGCAAGAGATAATGGGAGGGGGTATAAGCGTGGGGAGAGAGTAGAGGGAATGGGGGAGGGAGAGAGCTGGGGAGAGGGAGATCGAGAGGAGAGGGAGAGGGAAAGGGTGGAAGGAGAGGAGAGGAGAGGGAGAGGGAGAGGGAAGAGGGAGCAAATGGGAGAGGGAGAGTGGAGGAAGCAGAGTCGAGAGAAGAGGGAGCGAGAGAGGGCGAGGGAGGGGGAGCGAGCCTGCAGGAGGGGGAGAGGGAGGGAGAGGGAGAGGGAGAGTGAGAGGGGTAGGAGGAGAGGAAGGGATAGGTAATGAAAGAGCAAATGGAGAGAGAGGGAGTAGGATAAGAAGAGGGGAGTGAGAGGGATAGGTAGAGCAGGCAGGGAGGGAGAGGGAGGAGAGAGGGAGGTAAGAGTGAGCGGGGAGGGAGAGATAAGAGGGAGTGGGAGAAAGAGAGAGGAGAGGAGGGAGAGAGAGGAGGAGGGAGAGAGTGGAGGGAGAAAGAGAGAGGGAGAGTAAAGCAAAAGGGTAGGGAGAGGAGCATGATAGAGAGAGAGAGTGGGGGAGATGGAGAGAAGAGGGAGAGGGAGAGGGAGAGCGAAGGGAGCGGGAGAGGGAGAGGGGGAGTGAGATATGGAGGGAGGGAGAGGGAGAGGGGAAGGATAGAGAGAGGTAGGGAGAGATAGTGGAGAGGGAGAGGAGGGAGCGGGAAGGGAGAGAGCAGAGAGGGAGAGGGAGAGCAGAGGGAGCGGGTGAGGGAGAGCAGAGGAAAAGGGAGAGAGAGCAAAGAGAGGGAGAGGGGAGTGAGTGTGGATGGATGGGGAGGGCAAGGAGAGGCAAAAAGAGAGAGAGCTGAGAGAGAGAGGGTGAGGGTGAGGGAGAGAGCGGAGGGAGAGGTGAGCGAGGTAGAGAGAGAGAGTGGGGAGACCGGAGGAGATGGAGGGAGCAGAAAAGGGAGAGGAGGGAGAGGGAGGGTGGTGGCAGAGGGAGAGGGATGGGGATCGGGAGGTAGAGCGAAGGGAGAGGGAGAGGAGAGGGGGAGTGAGAGGGAGAGGTAGAGTGGGAGAAGGAGATGGAGGGAGAGAGGGAGGGAGCGGAGAAGGGGAGGGAGAGGGTCATAAGAGGAAAAGGGAGAGGGAGAGAGAGGGAGAGAGATCGAGCAGGAGGAGAGGGGGAGGGAGAAACGAAGGAGAGAGAGTCAGAGAGGGAGAGCGGCTAGAGAAGGAGAGTGGAGGGAGCAGGAGATAATGGGAGGGGAGAGAGAGGGGAGAGATAGCAGAGGGACCGGGGAGGGAGAGCAGAGGGAGAGGGAGAGGGGGAGAGAGTGGAAGGAGAGGGTGAGTGAGGAGAGAGGGGAGCGGGGAGAGGGAGAGCGGCAGGAGAGGGAGAGCGAAGGATTTGAGAGAGGGGAGGGGGATAGAGTAGAAGAGGGAGAGTGGAGGGAGAGGGAGATGGGGGAGAGAGTGGAAGGAGAGGGAGAGGGAGAGAGGGGGAGAGGGAGAGCGAGGAAGCGAGAGAGTGAGAGGAGGGAGGGAGGGGGAGGAAGATCGAGGGAGCGCAAGAGAGAGTGGAAGGGGGAGCGGAGGGAGCGAGGAAGAGAGAGCGGATAGGAGAGAGCAGGAGGGAGACGGAGAGAGAGAAGGAGAGGGGATAGTGGAGTGAGAGGGGCAAGGGGCAGGATAGGGAGAGAGGCAGAGAGAGGGAGCGGGGAGGAGAGTGAGGAGAGGGAGAATGGAGGGAGAGAGGGAGGGGGAGGGAGAGCGGAGGAAAGGGAGAGAGAGTGGGGGAGGGAGAGGGAGAGCAAAGGGAGTGTGGGGAGGGGGAGGGAGAGGGAGAGGGAGGAAGAGAGGGATGGAGAGAGAGCGAGAGAGGGAGAGGGAGGGAGAGAGAGTGAGAGAGGGAGATGGAGAGGGGGAGAGAGAGAGGGAGGGAAAGGGGGATGGTGGAGAGAGAGAGCAGAAGGAGGGGGAGGGAGGGTGAGGAGAGGGAGACAGAGAAAGAGTGAAGGGAGAGAGAGGGAGGAAAAAAGGAGAGGGGGAGTGAGAGGGAGATGGGGATGGAGGGAGAGACAAGTGGGAGGGAGAGGGAAACAGAGAGAGTGGAGGGAGAGAGAGGGAGCAGAAAATGGAGAGGGGGAGCGAGAGAGAGAGGAAGGAGAGAGAGAGAGAGGGGAGAGAGAAGGGGAGGGGGGATGGAGGTAGAGAGAGCAAGAGGGAGGGAAGGCAGAGGGAGACATAGAAAGGGAGAGAGAGGGAGGGAGAGGAGGGAGAGAGTGAAGTGAGAAAGAGAGGGGGAGGGGAGGGAAAGCGGGGGAGGGAGAGGGATCAGATAGAGAGAGAGAGCGGGGGAGATGGAGAGAAGAGGAAGTGGGAGAGGGAGAGCGAAGGAGCAGGAGAGGGAGAGGGGGAGCAGGAGAGGGAGGCAGGAGAGAGGGAGGGAGAGATGGAGGGAGGGAGAGGGGGAGCAAGTGGGGAAGGGAGGGGGAGAGGGAGGATGAGGGAGAACAGAGGGATAGAGAGAGGTAGGAGAGGGAGAGCGGAGGGAGCATGGAGGGAGAGAGAGCGGAGAGGGAGAGCAGAGGTAATGGGTGAGGGAGAGAGAGCCGGAGAGGGAGAACAGAGGAAAAGGGAGAGTAGGGGAGAGGGAGAGCAAGAGGAGCAGGAGAGGGAGATGGGGAGTGAGTGGGGAGGGAGGGGGAGAGGGAGGGAGAGGGAGAGCTGAGGAGTGCGAGAGAGAGAGAAGGAGAGAGAGGGTGAGGTGAGAGAGAGAGGGAGGAGGGAGGGAGCCGAGGGAAAGGGAGAGAGAGAGCAGGAGAGGGGGCGAGTGGGGAGGGAGGGGGAGAGCTGAGGGAGTGCGAGAGAGAGAGCGGGAGAGAGAGAGGAGGGAGTGGGAGAGACCGGAGGGAGAGGGAGGGGAGGCAGAGCGAGGGAGAGGGAGAGGAGAGGGGGAGCGAGAGGGAGAGGTAGAGGGGAGAAGGAGATGAAGGAGAGAGGGAGGGATCGGAGAAGGGGAGTGAGAGGGGGAGGGAGAGAGAGAGCTGGAGGGAGAGGGTCGTGGAGTGAGGGAGGGAGCGGAAAAGGGAGAGGGGAGAGAGAGGGAGAGAGATGGAGCAGAAGGAGAGGCGAGGGAGAACGAAGGAGAGAGATGGGGAGAGAGAGAGTGGGGGAGAGATGAGGGGGAGGGGGAGAGCAGGAGCCGGGACAGAGTGGGGGAGGGAGAGGGGAGAGGGAGAGGGAGAGAAAAGGGAGCGTGGGGAGAGGGAGAGTGGAGAGAGCAGAGATAATGGGAGGGGGATAGAGCAAGGGGAGAGAGAGTAGAGGAGTGGGGGAGGGAGAGAGAGATTTGGGGAGAGGGAGAGCGAAGTGAGAGGTGGAGAGGGGTGGAAGGAGAGGGAGAGGGAGAGGAAGAGGGGGAGAGAGGGAAGGAGAGGGAGAGGGGAGGGGAGCAGAGGAGAGGGAGAGGAAGGAGCCGAGAAGGGATGGGAGGAGCAGAGAGGGAGAGCGAGGAAGCAAAGAGAGGGAGAGAAGAGGGAGCAAGAGCATGCGAGGGAGGGGGAGCGAGCTTGGGAGGGAGAGGTAGGAGAGGGATGGGAGAGGGAGAGCTGAGGAAGTGGGAGAGTGAGGAAGTGGGATGGGAGAGGGAGGGAGGGGGACGAAGATCGGAAGGAGCGCGAGAGAGAGTGCAAGGAGAGAGTAAAGGGAGCGAGGGAGAGAGAGCGGATAGGGAGAGAGAGTAGAGGGAGACAGGAGAGAGAAAGAGGAGGATAGTGGAGATGAGAGAGAGAGAGAGAGAGAGAGGAGGGAGAAAGGAGAGCGAGTGGGAGAGGGAGAATGGAGGAAGAGAGGGAGGGAGAGGGAGAGCGAAGGAGCATGGGGAGGGGAGAGAGACAGGAGGGGGGAGGGAGAGGGGGAGAGGGAGAGAGAAGGGAGCATGGGGAGGGGGAGAGAGCGGGGAGGGAGAGTGGGGAGAGGGAGCGAGAGAGAGAGAGAGAGCTTGGGGAGTGAGAGGGAGAGTGGACTGATAGAAGAGAGAGGGAGACCGGAGGGAGAGGGGGAAGAGAGCGGAGAGAGAGGAGGGAGAGCGAGAGAGGGGGAGGGAGAGCGGGGAGATGGAGAGCAGAGAAGCCGTGAGGGAGAGCAGAGGGAGCTGGAGAGGGGAGTGAGCGAGAGAGCTGGAGAGGGGAGTGAGTGAGAGAGAGAGAGAGGAGAGAGAGAGAGAGAATGGGGGAGAGGGAGAGTGGAGAAAGCGGAGAGGGAGAGGGAGAGTGGGAGGGAGCGGGGAGGGAGAGGGGTAGGAGAGAGAGTGAGGGGAAAGAGAGAAAGAGTGGGGAGAGTGGAGGGAGCATAAAAGGGATATGGGGAGTGAGAGGGAGATGGGGAGAGGAAGAGTTGAGGGAGAGAGAGGGATAAGGAAAAGGAGAGAGGGAGGGATAGGGACAGGAGGGGGAGGGAGATGGAGGAGAGGGAGAGGGAGAGGGAGATGGAGGGAGAGAGGGGGAGGGAGAGGGAGAGTGATAGGAGAGAGAGAGAGAGAGGGGAGGGAGAGGGAGAGTGGAGGGAGAGTGGAGGGAGGGAGCGTGGGGAGAGGGAGAGCGAAGGGAGTGTGGGGAGGGGAAAAGAGGGGAGGGAGAGAGCATGTGGAGGGAGAGTGGGGAGAGGGAGGGAGAGAGAGAGAGAGCGGGGGCAGAGGGAGAGCGAAGGGAGTGTGGGGAGAGAAGGAGAGCAGCAGGAGAGGGAGAGGGAGCAGGAGAGAGAGAGAGAGAGAGAGAGAGAGAAGGAAATGAGGGGCAGGGGAGGCGAGGGGGATAGCCAGTAGGGGAGGGAGAGCAGAGGGATCGGGGGAGGAGAGAGGAGGATGGATGTGGAGGGAGAGGGAGCGGAGAGAGAGAGCTACATGAGAGTGAGAGCAATAAAGAAGAGCGAAGGGAGAGCGGAAGGAGAGAGAGGAGCGGGAGTGAAGGGAGAGGGAGAGGGGGAGATATCATGAGAGAGTCGAGGGAGAGGCAGAGGGAGAGGGAGAGATGGGTGGAGGAGAGATGGGGAGAGGAGGGAGCGGGAGAGGAGCGAGAGGGGAGGGAGGAGAGAGAGCGAGAGGGAGGGGGGAGTGGGGTAGTGAGGGTGAGGGAGAGAGGGAGGGACAAGGAGAGCAGAGGGTGAGGAAGAGAGGGAGGGAGGGAGAGGGAGAGCCGAGGAATGGAGAGAGAGGGAGAGGTAGAGCGGAGGAAGCTGGAGAAGGAGAGGGGGAGCGAGAGGGAGAGTGGAGGGAGGGAGCGAGAGGGAGAGTGGAGGGAACGTGGGAGAGAGTGTGGGAGAGGGAGAGCGAGGGAGTGGGGGGATGGAGGGAGGGAGAGAGGGGGAGGGAGAGATAAGTGGGAGGGATGTTAGGAATTAGAGAACAAATATGCAGAAATGATTCCTCAAACCACAAGAGAGAGGAAACTATATAGCAAAAATTATACTTGCAGTAAATATAACAACATAAATGAATAATGCAAAAAGAAGACAAGACAAGATTTAACGTGGGTTCATCCGCACTATGATAATTCTTCACCGGGAACTCCTCGTGCTATGATTATTTACTAATGCACACCTTTAGTTTGGTGGATGTAATCTGGAAAACAAAACAACATAACACAAAAATACCATCGACTATAATAAGACTAATGATGACAAATCTGAAATATCAAAGTAAATTATAATATTAACATGAAATTGTTACAATCTCACCCATGAGGTACTTCAACAAGACTATGGGAGAAACTTTACAATTACACCTCTCGATGGCTTCTTCAACACACCTTTAACTGATGGCTTCCTTTGCACACTTCCTACAATATTTCTCACTACTTCTTTCTATGCTAAATGAGGGGGGTGGCCTCTCTATTTATAGAACTTACAGTTTATCCATCTTATCTCTAAGATAGGATAAGAAATCCACTCTGACGAATCATATTCCATACCTTAACTCGTATCTCAGACATGTAAGCTTATCTCTTAAGATAAGATAAACCTTATCATTTTACATGGGTTCCACATTTTTAGACTTTTTACAAATAAAATACACAAAATATTTATGACCTCACTCCTTGTCCTTATTACCAATATAATATTTCTAATTCCTAATCATGTAGACCCTACTTCTCTAATTACCCAAACTTTGACATTTTAATATTACCGGACCACTTACTTACAAATATTTACTTTTACAACATTCATATTGTACTTTGACTATTACCGTACTCCACATTATTGGCGGCGTCAGATCGGGCAAAATACCAAGCTATCTTCTATCTGACGCTACTACTAATTACACTTAACAACATCCTATTCCTAATACATACATTAATGAAATAGAAATTATGGAGGAAAATTTTAGTGTCGATAGCTTCACCCAATGTGGGCTACGCCCACCAAGAACTTGCTTAGATTTTATTAACAACAAGAGTAAAACAACTCTCATAGTCTTCTCTTAGTTATGAATTCACAACAGAAGTTCTAAAGATGCTAAACCACATCTAAACCACAATCGACACCCAATTGCTTAACCTTGATCACTCTTGATCACCTCTTGATCTCTAAGACTCAAGACCTCTCAACACTCAAGATATCTTCAAGATACCCTAACACCTCTATTTATAGGATTACAATCCTTTTAAGAAGTCCTAAAGCCGATCCTAGAAGTTTGAAAGTTGCGACCTTTCAACTTCCCATGGCTAGAAAAACTGTCCCAACGTTAACAACCAATTAACAACATATTAAAAACAACGGCACAACTACGACACAACAACGTCACAAAAAATGACTATAGAATGCTTCTGAAGTCTCCAAACTTAACCGTTCGAGCTCTAACACTTCAACACTGATTCAAGAAGACCAAAAACAGGCTCCACACCCCAACAATCTCCCACTTGGAAATTGTTTCCATTGAGAAAAGTTCTTAACCCTTCATTATCAACCATGAAGGCCAATAAAAGTTGAACATAACTTTAACTTATCCCTTATGACCGCCTTCGTCATCATATCCATAGGATTCTCCGACTGTATGAGTATTTTCTAGCTTCAACTTATCTTCTTCCAAAGCTGCCATGATGAAATGATATCTCAAACTAATCGCTTCGTCCCAAAGTGGAAAGTGGAGTTCTTTACCAAATGAATAATGCTCGACTATCACCGTGTAGTCTCCCAACTTCCTTCTTATAACCCAACTCATCAAGCAATCAAGTTGTATCCAAATCATCTCCTTTCTTGCCTCTATCAGAGCAACTTACTCAGCCTCTATGGTCGACAAAGCCATAACCTTTTAGTAACCGTGAAATCCAACTCACTGTTGTATCACCAACCATAAATATATTTAAGTTTCAATGTAATATTCTTGTAAGTTTAAAATGACAAACAAGATAATATATGTGTATTTTAAATAAATATTTTATTTGTACAATGGCAAAGAAAAAAATGTCAAAATGTAGTATATATATATTATGTAATTTAGAGGAGTGTATATATAAATTTCGATTGTTGAATGTATATAAATTACTTAAAAATAGATATTAGAAAGTTGAATTTATTTTTGAATATATATTTATTTTTAGTATAAAACAATATTATTAATATTTTTTTCAATATGCATATTATTTTGTAAGTGAATGTATTTAAGTTGTATTTAGACATAATTTTATTTTATTTGTACACCGTCAAAATTATAAGGCGTGGGGAGAGGGAGAGAGAGGGAGAGAGTGGGGCGAGGAGAGTGAAGGGAGGAGGGGGAGAGAGAGAGGGGAGGGGGAGGGAGTGGAGGGAGAGAGAGTGCGGGGAGGGAAAGTAGGGGGAGGGAGATGGAGAGAGAGTGGGAGAGGGAGAGCACGAGAGGGAGCACGAGAGAGAGTGGGAGAAAGTGGAGTGAGGGAGTAGGAGAAGGGGAGGGGAGAGTGAAGGAGGAAGGTAGAGTGGAGAGAGAGAGAGAGGAGGGGGATAAGGAGAGTGGAGGGAGAGGGAGTGGAGGGGGAGCAGAGGGTGTGGAGAGAGAGAGCGGGGAAAGGGAGAGCGAAGGGAGCGAGAGAGAGAGATAACATGGGGAGGGAGAGCAGAGGGAGAAGGAGAGGGAGGGAGAGAGGAAGGAGAGGGGGGATGGGAGAGAGAGAGCGGTGGGAGAGGGAGAGGGAGAGGGAGAGAGGGGGAGCAGGGGGAGAGGTAGAGCGGAGCAAGGAGTGGGATAGAAGAGGGAGCGAGCTTGGGAGGAGGGGAAGAGGTAGGGAGAGGGAGAGCGGAGGAAGTGGGAGAGCAGGAGGGAGAGGGGGTAGCGTGGGGGGAGGAAGGGGGAGGAAGATCGAGGGAGCGTGACAGAGAGTGGAAGGGGAGAGTGGAGGGAGCGAGGAGAGATCGGGATAGGAGAGAGCAAGAGAGAGATGGGGAGAGAGAGATAGAGCAGGGAGAGGGGGAGAGGGAGAGCAAAGGAGTGAGAGAGAGAGAGCGGGGGGAGACTTTTAGGGAAATAGAGCAAGAGAGGAGAGTGAGAGGGACAGGGGTAGGATAGGAGAGAGGTAGAGAGAGGGAGCGGGTGGAGAGGGAGAGCGAGTGGGAGAGGGAGAGTGGAGGGAGAGAGGGAGGGGGAGTGGAGAGCGGAGGAAAGGAGAGAGCGGGGAGGGAGAGGGAGAGCAAAGGGAGAATGGGGAGGGGGAGAGAGAGGGGAGGGGAGGGAGAGTGGGGAGAGGGAGAGAGATAGTGGGGGAGAGGGAGAGTGAAGGGAGCGTGCGGAGAGGGAGAGAGAGGGGGGGGAGGAGAGAGCGGGGAGGGAGAGTGGGAGATTGAGCAAGAGAGAGAGAGAGAGCTTGGGGAGGGAGAGGGAGAGTGGACTGAGAGAGAGGGAGACCGGAGGGAGGGGAGAGAGGGAGAGGGGGAGAGAATGGGAGAGAGAGGAGGGAAAACTAGAGATGGGAGGTAGAGTGGGGGAGATGGAGAGCAGAGGAAGGGAGTGAGGGTGAGTGGAGGGAGTGGGAGAGGGGGAGGAGGGAGCAGGGGGAGGGAGCGGGAGAGTGGGGTGAGAGGGAGTGAGGGAGGGAGGGAGAGGGAGAGCGAGGAAGAGGGAGAGAGAGAGTGGGGGAGAGGGAGAGTAGAGGAAGTGAGAGAGAGAAAGGGAGGGAGAGAGAGGGAGGGAGAGAGGAGCACAAGAAAGAGTGGGAGAGGGAGAGCGGAGGGAGCGGGGAGAGATAAGTGTATGAAGAGAGAGTGGGAGGGGGAAAGAGAGAAAGAGTGGGGGAGAGTGGAGGGAGAGAGAGGGAGCATAAAAGGGATATGGGGAGTGAGAGGGAGATGGGGGAGAGGAATATTTGAGGGAGAGAGAGGGAGAAAGAAAAGGAGAGGGGGAGGGACAGGAGGGAGAGGGGGATGGAGAGCGGAGGGAGAGAGTGGGGGAGAGGGAGATGGAGGGAGAGAGAGGGAGCGAGGAGATGGAGAGGATAGGAAGAGAGAGAGGGGAGGGAGAGGGAGAGGAGAGGGAGAGGGAGAGTGGAGGGAACGGAGAGAGCGGAGGAGGCAGATGGGAGGGGGAGAAAGAGGGGGAGGGAGAGAGTAGGGGGAGGGAGAGTGGGAAGAGGGAGAGAGAGAGAGTGTGTGTGTTGGGAGATAGAGAGTGAAGGAAGCATGGGGAGAGGGAGAGCAGCAGAGAGGGAGAGCAGCGGGAGAGGGAGAGTGGAGGGAGCGGTAGAGAGGGGAGGGAAAGGGAGCAAGAGCGAGCGAGAGAGGGAGAGAGAGCAGGGGAGGGAGAGGGAGTGAGAGAGAGTAGCAGAGCGAGAGATAGAGTGAGAGGGAGTGTGAGAGAGGGGGAGGGAAGAGAGCAAGGGGAGGGAGAGGGAGAGGGAGCAGGAGAGAGAGAGAGAGAGAGAGAGCAGGGGAGAGGGAGAGAGAGCGGAGAGAGAGAGAGAGGAGTGTGAGAGAGAGAGGGAGAGTGGAGCGAGAGGGGGAGAGGGGCAAAGGGCAGAGGGAGAGGGGGAGGGACAGAGGGAGAGAGAGAGGGAGGGAGGGAGAGGGAGAGGAGGGAGGAGAGGAGGGAGGGAGAGGGAGAGTGGAGGGAGTGGGAGAGGGAGAGGGAGGGAGAGGGAGAGTGGAGGGAGGGAGTGGAGGGAGGGAGAGGGAGAGTGGAGGGAGTGGTAGAGGGAGAGAGGGAGGGAAAAGAGTGTGTGAGGGAGAGCGGAGAGAGTCGGAGGGAGGGGGAGGGAGGGAGAGTAGGGAGAGAGCGGGAGGGAGATAGAGCACGAAGGAAAGAGGGAGGGAGGGGGAGAGATAGAAAGTGCAGAGAGGAGAGAGTGGGAGTAGAAAAGGGTGAGGGGAGTGAGAGGGAGAGGGAGAGGGAGAGCGGAGGGAGAGAGAGGGAGCAGGATAAGGAGAGGGGAAACAAGAGGATAGGGAGGGATAGGGGAGGTAGAACGAGTAGGGGAGGGAGAGAGAGAGAGGAGAGGGAGCAAGGGAGCAAGTGGGGGTAGTTTAGGGGTAGGGATAGCTCATGTGGAGGGATTGGGTGGAGAGAGAGAGAGAGAGAGAGAGAGGGGGGGAGAGGTAGAGTGGAGGAAACAAGAGAAGGAGAGGGGGAGGGAGGGAGTGAGAGGGGGAGGGAGAGGGAGAGTGGAGGGAGTAGGGGAGGGAAGGAGGGAAGACGAGAGAGGGGGAGGGAGAGATAGTGTGAGGGATGTTAGGAATTAGAGAACAAATATGTGGAAAGAATTCCTCAAACCACAAAGAAGAGGGAAACTATATAGAAAAATTATACTTGTAGAAATATAACAACATAAATGAATAATGCACAAAAGAAGACAAGACAAGATTTAATGTGGTTTACTCAATAATGGCTACGTCCACCAAGAACTTGCTTATATTTTATTAGCAACAAGAGTAAAACAACTCTCATAGTCTTCTCTTAGTTATGAATTCAAAACAGAATTCCAAAGATGCTAAACCACATATAAACCACAATTGACACCCAATTGCTTAACCTTAATTACTCTTGATCACCTCTTTATCTCTAAGACTCAAGACCTCTTGAACAATCAAGATATCTTCAAGATACCCTAACACCTCTATTTATAGGATTACAATCCTTTTAAGAAGTCCTAAATCCGACCCTATAAGTTTGAAAGTTGTGACCTTTCAACTTCCCATGGCTAGAAAAACTATCCTAACGTTAATGTACCAATTAACAACATATTAATAGCAATGACACAACGAAGACACAACCACTCCACAACAGATGACTCGTAGAATGCTTCAAGTCTCCAAACTTAACCGCTCGAGCTCCAACATTTCAACACCGATTCAAGAAGACTAAAAACAGTTCCACACCCCAACATTATCAAAAACTTGGAGACTTTTTCCATTGAGCAAAGTTATTAACCCTTCATTATCAACCATGAAGGCCAATCAAAGTTGAACATAACTTCAACTTCTCCTCAGGACTCGCCTTGGTCATCATATCCATAGGATTCTCACCGGTATGAGTATTTTCCAACTTCAACTT
This sequence comes from Taxus wallichiana var. yunnanensis, assembly GCA_018340775.1. Classification (NCBI taxonomy): domain Eukaryota; kingdom Viridiplantae; phylum Streptophyta; class Pinopsida; order Cupressales; family Taxaceae; genus Taxus; species Taxus wallichiana. Next base: position 146,488,939 of record CM031241.1, read on the forward strand.
ATCTTCTTCCAAAGCTGCCATGATGAAATGATATCTCAGCTAAATGTGCTTTTTCCTAGAGTGGAAAACAAAGTTCTTTGCCAAATTAATAGCGCTCTGACTATCACTGTGTAGTCTTCCAACTTCTTGCTTATGACCCAACTCATCAACCAACTGTTGTATCCAAATCATCTCCTTGCTTGCCTCTATAACAAAGAACATACTCAAATTTCTCTGTGGTGGACAAAGCCATAACCTTTTGTAACCATGAAATCCAAATCACCGTTGTATCACCAACCATAAATACATAACCTGTCATGCTCCTCCTGCTATCCAAATCTCCTACCATGTACAAATCTACATATCCACGTAGTGTATTGTCATATCCACGTAGTGTATTTTCTGATCCACCAAAACATAATGCTGCTCCCATGGTCCCTCTCAAGTACCGAAGGATCCACTTTATGCCCGCTCGCGCTGCTCTCTACCCGGATCACTCATAAACCTCGCTTACTACTCCCACCGCATGGGAAATTTCAAGCCTAGTGCATACCATAGCATACATCAAGCTACCAACTACCGATGAGTACGGTACCACTGGACATCCGGACTCTATCCTCCCGCCTTGGGACTCTACTCCTTTGATAATTTAAAGTGACCTGCTAAAGGAGTACCAACTGGTTTAGCATCCCGCATACTAAACCTCTCCAAGACCTTTATTTACACTTCTTGAGACAATACCAGCTTCCTCTCCTTGTTCCGAGTTATTCTCATACCAAGGATTTGTTTTGTTTCCCCAAATCTTTCATAAAGAAAGTCACCACCTAGCTACTTCTTGAGTACATTTATTTCCCGCATGTTCTTCCATGCAACAAGCATATCATCTACATACAGCACAAAATAATATAAATACCATCAAGAAACTTCTTGATGTACACGTAATGGTCCGAGTGACACCTGAGTAACCTTGATCCCGCATAAAACTGTCAAACTTCATGTACCAAAGTGTCGTGAAGCTTGTTTCGTGCCATACAAACTCTTCTTCAATTTGCACACTAACATCTCCTTCCCTTTGACCTCATAACCTTGTGGCTACCGCATGTAAAATTCCTCCTCCAACTCACCATGAAGGAATGCAATCTTCGTGATCCAATTGTTTTAAGTGTAGGTCTTCTACCGCAACTAAACCAAGAACAAATCCTAATAGAAGTCATTTTAACACTTAGAGAAAAAATTTCATCAAAGTCTTGTTGGTCCGAAAATCACCGCTTGGGCAGATCTATGGATAAACGAGCTAACAGCAGTGCGGGGCATAGCCCTCTTTGAGTTAGCAAAGCGAAACCGGTTTATTGCTATTCTACCAAGAGGGAATCATGCAAGTCTCACAATATTCCGCCTTCTGGGGTTTGGGATCTCATCCTAGTAGGGCGTTTCCATCGCGAAAAGAAAGGAATGAAAGAGAGGATAAAGAAAGAGCAGGGCGAAGGGAGAAAAGAAATGAATTCCAAAGAAGAAGCGCCGAGGGTTTATGTTTTGGGATTGGTAGTAAACAGATCCAAACCTACTTGCATAAACGAGCAAAGCAATATTGATGAATAAATGACAATAAAACAAAAGTAAATCCAACAGAACTAACACATAGATCTAACGTAAGAAAGATCCACTGTAAATAACACATGTATTCAGCACAAAGTCTAAATATTGTATTAATAATTCTTTCTGTTACAAAAAGCTCAAAGTATTTTCTCCTCGCTTCTATTTTTCATCTGAAAGATATTCACTCATACCCAATACAACAAGTATTGGGGTATTTATAGAAGAAGGAGAGAAAAGAAGGCAAAAAGGAGCCAACCACCTATTTACAAAGATATTTACAAAATATCTCAAAGTCATGTTGACTTTTGACAACTTGATGGATGACATCATCCCATGGTGCAACATGGATGATGTCATCATTTGTGCCAACATACTCCAGATATTCTCAAAAAGAAAGTCGAAGAAGAGAGAGAAGAAGAAGAAAGAGAAGTTATTCATCGTCGTCATCCTGCGGCCGAAAGGGGGTAGCCTGCTTTTGCTGCTGCTCAGGTGACGAGATGTGGAATTGAGAGTGGTATTCCATGAACTTGCTGATCATGGGCCCTAGTTGATCCTGGGAAGGATCCTTGTGTCGCTCACTGATCGCCTCGCAAGTCTCCCACTCATCTATGAGCTTCTCTGGGAGTTTGGAATAGTCTTTCTCCGCTTCAATGAGGAACCCAATGAAGTCCCGACAGGCCAGTAGGTTATTGATAGACTCTGCTTCAAAAGTGACCTCTGGCCCCAACCCTTGCGAAATGATCTCCTTGAAGATCTGTATGGTTTCATCGACTTTTCTTAAGGTGAGGGAAGGAGTAAGCAACCCTGGCAACATGTTGAGAATGATTCGCTCCATTTGGTGCATCGCGTCCGTGGCTTCTTCCTTTACCTTATCGATCTTTTCAAGGGAAAATTCCAGCTTGATCCATCCGGTAATCCGTGAGTGGACATGAATTTATCGAGGGCCCCGGGATGGCCGAAGACACCGAACTTGACCAGATCTTCGACTAAACAAATAAACATTTGTTGAAAGGTCTCGTATACACCTAGCATGTTCTAGCTCTTCCGATATGTGTCCCGCTAACGCTGGAGCTCTTTATTCACCTTGTTGATGTTTAGATACAAGTCGAGAACTCGCGATTACTTTTCACCGCTCTTTGAGGATCCGGCCCTCCAAGCGAAACGCCATACCCCGCCGCCGATCTTTGCATATTCATTAATTTTCTCCCGGCTCGAAGCTCAGGAGTCTCGGCGGCAACAGGTGGGAGGTGCACTACCCATCTTCCGTAAGGCTTGGAGCAGATGTTTGTTTTGCTCTTTCAAAAGCCTTTTCTCTTCTTTTGTTTCTTGAAGTTTCTTGCGGAGGGCGTCAACTACAGAAAGGGCCTCTCCCTGAAGGATTTCAGAAGACGTCCCCATTGTGACTTGAGTCACCGTATAACTGTTGGAGATAGATCCTTTTATCCTTGAGGGGATTGGGGTATGCGATCTCCATCACCCTCTCTCCCGAAGCACTCTAAGAGAAGTGTGTGACCGCTTCGCTTCTTTGCCCCTTTAGAAATGATTACGGAAAATTCCATCGAGCGATGGGAACTTTCCTTTTCTCGCTGACTTAAGTGTTGGGAGATCCAGCCGGACTTATGGGAGAAGGGCCAAACAGAGAAGGGGGCAGCTGCAGAGAGAAGGGGAAAATGTGGAGACACTGGAGGCGGCATCGAGAGGGAGGCCAAGGAAGTGCTCACAGGAGGAAGAGATACTGCAGGAGAGGAAGAAACAGAAGGGAAGGGAGCTCAAAGATGAGGGAAGAAATGGAGGGGGACAAGTCCACGAGAGAAGAGAAGATGGACGCAGAAGCGGGAGGAATGGTAGAAGAAGGGGAGAGGACACGGCCAAAGGATGGTCGCTTGAGTCACTCGAGGAGGGGAAGGAGCAGAAGAAGAAGGGACAAGGGGACCTCGGTTGTTGTGTAAAAGTGCCGACATCCCGAGTGGATGGGCCTATTGGAACATCCTCTTCGCTTCTTTCTCCGGAGAAGCCGAGTTACAACTTGTTCGCACAAAGGAAGGAGGACTCTCAGGAGCTTCTTCTTGAGTGGTGCTGGATTCACCCTCTATGCCTTTTCCTTTACCTTTAGGTTACTGCTTTAGATCGAGAAGGTGCGTTACCCAATGGAGAGATTGTGAAATCAACCCCGAGGTAGATTAGTCCGTTCATTCGGAACCAATGCTCTGTTCTACGCAGAGTTTCCTTGACCCTCTCCTCAATTGTCTGAGGTGATTTAGTTCTATCAATGGCCACAAAAGGCCAATTGTCCCCATTTGTGTTGAGATATACTTGATCTACTTCCTCCTTAGTAGTTTGGAAGCCTTTGGGGACGATGGCTACCCCGTATTGGATGATTTCTGCCAAGGCCAAACGAGAATGGTCCTTCCTCCTGAGCTCAACCTGATGAATGACGTCGATGTAGATGTCCTCGATCTGAGGGATGTGGATTGGATCGAGCTTAGCCCTTGGTAAAATTTCTTGGGTCGAAGGTAGGCCTGGCCGAGAAATCATGTTTCAAATTGAGCAGTTCCAGCTCTACAAACATGTCTTTTGCCTTGTGATGAGTAAGACATGCATATCTACCCACTGTGAGGGGGAAAGGAGTTCCACCCTTCTTTCTTTCGAGGAACTTCTCATGGTAGGTGATTAGTCTTGATAAATCTAGTAGAATCAATTTGTGTCCAACGTACTTGGCAAAGCTTCTAGTTGGCTCTCCCAAGAAGTTAGTTGCCCTCGATAAGTGAACGTGGAAATTGGGTGAACAGGGCCCCCATTTCTCGGTCATTACTATGCTCTTGGTCGTATGCGACCGTAAGTCATATTTGGCCTAAACAGTGATGATGAAGTAGAAAAATACATCGTTGATCTTTGTAAATTGAGGGATGCTATTTTCCAGCTTCAATTCTGGGTAGTATTCATATATTTTGACCTGGGGCCAAACCCCACTCCACATCAAGCCTGGGTAGTCTCTCTCTGAAGTTGCAGCGTAAACAACATAGGAATTCATGTGGAATCTCCCCGTTGTATTAAATTGTTGTAGCTGCTCAGAGATTGTGCTGCTTATAATTTCTGCCCATTCGAAGCGTTGATCGGGCACATTTTTGTTCATGGTTTCTAAATACCGTAGCATCCATTTATGGAAATAGTAGGCATCAGGAAGCCCAAAGACCCTGCTCAAGAACGTGATGGTGTCACTAAGCTCCTTCGAAAAATCACTGCGGTGAATGATTTGTGACCAACGGGTCACTACCTTTTTGTTTTTTAGGTAGACTTCGTTCATCAGCTGCATGCACTGATCTTCATTGTCGTCCCAAGCTTTAATACAATCCTCTCGGCTGACGGCCACAAAGTGCCGGTGATGAGGAATGCCGAGTATTATCTCAAAGTGGTGGGTGGTGAGGTTGATTACGACCTCGCCCTTCTCATTTACGACACACCTTGTGTCTTTGTTGTAGCACCGGAAACCACCATCATGAATTCATTGTTAACGGCGCTGACTGGGATTCCTCCAGCGAAGTGCAGGGCACTGCCATCGCTTGTCCATCCACGGACTTCTTGTGACCTTCTGAGTCCTGACCTAGAATTCCTCCATATCAATATGACCCAACTCTGAGTCTCTGATGTCCAGGTCGCATTCGGCCTGGGAGTCGGGCATTCTGACCCTCTGATACTTATATTTCATTTCTTCTTCTGTAAGCTTGGCCTTGCCTTTGGATTTGGTAGGTCTCTTGCTTGATGTTGACATATGTTCTTCTGAGCTTAATTGCTGATCTGCAAGAATAAGACGTGAAACCCAATTGAAGAAAGTCGTGTCAGCTGCTTGATTTTCCATCGAAATGCTTGACAGAAGAAATAGTTAGCAATTTGAAGGCTTCGGGTGCATGGCGCACAGATATTGCAAATTGCAGAGCTAAATAGGTAAGGCACACAGGAAAAGGGTGTTGCAAGGGTTAAATCAGCGCCAAAGGGTGCATGGCGCATAGACACTGCAGGGTGCATTTTGTAAAGGGCGCACGGAATCTTTATGTTACATGGGACAGGATGCGCCCGTGGCGCATGTATCTTTCATGTTGCATGGAACTTCGGTGCGCCAAAGGCGCATATATGGTTTGTGTAACATGTGCTTTTGTGCGCCAAAGGTAACTTGGCGCGGCGCACGGAGGGTCTACGCAACATGATGTTGCTGCGATGAGGAACGCACTGCGCCTTTATAGCTTTATACTTGGCGCGTATGAAAGGACTGTTATATGGATGCTGGGTGCGCCAAAGGGCGCAGGAATCCTTTATGTTGCATCCAAGTTTGATGCGCCAAGGGGTGCATGGGAAGCATTTGCAGCATGCGAGGGAAGTGCGCCATGAGGGCGCATCTTTTTATGATGTAGCAGGCGGGGAAAGCGCGCCATTGGCATGGCTGCTCTTTGTGTAACAGGGGCGACAGATGCGCCGAGGGCGCAACTGTTTTTGATGTTGCATGGTGAGCTCATGCGCCAAAGGAGAAAACAGTTTTCTTCTTTTTAGGTTTGATTCTTTCACTGAGGGGTTGGCATATGGCTAAGCTCTCTTTCTGCAAGGTTCATTGTGGGATGAAATGGCTTTAAACCAAGGGGTCCCAAGCTATTATATTTTTTTAGGAAAGAGCTTCCTCTACCAGCAGATCTGGAAAGAGGAGGAAGAAATGTGGAAAGACAGCAGGGGGGGCAAATTCATGAATTTTATTCTTTTTCCAATTCAATCCTACCCACAAATAGCCAAAAACCACAAACACGAAGCAGAAAGGAAAGAGGACCTCTTACCCGGCTTTTATAACGAAGAAATGCACGAAAGGGGTCCACAAACAATTCGAAAGCGACGGGGCTGGTGCGCTGACAAGCTCAGAGAAAAATCACGTGTTTTGCATCGGTGACAATGACAGCTACAGACGCGCCTATTTATAGGCGAGGTAGCAATAAATGCGCCACCAACCTTTTCAAGTGGTGCACCAAATGAGCTATCGACATGAGAAAACATGCACCCTTTGGCGCACCAAAAGACTTGTCAACACGAAGATACGTGTGCCTATGGCGCACCGGAAGTGGTGTTAATAGAGGAATATGTGCGCCTTTGGCGCACCAAAAAGTGGCGCAACAAAAGATATGTTGACAGGAAGGCGCATGCGCCTTGGCGCACGCAGGGAAGCCTCAACATAGAGAGGCACACCAAAATGCCTGCTGACACAAGAAAGCATGCGCCAAAGGTTTAAAGGGGGCGCATCAAAAGTTGATGTTGCATAGTCATTCTATGCGCCTAGCCAAAAGACCAAAAATGACTAAGTTCGGAAAACCAGATTTCCTGGAAAAGGGATTTTGCAATGTTCCGAACGTAAGGGATCCCCGACGAGGGATCGGAACAAAATTTTCAGTATGGTTATCAATAAAATTTCCCTTGTCAATTTTACGGGATAAAAAGTTTATACCTTTCTTTTGTGTAAATCCTTTGACCACCAACCGGCCTCAGATCATTTCCTACCTCCATCTTCCTCTTTGATTCTACAAACCCACTTGTTCTCGCAATGCTCTCTTGACCTCGGGTAGCTTCACTAGATCCCAAGTCGGGTTTTCCATAAGAGATCTATGCTCTTCATCCATGGTCTGCTCCCACTTCTTCATGGCATCCACCTGCATTGCTTGCTCAAAGTACTTTGGCTCTCCACTGTCAGTGATCAATAAATAATTCAAAGATGGAGTAAATTGTTCAGGTTCCCTTCTTACCCTAGAAGACCTTCTCACCTCAGGAGTTTGGGGTTCCTGATGAGTAGGTACCTGAACTGGCTATGCCGGAACATGTTGTCCCTGAACTAGACCCTTGGACACCTTGTTGTCTGTAATGTCCTCTAACACTGTGTATTCTTTCTTTGATTCCTCTTTTTGTTCCTACAACTAATCTGTATACATGAATTTTTCATTAAAGACAATATCTCTAGACCGAAATATTTTCTTGTCTTTAAGACTCCAAACACGGAAACCGAAATCATCTTCACCATATCCAACAAACGTGCATTTTTCAGACTTAGCCTCTAGTTGGTCCTATCATCTTTATCAATGTGAACAAATACCTCACATCTAAATACTCTAAGAAATGAGTAATCAATTTTCTTACCGCACCAAGCCTCCTCGTATATACCTCCAAAGAAAAATCCATAAAGGGTCCTCTGTTAATCGATAAACAACTATGCTTACCACTTCCACCAAAAACATGAGTGGAAGCCCCACATGTAACCTCATGCACCTAGCACACTCCATGATTGTCCTGTTCATTCGCCCGACACTCCATTTTCATGTGGAGTATTTGGAACCGTTCTTTGCCTATAGATCCTATTTACCGAAACGTAATCAAGAAATTCTTTACTGCAATATTCCCCTCCATTATCCATCCTGAGACATTTTAACTTGAGACCTGTTTCATTCTCAACCAAGTATTTCCATCTTTTGAAAGTTTCAAACACATCAGACTTCTTTCTAATGCAATATACCCAAAATTTTCTAGTTGCATCATCAATGAAAGTGACGTAATATCATGAATCACCAATAGAGTTTACCTTAGCTGGCCCCCATACATCTATATGCACTAACTCCAACTTACCCTCCTTGGTAGGTCCAAACTTGAGGAATCTCACCTACTGCTTTCCATAAACACAAATTCCTCACAAAAGTCCAAATCTAACTCCTTAAATCTAGGTAACTCCGTCCTTTATAATCTGCATGCCCTTATGACTCATATGACTGATTCTCTAGTACCAAAAAGTTACATCCAAAAAGTTGCATCTCCATCTACAACAACTAAATTGTAATAATCAGCACCACTAGTTAAATACAAAGTACCAGCTTTTCTTACCTCTTGCAACCACAAGATCACCCTTGGTAACCTTCCAAGAATCCACCGTAAAACTAACCGTACAACCATCACTACCCAACCGTCCCACTAATATCAGTTTCCACCTCAAGTTAGACACATACCCGACGTCCTTAAGTAGCCATATGTTCCCATTCTTTATTTTCACCTTAACACAACCTTTCCCTACTATGTTGCATGGTTCATCATCACTAAGATATACATGTCCAAAATCACCTTGAATAAAATCACTAAAGTAATGTCTATGTGGGGTGGCATGGAAAGAAGCCCCCGGAATCTAACACCTAAGATTCAACAATATTATCTAAAGAAAGAATTAAGGAATCTTGACAAACATCACCTGCTACTAAATTTACCTCTTTACTTTTCTCATTGTTCTCTTATCCCGAAGAGCCCAAAATCTTTCTTAAGCATGACCAACCTTCCCACAAAGGCCAACATTCTAACTTACTCTTGACTTTGACCTTCCACGATCATTCGACTTCCCATGGTTATCTTTCCCTCTATTCTTTTGTCTCCTCTCATTCTCCACTCACAAAGCCTTTCCGAAGTAGAAGAATCTCCTGTGCTCTTCCTTCGCATTTCCTCGCTTAGGATCACACCTATTACATCCTCAAACTTCATCTTTGAGTTATTAAAGACTGAATTACTTGCAGCCATAACCAAGTGTCCCAAATATCCGGTAAGGAGCACAAAATCAAAAAAACCCCGACCTCATCATCAAAGTCAATTTTTACCTAGTTTAACATACAACCGTATTAAATTCATTCAAATGATTAACAACATAACCATTCTCGATATCTTCATATTAAATAAATTTTCCATCAAAAATATTTTATTAGAGGCGAGGGTTTTTCATATAACTTTCCCAACGCACCCATGAGACCTTCTGTAGTCTTCTCTTGCAATATGTTGAAAGCAACCAAAGATGCAAGGCATAAAAAATTTCCCTGAGTGTCTTTCTATCCAACAAATCCCAATCCTCATCTAACATAGTTGTAGGTTTCTTTACTTTTCCAGCCAAAGGAACATGGAGGTCCTTATGATATAAGTAATCCTCCATTTACATCTTCCACAAACCAAAGTTTTTCCCATTGAACTTCTCAACCCTCAATCTGACCTCATCCGCCATAACTCCCACTCAAGCTAAACATTCCCTGTGATTTACAACTTCATCCAAAAAGCACTAAAGCTCGATACCAATTTTTATGGATTAGAGAACAAATATGCAGAAACAATTTCTCAAACCAAAATAATAGGAAACTATATAGCGAATTATACTTGCGAAATATAACAACATAAATGAATAATGCACAAAGGACGACAAGACAAGATTTAACGTGGTTCACCCAATGTGGGCTATGTCCACCATTAACTTGCTCATATTTTATTATTAACAAGAGTAAAACAACTCTCACAATCTTCTCTCAGTTATGAACTCACAACAGAATTCCAAAGATGTTAAACCACATCTAAACCACAATTGACACCAAATTGCTTAACCTTGATCACTCTTGATCACCTCTTGATCTCTAAGACTCAAGACCTCTTGAACACTCAAGATACCCCAACACCTCTATTTATAGGATTACAATCCTTTTAAGAAGTCCTAAAGCCTACCCTAGAAGTTTGAAAGTCACGACCTTTTAACTTCCCATAGCTAGAAAAAATGTCCTGACGTTAACAACCAAACAATATTAACAAAGATATTAACAGCAATGACACGCGGAATAGCAACGCATAGCAGTACAACCGCAGAATGCTATCAAGTCTCTAAACTTAACCGTTCGAGCTCCAACACTTAAATTTTTTTCAAGAACAATAAAAACAAGCTCCGCACCCCAACAAGGGAGAGGGGGAGGGAGAGAGAGCTATAGGGAGAGAGGGAGGGAGAGAGGGGTAGGGGGAGAGAGAGAAAGAGTGGGGGAGACAGGAGGGAGAGAGATGGAGCAGAAAAGGGAGAGGAGCAAGAGGGAGAGGGGGAGAGGTAGAACGGAGGGAGAGAGAGGGAGCATGAGAAGGAGAGGGGGAGGGAGAGGGAGGGAGAGCGAGAGAGATGGGGAGATGGAGAGAGTGGGGGAGAGGGAGGAAGCAGGAGAGGGATAGAGAGAGAGGGAGGGAGTGTAAGAGAGAGTGAGAGCATGGGAAAGAGAGGAAGAAAGAGAGGGACATGGAGAGAGACAGAGAGATGGAGGGAGAGGGAGAGGGACATGTAGAGAGATAAAGAGGGAGAGAGACATTGAGAGAGGGAGAGGGAGAGGGAGAGGAGGAGCAAGCAGAGGGGGAGAGATGGAGAGTGGAGGCAGCGAGAGAGGGAGAGGGTAAGGGAGGGAGAGTGATAGAGAGGGAGAGAGATAAAGGGAGAGGAAGTGCAGAGGGGGAGAGAGGGAGCGGTAATGGGAGTGGGGGAGGGAGAGGGAGAGCGTAGGGAGAGAGAGGGAGCAGGAGAAGGAGAGGGGGAGTAAGAGGAAAAGGTCGGGAGAGGGAGGGAAAGGGGGAGGGAGAGGGAGCAAGATAGGGAGGGAGAGTGAGTGGGGAAAGGGAGAGAACGGGGAGGGAGAGAGAGCGAGAGAGAGAGAGCAGGGGGAGTGGGAGAGAGAAGCGCAGAGAGGGAGGGAGGGAGGGAGGGAGAGAGGTAGTCCTTTTTACCCTTACCACAAAAGAAAGGAACCCCATGTGCGTCAACCTATCACCTAGTGGGCATTGGGCGCTCACCCGAGGCACTCGCGGGTGCCGAGTCTCTCTTTTATGTGAGTTTAGTGGGGAACATCATCTAAGATCCATGTTTAAGAGATTTGAAAGGAGTAAAACATACAAGCACCTTAGAGCTCGTAACGACATCTAGGTCCTTGTAGTCATTCTAGATAGAAATTTCTTAACAGTTTGTATAACTTATACCAAAACAGAAAGAAGTTGTACAAGCATCCATACTTAATCATAAACATAAATGAAAAAGAACTATGAGAAATATGTATGCTTTAGAATCATCAATGTTCATATTCATGTAAGTTGGTAACCTCATTACATTCATAGATCCGTTACAAAATTTTACAAAGATGCAGACCGCAGTCATGCTTTATAGCTGGACTCATAAGGCTAGGCTCTTAAAATAAATTTATAAACCCCATACCCCTGATACATCCTTCCCTAAACACCATTACCCAAACTAACAGAGTTCTTGCAGTATTTCTGTAGAGCTCTGCCCTCTATCTATCTATCTCTCTATCATTTTCCTTCTGTAGGCACTTGTATATATAGGCTTTCTGACTACCAACTCATCCTCCAATGGCCTCAGATATGATGCCAAGTGTCTGCATGTGGTCCTTCATGCGAGCATGCTCCTCTAAGCCCGAGATTTCCAATTTTTACCATGATGTGCTTTTAGAAGCTTCTACCGCAAGCATGCTCCTTTCTAGACCACCATGTTGCCAGACTGGCACCTTATCCACTCTACATGTACAGTCGGGTCATGCTTTTCACGTGTTCTACCAAAAATGCTCAATATGGCTAAGCCCTAAACCCTTGGTTCTGACCGCATGCGAGCCACGAGTTCTCTTAAAGCCTTCCTTAAACCCTACCCTGCGCGCTTTATCCCTGCACTCTTTCTTCAACTAGGCCTTGCGCACCTATGCGCCTTTTTGTACTTAGCCAATATATTAGGGGCCCAACATTACGCCACACTACGCCTGTTCTCCGTTTGCGGGAACACTTCTCCAGTGAAAAGAAAGAATACAATAGACTTACACTATGGGAAAAGAATAAGGAGATGAAAGAATATGGAAAGAAGAAAGAATGAGGAAGTGATGGAATCACTGCAATAGGCTAGAAAAATCCTTTTGCAATCCAGCCTCCAACATGTTCCAAGCATCGACTTCGTTCTACACTCTCTCGATGAGGTTTCCGACCCGTGGTTCTCACGTCATCAAAACTTAGCCCATTTCGTTGTGTTCTTATGGTGTTAGTAATTTTCTCTAACTCTTTGCCTACATATTCTAGTGCAGCCATTCTTCATGTAATCTGCGGGTACAATTCCTTCACCTATTTTTAATTGAACCCCTTAAGGCTTCAATGGCTTCAGATTTTCTTTCGACCTCGACAAGGATTTTTTCCATTTTTACCCTATTTCCTTTATTATTCTCTTGAACTCCTTAAGTTCCGCTTCATGAGTGGCAACCAAGATGCCTGCCACTTTGTCTCTGTCCACGCAGTTTTCATACATGGCCTCAACAGACTGGGAAATAATTTTTATACCAACAAGAACCTTATTGTACTCAGCTATGAATGCCACAACCTTCAATTTATCTTCTTTCTCCAAGCGCGCGGCCACTTCTTCTGCAGATTCCAAGGATAACGGCTGCCTCTCCATGGTGAGGACTCTTGTTAAATCCTCCAAGCATCCTAAGGTAGATCCATACTTCTGCGCGGGGGGTGCTAGGTCCAGATGTTTCAATACTATAGCATTATTAATAGACTCCACCTTTTTTACACTGCGCATACCTTGGCCTTCTCGTCTTTCAACTCACGCTGTAAGTAGGCACTAAACAGTTTCTCTTGACTTAGCTCCTTTGCCCTTACAGCTAGCTCTCCCTCTTTCTTCTTCAGGTCCTCCTCCAGATCTTTGATTCTATCATTCCACCCAAAGAGTCTAGCTTTGATTTTAATGGAGACCTTGTTCAATGCATTACACAGTTGTTCATCTAAGAGCTTCTGAGCATTCACCATTGGGTTATCTTATTTTGGTCCTGGAAATGTTATTATTGCCCCATGGCTTACTTCAAATTTTGGCTCATCAAGATGGGACTCAATTTCCCATGAGATCATTTTCCTCGTCTATGGGTATGCATCCTCCTTGTCAAAAGATGACATTGCCACGAGCTCCTCTTCTGAATCGTGCTTTGAACCGTGTGAAACACTTTGTTGGGGTCATCAATATAACCCATCTTTGGCCTCTCCTCTCCCGTGCGCCTTTCTCCCATGTGTGTGCCCTTAGGAATACTTACAGTTAAATGGGGGCCTCTAGTGCTGCTATGGTCCTTTTATGCATTCTCCTCCTTATCTTTGTTTAACACTGGCTAAGTGTTGCGTTCCAACTTCTCCTCCTCCAATGTTTCGATGGCCTTTGTTTCTTCACTCTCTACCACCTTGGTTATATGTTCCAGTGTAAGGCCTAGAGCCTTTTGCGTCTGCGCGCCATCTTCCTCACTTCTTATGCCCTAGGTGCCTCCTTCTTCCTAGTTATCCTCATGCCGCACGAAGAGGAACCCCTGCTCCTCTTCTCTTCCTTCTTCTTCTGAATCATGCACGTTGAAAATAGGTTGCCCTTAATCTTTTTTAGGCTTGTCTTCCCCACTAACATCTTCTTCACTATCTTCGTCTTCACCTATGCGTTTTTCCAAACTTCCAATTTCTTCTAAGGCGGTCTCCTTTTCTAGCCTCTGCTTCTTCCTAACTAGGGATTCCAGTGTAGGTGAATCTATTTATTCTTCTCCCGAGGACTCCTTGTCTGATGGATTTTCTAGTTATGGAGTCTTTTCCTTGACTATGGGCCTCTTCTTGTGTAAATACATGCTTGTTCTGGCGCTTGTCCTAGGGGAACCTATTGCCTGTGTATCCACCACACTTGGTATTTTCTTTTCTTTCTCCTTTTCCTCCTGTCTGGGTACGGGTATCTTCCTGCTAGTTGGATGCTCTGTACGACACCTCGTTTCCATATATGTGCCCTTCTCTGATTTGGGCCTTATGCGGAGGTACATGTGCGCCACGGATCCTCCTGTAATGGGCACAATTATGGGCCTTGTCATCTGAACTTCATGCGACATGTACCTCTCCATGTACATGCACTTTCCGGGGTAGACCAACCCTTTTCACATTTCACTGTGGTCTCGGTCTAGATTACCAAGGTCTAGTTTCAGCTTCTTAGACTCTTTGAACCTGTTTACTCCTACTTGGAAGTACTGAGGTGTGAAGGAAAAGGGGAGCTTGCACCATGGGTTCCATGTCTCATCCATTAGTTTGAATTTACCCAGGCAGAAATGTTGGTACATAACAAATTCAACTTCTCCTTTGGTGGTCACTGGCAGTTATTCGGGAATCCTCCATTCTGCCCCAAACACGTTCCTTAGGCACATATACCATTTCTATAGGTGTGCCTTGTGTATAGTTTTCATAGAGTCACAAGCGTATTTTTTGAATCTTTATGTGGGCGAAGGGTCCTCAGAGGGGTACTCCCATATGAATTTGTTTGATGCATCAGGAACTCCAATCTCTGAAAACACTATTGTTAGCAAGAAATTGTTGAAAAGGATCATGTCACCTTCCTTCGCACAACTGACAATCTCATCCACGATGAACGTAAATAAGTTGTAGATGGTGCCCTCTGAGATTTTCCTGAAAACATGCAACCATGGTTTATTGACCTGGGTCCATCTCTCCTGGCCATTTAACTTAGTCACCAAATGTGCGGCCATTTTCATTACCATGTCCTCGATGTCTGTGATATCATAATACCTTGATCCCTTTTTGTATGCGTAGGAAGCGATAGTCTCCTTAATTTCTTTTTATCACCTAGGTTGTCTTCCAAATAGTCTCCTTCATAGATGAGGCTTGTGAAATGTGAGATGAGCTGAGGGGTAATGTGCATCTTGCACCATACAAAATGGAAGTAGTCTTCATGCACGCATGACATCAGCCATTGATATAGGCGCTCAAGCTTCCTGAAGTAGGTCAACTCAAAGAGTTGTAATAACCCTTCCTTCTCCAACTTGACTTTCACATCATCATTATAGATGGGAAAACCCTCTAGTGTCCTTTTATTCGTTGGGTGCACTAACTCCATTGCCATATCCTTCTTGATTGTGCTTGTACGATAATTATAGTCATTTACAGACATGTTTCTTACATGGGACTCCCACTCCTTCCCTAGCAACACTCCATCTGGGTACTACAATTCCGGATACCACTCTTCATTTGTATGTGCGTCGCTTTCTTGTTGTTTTCAGCTTGCCCTTTCCCTTGCCCTTCTTGGGTGTGCTAACTAGTTTCTTGGGTGCCATTGTCTAGGTTCTCTTCTTTCTTCAATCACTTCTTGTAACTTTTTTCTTCCACTCTTTCCCACCTTAGATCTTGAATTTGAGAATAAAATTCCTTAAACATGTGCCCTAGTTCTTTAAACCCTAGCTGGGATAATCCCTTCACAAGACGACGCGTCTTCTCAAAACTCTTTTACACCCGTGAAATCCCTTTTTCCGGTTCTCGCAGATCCAAACTAGTTACTCACGCTCAATCTCTTCAAATTTTTCTTCACATAGATCAGTTTTTTGGAAGCCCTATTTTGTAAAGATGCAAAAAGCGCTTCTTTCTCCTCATACACAAAGTAGATAATGAAGTTCCTTGACCCTTTATTTATAGTTTTTCCCTTTTTAAACATTAAATGCCACTTCACCTACCACTAATTTTTTCACATTTAATGCATCTTTTTCAAACAAAGTCCGAATTTAGCACTTTAACTCACGTGCCTAACCCTGCGTGGATAATATTCCAACCTTCTAGCACACAACAAATCCATCTAGATAGGAGACTCTTGCGCGTGTGTCACCAATGCCGAAGACACTTCTTCTGTCATCCCGATTTTTTCTCTCGCCTACCTCGTGTTCCTTATGCGCTTTTTCGTCCTTTGTACATGGGATCTGAAAGTAGCCTTATCTTGACACCAACCATCCTTTTCCATATTTTCTTTACATGTACCTATTTAAACAGGGCCATTCAATCGGGATTTTCAACACAAAATTCCTTGGCACTTTTCCCACGCTCTCCTTCACATCACTCCACCCCACACTAAAGCGATGCGCGGTCCTTTGCGCACTCAAAAATCCTCAAAGAGTAATAAGGTTACCGGGGCCCAAAGCATAAAACAAAAAACAACACGAAAGTAAAACACAAGAAAATAAATGCATAAATGAAATTCTAAACTAACTGGAAAAAATACCTTATTTATAAACACCAAGAAGACTTATTTATAATAGGGTTTCACCTAATCCCTTTGAAGTGTCCAGAAATTTTTCCATCCAAAGGTTGAACTAGTACATGCGCCGAATCAAGGATGTATGAGATTTTATAGGACCTAACCAATGGACCTTCAATTTCCCAGGATAGCGTAGAAACTAAGAATCATACAATAAGACCATCTGCCCAACCTCAAACTTCTTGTTTCTGATGTGGTGATCATGCCATGCTTTTTTATTTTCTTTATCAGTTGTTTGGATCCACCTATCAAGTGATCGTCTTTCATCTAGCGTCATTAGTTCACCAATTCTCTCTTCGAGCACTTACTCATTATCTAGCCCTCATGCATGCACTATTCATAGAGAAGGTAACATGAACTCAACCAGCAGAACAACATCCATGTCAAACACCAATTGAAATGGTGTGGCTTTGTTTAGCCTTTTATAAGTTGTCCTATAAGCCCATAGTGCGGTTGATACCTTGTCATCCCAATCTTGTCTTCCGACATCACAAATTTTGGTCAGGGCATGACTCAATATTTTTTTAAATGCTTCCACGGTTCCATTTTCTAGTGGGTGATAAGGGGTAGTCTTGTGATGAGCTACCATGAACTCTGCTAACAGGATCCTCACGGTCTCATTCAAGAAATGTGTACCCCTATCGTTGGTTAAAATTAAAGGACATCCATACCTTGTGATAATGTTCTCCCAAAAAAATCTTTCCGATGTGGCTACTATGCAGTCTTTAGTTGGTGTTACGTCTGCCCACCTTGTCAATAGTATGTGCAAGTGATTACATAGCGTAATCTAGTCATACGCATTGCTGGTACAATAGGGCCTACAAAGTCTATTGCCCATTTCTGAAAAGGTTGAACGCTAGGGATAGGTCGCAAAGGCATTTCATCTCTCTTTCTGGCTTTCCAATGCACTGACAATGGTCACATGCTTTACAATATTCTTTACAATCCTTATATAGATTGTCCCATCATAATCCTACCACTAAAATTCTACACGCGGTGGCGTCACCTACACAATGTCCACCCGCACTTCCTTCATGTGCTTCCTCTATGATGGTGAGGTGCTCATGCTCTAGTACACACTTGCGCAAAACTTCATCATGCCATAACTTGTATAAGTCCCCACTGATCAACATGTAGGGCATGACACATATGGCTAGTTGCTTTCTTTATAATGCATTTATCCCTCCCGTGCCAAACCTTCCTTTAGGACTCGCTGTAATCTCCTCCAAATCCGAGGGTGTGTGCCACAACCTAAATAGTTGCATGTATGGCATAGTATCTTAAATACTCTACATGTCCACCCCTAAATCAATTCTTGACAGATGATCAGGTCCACAATTACTCTTTCCAGGATTCAAAACTATTGTAAACTCAAACTCTATAAATAATAGCACCCAATGAAATATGAGCTCTTGTAGAACGGGCTTGTTCACCAAGTACTCGTAACACCATGTGGTCGGTGTAAAATATAAAAGTTGTTGCTAGGAGATACTATCTGAACTTGAAAATTTCTTAGATCATTGAAAATGCTTCACGCTCAGTCATGGTGTAATTCTACTTTTTGGTGTGAACTTCCTGCTTGCAAAACATAGAGGATGATCAACAATTCCTTCACCCAAATGTGCAAGCACTAATCCAATGGTGGTTCCTGAGGCATCTACATGAACATGGAAGGGCTTGTCCCAAGAAGGAAAATGTAATATAGGTGCAGTGACAAGCCTATCCTTTAATGTGTCAAACGCCTTCTGCTACGCCTCTCCCCAATGGAAGACACTTTTATGTCTAATAAATTCTTCTAGATGCGTGGCTATCTTGGCATACCCCTTGATGAATTTCCTATACTAACCCGTATGCCCAAGAAATCTATGCACTGAGCTCTGGCTAGTAGGTTCCCCCAATCCCATAATAACTACAACCTTGGTAGGATCTACTAGCAAGCCCTCCTTACATATGATATGCCCCAATAGCGTCCCAAATGGTGTAGTAAAGAAAAAAAAAAATTTAAATGTTGAGGGATATCCTTAACTTCCGACACCTCTTAAAAATCAGCCTCAAATTATCACAGAGGTCTTTCACTAGCCCATACATTGTCCAATCATCCAGATAAACCTGAAGAAATTTATGGATGAAGTCCTGGAACGCCTGAACCACTATGCGTGAGAAAATAGCAGGCACATTCTTCAACCCAAAGGGCATGACTATGTATGCAAAACTTCCCCATTCAGTGGCAAAATTTATCTTCTCTTGGTCTTCCTTTGCAATCCGGACTTGGTGGTACCTGAAAATTCATCCGTAAAGGAATAGATTTCACACCCAACGACTCCCTCTAAAATTTATTCAGTGAAGGGGGTTGGAAAAGGATCGATGACACAAACTACATTTAGCTCCCTATAATCCACGCAGATCCTAATCCGTCCATCCTTCTTGATGCTTATTACCATCAGACTTATCCATTTTGATTCTTCCACAACTTCAATGATCATAGAAGCTATCATTTTGTCTATCTCTTCCTTTACCTTTATGCACAAATTGGGATTCATCCGGTAGGGTCTCTTCCTAACCGGGTGCACACCGTCCTTCAATTTTATCCTCATCTCCCCCAAGGAATGGTGGACACCTTTGAGCTCATGGTACCCACGTGGAATAAATCCTCAAATTCATGCAAAAGATCAATGATCTTAGATAATTCCTTCTCCAACCAATAATCTCCAATGATAGCTTCCTTAGGTTCTTCTTTTGAGCTGATGTTAACCTTCTTTGTCTTTAAAGGCTCATGGTAGGTACATGCGCGAGCATTAGCATTGTCCACTACCTCACGCATCCCTACAGAATGGTTAACATCCAAGCTCTCTGCTTCCTATCCATCAATAACATATACTAATTTCCCTTTCTCCTTTTCCAAGCACGCGTGCTCAAGATAGATCTCTTATGTTGCTTCTACCTCTTCTTCAAAGCGCGCCTCCAAACCTAGTCCACCTAGTAGTTCCAACAACCTATCTTCTGCCATGGCACTATCCCCCATCATAAGGCACTTAATAACCTGAAATGCCTTATCAACTGATGGCTTGGTACTTTGTTACTCAAATGTTTAAATGAGGTCGGCTGCAAGCTCTTGCCAATTTATTGTTTGGTGGCATGTCTCAGAATGTATGTACCATGCACGCGCGTAACCCTGCAGTCCTGGAATATAGCTTGTGCACCCAAAGGGATGGTGGAAAAGCTTATGCGCCTTCTCTCCAGACCTTCTCACAAGCTTGGATGCGGAAAGAGGCGGGTTCATTACCATGGTAGTCCTTGATGGCGGTGGGCACATTGCTTCTAGAAAACCTAACAGAGAGAGAAATTCTCACCTCGCACCATTCCAAAAGGATCTCTTGGTGTATAGCCCACCACCGTGCCGCTGTGTTAAGCTAGACATAACTTAACATCCTCCTCTGTTTCTTCTCCTCCCTCCAATGAGCTTCCATTTCATGTACAAAGATCTCAAGGAGGGCCCCTTTAATACTTAGCTAGCTCTTTTCCTCCTGTGCACCGGCCTCGTATGTGCCTTTGTCACTTTTGTTACCAATCCTCTCAACCGTCATATGATCAATTCATAAATACGCACTTTCCAAGATGGGGTAGCAGACAGATCGCTCAGTTCCACATCCTCCGCATGAATCTCAACTCCTTCCCACAATGTCTACCTCCATAGATCCATCACACTTGCAGCCTTGCATCGTCTAGTAATCTCCCTTTCAAGTGCTTCACTATAATTGAGTTGTCTCCTCCCTTTCCTTCTCCATTGTAATATATGCCATCTTCCTCCACCCTAGCTCCTTCGCCCAACAATTAGAATGGTTTAGCCAGCCATTGGAAATGCCTCAAAACTCAAAGTAACAACCAATATCTTCAATTCCGAGGGATAACACGTAGATATGATCATCCGGGCTCCTGTAGAAATTCAAACTCAGCAACTTCTAGGAAAGAATACGTGGAAATAGTGTACTCCAGAGTGTAGCTAGCCAACATACCTTGCCACCAATGATCCACAACACAAGTCCACATCATATTTGCATCATGCAACCTCTGGTATTCTTCTTAGGTCCACACACGCGATCTAGAATACCAGGTTGATCTAGATGCATACGGTGTGAGCCATTCATATAGTTCTACTAGGAAGAATTTGAAAAATGTTTCATATAAATCATAGTAGAGGTTCTCTTCTACCCATCTACATGCATCAAACTCAGGTCTAGTGCTGAATCTCTAAGAAAATTCATCCTCCGTGCTCTTAAACCATGATTCAACACTTTCCAGAGTTAAACGTTATGTCATTACTCATTAACTAGATCATGATGTATGCCATTTCCCACGAAAACTTCAAAAAGAGGTCCCAAAAACAAAACCAAGATGTAGTCATTTTTACCCTTACCACAAAGGAACGAAACCCCATACGCACCGGCCTATCACCCAATAGGTGTTGGGCGCTCACCTGAGACACGCGCGGGTGCTAAGTCTCTCTTTTATGTGATTTTAGTGGGGAACATCATCTCGTGATCCATGTTTAAGATATTTGAATGGAGTAAAACCTAAAAGCACCATAGAGCTCGAACAACCTCTAGGTCCTTGCAGTCATTCCAGACAGAAAGTAATTAATAGATTGTATAACTTATACCAAAAAAAAATAAGTTGTAAAATCATCCATACTTAATCATAAACATAAATGAAAAAGAACTATGAGAAATCTGTATGCATTAGAATCATCAATGTTCATATTCATGTAAGTCGGTAACCTCATTACATTCATGGAGTCGTTACAAAATTTTACAAAGATGCAGACCGCATTCATGCTTTATATCTTGAGTCATATGGCTAGGCTCTCAAAATAAATTTATAAACCCCATACCCTTGATACATCCTTCCCTAAACACCATTACCCAAACTAACAGAGTTCTTGCAAAGATTTTGTAGAGCTCCGCCTCTATCTATCTATCTCTCTATCTTTTTCCTTTTGTAGGTGCTTATATATATAGGCTTTATAGACTACCAACTCATCCTCCAACGGCCTCAGATCTGATGCCAAGTGTCTGAATGTGGTCCTCCATGTGAGAATGCTCCTCCAAGCCTGAGCTTTCCACTTTTACAATGATGTGCATCTAGAAGCTTCTACCTCAATATGGCTAAGTCCTTAACCCTTGGTTCTGTCCACGTGCGTGCCACAGGTTCCCTTAAAGCCTTCTTTAAACCTCGCTTTGCACGCTTTATCCTTGCGTGCCTATTCACCTTTTTTTTACTTAGCCAATATCTTAGGGGCTCAACAAGGGGAGTGGGATAGGGGGAGAGTGGTGGGAGGGAGATGGAGTGGAGAGAGAGAGAGAGAGAGGGGGAGGGAGAGAGAGAGAGAGAGAGAGAGAGAGAGAGAGAGAGGGGGAGATGGAGGGAGGGAGAGGAGAGAGGGAGACAGCCGGGAGAGAGGGAGGGGAGGGGGAGGGAGCGAGAGGGAGAGGGAGAGGGAGAGGGGGGAGAGGGAGGGAGGGAGAGCGGGGGGAGAGAGGGAGGGAGAGGGAGGGGGGGGGGGGAGAGAGAGAAAGAGCGGAGGGAGAGAGAGGGAACTGAAAATGTAGAGGGGGAGCAAGAGGTAGAGGGAGTGAGAGGGAGAGGGAGAGGGAGAGCGAAGGGAGAGAGAGCGAGCAGGAGATAAGGAGAGGGGGAGTGAGAGGGAGGGAGAGGGGGAATTAGAGTGAGTGGGGAGGGAGAGAGAGCAGAGAGAGAGGGAGCAGAGAGAGAGAGAGAGAGAGACAGAGAGAGAGAGAGAGAGGGAGGGAGAGGGAGAGGAGGAGTGGGAGAGGGAGTGGAGAGAGATGGAGAGGGAGAGTGGAGGGAGCACGAGAGATGAGAGAGTGGAGGGAGAGAGAGTGTTAGAGAGAGAGAGTGGGAGGGAGGGTTGGGGAGGGAGAGAGAGAAACAATGGGGGAGAGAGAGGGAGGAGAAAAGGGAAAGGGGGAGCGAGAGGGAGAGGGAGGAAGAGGGAGATCGAGGGAGAGAGAGGGAGCATGAGAAGAAGAGGGGAAGGGAGAGGGAGAGTAGAGGGAGAGAGATCGGGAGAGGTAGAGCAGAGGGACATAGAGCAGGGGGAGAGGAAGATGGGGGAGAGGAAGAGGAAGAGGAGAGGTGGAGTGAGAGGGAGAGGGAGGGAGATGGGGAGGGATAGCGGAGGGAGAGAGAATGGGGGAGAGGGAGGGCGGAGGGAGAGAGAGTGGGGGAGAGGGAGATGGAGGGAGAGGGAGGAGAGGAAGAGGAGTGGTGGAGCGAGAGGTAGAGGGAGGGAGAGGGAGAGTGGGAGAGATGGGGAGATGGAGAGGGAGATGGAGGGAGAGGGAGATGAAGATAGAGGGAGAGAGAGGGAGAGAGACAAAGAGAGAGGGTGAAAGATAGGGAGGGAGAGAGGGAGATAAAGAGGGGGTAGGGAGAGGGAGAGCAAGAAAAGGGGAGCGGGAGTGGGAGGGGAGGGAGAGAGGGAGGGGGAGAGAGTGGGGGAGAGGGAGAGTGGAGGGAGCGAGAGAGGGAGAGGGAGAGCGGAGGGAGCGGGAGAGGGAGAGGGGGTTCCGAGGGAAAGGAAGGGAGAGAGAGAGAGAGAGAGGGGGAGAGAGGAGCAGGAAAGGGAGAGGGGAGTGAGAGGGAGAGGGAGAGCGGAGGGAGAGAGAGAGGGAGCAGGAGGGAGTGGGGGAGCGAGGAGGGAGGAGGGAGGGAGGGAGAGAGAGAGAGAGAGAGATCTAATGGTACCCAAATATATAAGTGGGTTATTAAACACCATCAAGGTGTTTTGTTTTTACCCAATGGTCCTTATTGTTCCAGATACATCGGTTCGATGATCTCTCTTATGCAACTTGAGTAAAAAGTTTTTAAACTATGATGGGTGATAACTAGAAAACTATGACGCATGGTAATGTATTGTTTTAAATACATATGCACATTTTGTTTGTCTAAAAAATCCTCTTGGTTTATCCCATTTCTCCATCATTTGTTTGCAGTGGCGGTAATTGAAACATGGAAAAATCATCGATTAACATCGGTATGATGGAATACAAAGTGATATTTTACAATCGACACCTCATGGAACCAACCTTATGATTCCCACACATCCGAGTGGGCTATTAGATGCTATTGGTAGTGTTGTTCCACTACCCAATCGCACTAATCCTTCCAAGATACACCAATATGATGATGTCACTTATAATCGATGTGCACCCACATATCTAGGTGGGGTATTAGATGCCTTTGGTGGCGTTTCAGTGTTGCTCAACGGTCTCTATCCTTCTAGGATACATCGGTCTGATGATCTCTCTTATGCACCTTGAGTAAAAAGGTTTTAAACTATGATGGGTGATAACTAGAAACATATGGTACATGGTAATGTCTTATCGTAAATACGAGATACACATCCTGTCCTGCCTAAAAATCCTATCTCGGTTTATCCCATCACTTAATCATTTTTTTGCGGTGGCGGTAATTGAAACGTGGCAAAAACCATCAATTAACATCGGTATGAGGGCATATAGAGTGTTATTTTACAATCGACACCTCATGGAACCAAACTAATGGTTCCCACACATCTGAGTAGGTTGTTAGATGCTATTGGTAGTTTCATTCCACTACCCAATTGCACCAATCCTTCCTGGATACAACGATATGATGATGTCACTTAAGCACCATGGGAGAAAAAAGATGTCAAACTTTGACGAATGATAACTAGAAAACCATTGTGCCTGAGAATGTCTTGTATGAATCAATAGATGTGCATTTGGTTTGTCTATAAAATCCTATCTTAGTTTCTCCCATCTCTTGCTCGTTTGTTCATGGTGGATGTGAATGAAATGTGGAAAAAATTAAATTAACATAAGTGTCAAAGCATTTAGATTGATATTTTTAATTGACACCTCGTGGCACAAAAATGATTATTCCCACATGTACGGGTGGGCTGGTAGAAACTAGCGGTTGTTTCATTCAACTTCCCAATTGTATTGGTCATTCTGGGATACACTAGTTTGGTGATGTCTTTTAAGCTCCCTAAGAGAAAAATGTCTTCAAACTTTAACGGGTGATAATTAAAATACCATGGTGCCTAGGAATGTATCGTCTATACCTACGGATGCACATATGGTCCTCCTACAAAATCCTCTCTATGTTTTTCCAATATCTTGCTCATTTTTTCACGGTGGTGGTGAATGAAACATGGCAAAAAGCTTCAATTAAAATTGTTTCACCAAATCAATGGTTCTCATGCATTCGAGTTGGATATTAAACACTATTGGTAGTTTCTCTTTTCGCCCAACCGTTCTTGTCCTTCTAGGATACACCGACCCAACAATGTCTCTTAAGCGCGTTGAGAGAAAAAAGTTGTAAAAATTTGATTGGTGATAACTACAAAACTATGGAGCATAGGAATGTCTTGTCTAAACATACGATGTGAATATTGTAAACCTAAAAATGTCTCTCTTAGTTTTTACCATCTCTCACTTGTTTTTTATGGTGGGGGAAAACGAAACATTGTAAAATCCTTCAATTAACACCAGTATCAGGGAATCTAGTGTGATATTTTTCAATTATTACATTGTGACATTAAATTGATGGTTCCCACATGTCCAAGTGGGTTATCAGATATTATTGGTGATGTCGTTCCACTTCCCAAGCATCATGGTCCTTCTAGGATAAACCGGTTCTGATGCAGTAAAAATATACCATTCATCATTATTTCAAGTTATTCAAGAGGACTAATCAACAACCTTATCAAATTCTATAACATCAAGATCTTTCTCATGCCTACAAATGGCTAAACTCGGCTATTTTTGACTTATTGTGACACTAAGAGGTTGATTTGACTTCCTTCCCAACTTACACAATTTCCTAAAGACTTTCATAATAATATT
Organism: Taxus wallichiana var. yunnanensis; assembly: GCA_018340775.1. NCBI lineage: Eukaryota > Viridiplantae > Streptophyta > Pinopsida > Cupressales > Taxaceae > Taxus > Taxus wallichiana. The sequence goes on from CM031241.1 coordinate 146,514,355, forward strand.
TTAACCTTAAAACTCATCACCCACAATATTTTCCTTCTTGGTGCTTACCTCTCTTGTCTTGACCTTCATACTTACTTACTAGCTCTTGAGCCCAAATAGCTATCTTGACATGTTATTAGCCTTCACAAGAGTATTCTCCTACTTTTTCCGTAGCAAAACCTCAAACAAGAGTTATACCAACCATCACCTCAACTATGACAAATTCTTGTCCAATTTTGCCTTATAGTGTTTCTTGACTAGCTTCCTTCCTTCTCAACATGCAATTTTTTCTCCTTTTCTCCTTTAGTGCTTCCTTTGTAGGATCTCTTTCTACTTCACCTTACAACATTGTTAGATTCATCTTTTCATGCATTCAAGGAAATAAAAACATTCACCTCTACCACTTTAGGCCAAACTGTCTTCAAGCCCTTAAGGCAATATAAAGATCTACCAACCATGGACCTAGGGTTCTAAGGATACAAAAATGTCTAAATAGATCCATTAGTCCATCCTTTCCATCCCCATCATGCTTGAAATTTTTGAAAACTCAATTCTTAGATCAACTCCTAGTTCTTCACACTTTGCAATTTTTCTTCCAAGGTCTTACTAGGTCTGGTATAGACTGGAATCTCTAATAACTTCCAATACTCACACTTCCAAGATTAAATCTTAGAAATTTCCATCACCCATTATTGAGTTCTTGAGGACTGTGAAGTTGTGAGGTTTAACTCCAAAGAAAAATAGGGCTTCCCTTGTTAATACGTCCTAAGATACTTAGGTCTTTAACCGTGTTTTATGTCTCATTCTTGAACTAGTAATAATAATTCATTATTCCACCATTAGAACTCTCTAATTCTTCTTCTAATAGTAAGGGAGCTTCATGAAGATTGATTATTTCAAATTTCATGCTAAAATTCTCTCGTTGCTATCCCAAACCTTGTGCCCTAGCCAAAAATAGATCATGCATCTTAGGAAAGCTCGAGAAGCTTATAATGGTTACAAAATTTCAAAAATCACTCTTGAGAATCAATATTTGAACCAAAGGTCTATTTCAGCATGAGCTTCATGATTAACTTACTAGTATGGTGTAGAGATTCTCAAACTTTCTCCTTAATTTATTTTTCTTATCTCTTTCTTGTAGGTGACAAAGTGGGACCGAGTTACCATGACAATACCGAGTTGTTATTACCACATTCATAACTTCCAAAGGTGTTTAGTACATTTCAAACCTTTGTACACTAAGATCACCGTATGCCAATTCACACACACATTCAAAGAAAGTACACTGACTATATAGGTGTTTAGAGTTTTTAATGATCAAATTCACTATTATCTTGGTATGAATTATTTATAAAAACCCTAAGACACCTCATAACAAATCTCTTGCATTCTTTTCAATCAAACAATGGGATTCACACAATTTTACCTAATACAACTCAATCACAATGTTATGTAAGCATTCTTACTTGTAATAAATCTTGCATGGAGATTTTTAAAACCTTGTTACGATTTTCTAACCTCTCAAACACATTTCCCGTTATCATTATAATGAAGATAATTTCAATATCAAGGCAAGGAAATTTACAAGACAAACATTCAATACAAATTTTGATCACCAAAATAGAGTACCATTACATTTATTTTAAAACATATCTATAACAAAATGTATCTCTTTTATTCATTCTCTCCTCCTCCTCCTCGAGGATCCCCACAACCGAATCCTATTCAAACCAACTTCCTCTTTTGATCTCATCATCTCATACTCTTACACCCTAACTAATTTTTCATGAATCATTATGAAGTCCCATACATAGATAATTAGGTCACCATATTATCTAGACCTTATTCCCAACTCTAAGACCCTATTTCACATAGGTAAATACCTATTACATATTTGAACCTTCATATCTATCACTTACAAGAAATTTTCCTTTTTCACAAACTTTCAAAGTTTACATTTCACATTTGGAGGGAAGAAGAGAATTTGAATTTCACACCATTGGACCACCTAACTCCCTCTCTTAGGACCTTATTTCAATCTAACATACTTATTGAATTAATGAAAAATGGGGAATTCCCATGTTTGATGTCAATTGGATGATGTTCCTGCATCAGGTTTGGAGATGCCTCTTAAGCCCTTTGAGATCAAAAAGATGTCAAAATTTGACGATTGATAACTAAAAAATTATGGTTCCTGAGAATGTCTCATCTGAACCTACGGATGTGCACTTATTCTACCTACTAAATCCTCTCTTCATTTCTCTAATATATTGATTTTTTTTCATGATAGCGGAGAATGAAACATGGTAAATACTTCCAATTACCATCAATGTCAGGGAATCTAGGATGAAATTTTACAATTAACACCTCATGGAACAAAACCGATTATTCACACATGTCCGAGTGGGATGTAAAACAACATCGGTGGTGTAGTTCCACTACCCTATCATCCCGGTCCTTCTGAGCTACACTAGTTTGTTGATGCCTCTTAAGCACCGTGAGAGAAAAACAATGTCAAACTATTATGAGTGATAATTAGCCAACCGTGGTGCCTAGGAATATCTTTTCTAAATCTATAGTTATGATTTTAGCTTACTTAAAAAATCCTCTTGGTTTCTCCCATTTATCGCTCATTTTTTCACGGTGGAGACAAATGAAATGTGGAAAAAATCTTCAATCAACATTAGTGTCAGGGTATCTAGGGAAATATTTTACAATCCACACTTTCTGGCACCAAACAGATAGCTTCCACACATCTGGGTGATATATTAGACACTATCAGTGGTGTCTTTTAACAACCATACGGTCTCAATCATTTTGGGCTATACCAGTCTAGTGATGTCTTTAAGTTCCTTGAGAGAAAACATTTGTCAAAATTTGATGGGTAATAACTAGAAAACCATGGTGCATGGGAATGTCTCATCTAAACCTACAAATCCATATCTAATCTGCATACAAAATCATTTCTTGGTTTTTCCCATCTCTCAATTACTTTTTTGATAATGAAATTGAATGAAAATTTGCACAAACCTTCTATTAACATCAATTTTGTTGGGTTTATAGTATTATGCGGGAAACTACTTATTTAAGAAACCCACAAAAGATTGTATATTTTTGGTTTATAAATTATATTTAAAATATAAGAATTATGGATCCACTACTACTATCAAGAGTGCTCTAAAATATAAGAGTGACCTTAAACAAGTCACCCACCTTGTATAAAATGAGGTGATATCATTAGAGATCGATTATAATGATGATATGAAAAATACCAAGTGTAACATATTAATGTGAGAAATATGTGCGAGATGATTATAAATACATGATGTGAATGATGTAAAAATCATGAGTGTATGCATGAGGTAGTTTGTAATCCCTTCTTGAAGGTTTAACTACAAGTGGATCTGTGAAATAGTGGGAGTGTTGGGTGAAAGTTAGTTCTCAATAAAGATAATTGATTTTTAGTGGGTTTTTTTACCTTCCATGGGTTTTCCCATTTATATATTTCCTCATTTACCTTTTTTCATGGTGTTTACATTCTGCATTATAAACTTCTAAATCTATGCTTTTAATTATTGCACTTCATAAACTATTATCTTTGGAAATTTTTATTTTGGATTTATAATTTGAAACACTATTCATCACTTAAATTTCCTAACAAGTTTCAAGGCATATAGGGTGATATTTTTTAATCTAAACCTTGTGGTATTGAATTGTTGGCTCCTACATATCTGATTAGGTTGTTAGACACTTCGGTGATGTCATTCCACTACCCAACTATCCCAATCCTTCTAGGCTACATTGGTCCTACAATGTCTCTTAAGTGGCCCGAGAGAAATAAGTTGTCAAACATTGATTGGTGATAACTAGCAAACCGTGGTACCTAGGAATGTCTCATTTGAGCTTACAAAAAAAATCAATTAACATTAATGTCAAGGAATATATGGATATATTTTTCAATCGACACCTTGTGGGACTAAAATGAATTTTCTCACATGTCCGGGTGAGATGTTAGATGATATTGGTGGTGTCTTTTCATTGTCCAACCATCTCAGCCCTTCTGGACTATATTGGTTTGGAAATGTATCTTAAGCTCTCTAGGAGTAAAAAGCATTCAAATTTGGATTAGTGATAACTAGCAAACTATGGTGTCTAGGAATGTCTTGTCTAAAGTTACACATGTGTATCTGGTCCACCTATTAAATTCTCTCCCGATTTCTCCCATCCCTCATTTATTTGTTCGCGGTGGTGGAAAATGAAATGTGGAAAATCTATTAACATGAGTTTAGAGATTAAAATTGTTTAATTTTTTTTAATACAATATAGGTGGTGAAATGAGAATGTTTTCTTGTTAAAAAGATGTTGAAAAAGAATTTTCATACAATATGTTCTCCTCCTCCTGTTTCATTCTCTCTCTCTCCCCCATTCAATATAGGTGGCGAAATGAGAATATGTAAGAGACAAAAATAATGTTAAAAAGAGAAATTTCATATGATATAGGTGGTGAAATGAGAATGTGTTTTTTTACATAGAATGTAAAATAGAGAATTTTCATACAATATGATATCTCCTTCTTCCATCCTCTCTTTACTCTCGTTCTCACTTACTCTTCCTTCCCACCCCCTCTCCCTCTCCCTCTCCCTCTCTCTTCCCTCCTCTCTTCTAGTCACTCTCACTTCCCTCTCTCTCCCTCCATCTCTCTCTTGAACTCTCTTCCCTTCTCCATCACTCTCTCTCTTTCTCTATCTTCTTTATATAAATATATAATGAATATGCCTCTACTAATATGATAAGATCAAGTAAATAGAGGATTAAAACCAAATATCCTTAAATAAAGGCTCCACTTTGCTTCAAAAATTGAAATTATTTATTAATGGTGCCAACCATGTGAAGTTTGAAGTTTGTTTGGTACTACTAGCCTACATCAATAACATTAGTAATGATTTAAATAAACAAAATTATAGGTAAAAATAATCAAACACACAAAACTTAGGAATTCAACAAAATTAGGTTACAAACTATAACACTTATGTGCCATTATACAAATTCAATCTAATGAATGATCTGGGTCTGATCTAATTTTTAGGGTATTGATTATTGCTTCATGGTTAGACTAAATAACTTTCCACAAGTTTTAATTACATGGTCTACCAAAATATTTAATCAATTGAAAATTAGATACAACAAGGTAAGAATAATGATTAATTTTTAATGCATGTCCAAGTCCTGTAACAACCACACATTTGATTTTTTCATTGGTTATATTCTAACCCATGTCCTAAGAATAACCACCTTATGATGTTTTAGGAATTCTCCATGTAACACCTTTGACAAATTGTTATATTTCCTCTTTTGCATTGCAAGCATTGACATGTGATTTTTCTTGATAAGGTGTGTTCCTTTGATTGTTGGAAATCATGCTTGCCAAGGATAAGTCATTCTACTCTTAGATTCATTTGGTTAAAATGTTGTTGCTTTCAAAGAATCCATTTTTGTTTGGGATAGATAAGTTGTAATCTGTAATGATGGTTGCAAACTTATCTCTATTTATTATCACATACTTGGACCAATTCCATTTATCCAAGGTATGTTTTAAATCCTCTTACCTGATTTAAATGGAAAACTAACATTCAGAGGTTTAAAGACATAATGGACTGAACTCTTGTATGTTTACAAATTCTGTTATCTTCTTGAAGGATCATGCCTCGCATTCATTGTATGTTATGTGCTTAGATTGTTTTTTTGTTTTATCTCTTCATGACACTTTACGATGTTAGGTGGAACGAGGCCTGCTTCAGGACTATTGAGGAGCAATCTAAGTCCTAGACCTAAGAGATATATCCTAACAAGATTCTAAAATAAGGTACATGTACCTATTTCCTATCCTAAGTTGCATGTTCTAAGTTGAGGGGATAACCTAAGGTGATGCTAGGTCTATTTCTAATCTAATACCTAATACTATATGGTTGTGAAGTATGACCTATCATAGGATGGCAATTTATATATTGTAATGTTTGTAAACCTATGGTAAATACTTATAAACTATCCTATGGTCATATCCTAAGTTAATGGTATCTAGCCTAAGCTAATGAAGTGATGATAGGGGACCTAAGGGTCGTATGGCAAGTTGGAAGCTTGGAAATGGTTCCTAAGTTATTCATTTGATTTGATTTTTGAAATAAATGGACAACGTACTACCAGTTTAGGTAGATGCATGTAAATTAGTGGAAGTCTACATGGATTCATCACTAAAATTTAGTAATGCATGCAGAAGTTGAATTAGGATTTACCAATTTTGGATGGCAGTGGCATGGAGAGATAAGCGAGAGTTTGGGAATTAATGGCATTTATGAACCTCATTTTTGGAGAAAACCTCCTTGGAAACCATATGAGTGGATTTGTTGGAGGTTGTTTGGTCATTCATGCTTTCCAATTTTTTCTCTGCATGGAGCTATTTGGTTCTTCGAAATAGCAATTCTATTTTCAATTTGTGGCTATTTTTGATTCCCTTGGTCTATTTTCGATTAAAGGGAAGTATATGAGACATTTGAGAAATAATTTTTTAGTTATTGATCTTTCTTGGAGAAGAATAATTTTTGAAGGCTCGGTTAGAAGTCTTCTTCGAATTGATAGAAGCACTATCAGGCATGATAGGCTCTATCCATTAAGATCTCTTGCTTTTCTCAAAATGTTTCATTAAAACAACTCTTCTCTCATGAGATAATTGGGTTTCTATTTTTATTCTGGTTATTTGTTTTTATTGCTGAAGGAACCTCTATTTTCTTGGTTATGAAACCTTTGCATTATAATATTTTCATCGGGTTCCTTCTCTAAATGAGTTGATGGCGAAATACACTTGGTGTTGTTTGAGACTTAAGTGTTTTTGATTGAGTCTGTATTCTGGTTTGTTTACTCGAAAAGGGGGTTTAAGTAAGTTTTTTTTCCCTAAGCTTCGAACTAGAAGTCTCTTTTCAAATTAGAAGGTGAATGAATACTCTTGTTTGATGCATCCTTAAGTTATTAAAGTTGTATCACCCCTTTGTTGTTTGTATGGGTTTTTATTTCGAATCATTACTTGAACACAAACTTGTATGAAGGTAAGGAATGGATATATTGTTTCTTTTATTTTGGGTAAACCTGCATTGTTCAAACTGAATGTCTTTTATTGTTTTTGGAAGGTAGAAGAATACTCTCCTATGTCGTATCTTGTTTGTAGAAGTTTAAATACTCCTTTTCGGGATTGTATTTGTATACTTTGATTTGCAATATGAACTCGAACTTGTGTTAGAAAAAGAGTTAATGGGTGAAGGAGGTTTATGAAATTGTATATATTTTGTACTCTAAACTTGCATAAAAGCCGTGAAAGAATGATTTTCTCTATTTTTGTACTGCTTCGAACTTTAAAATTGATGGGAGTTGAGTTAGTATGGTATTTTGATTAACGACATCAATTCGAACGCATGAGGGAAATAAAAGGAAAGGTTGACTTACACTTTGTTTTTTGGTTTTATAATTCTCTTTCAAAACTCTTGAAAGGACTTCTGGGTTTTAAAATGGTCTTGGAATTTAACTGTGGAAATAGTAGTGATGAAGTCTTCTATGCAGTTTATTTATGTTTGAGTCTTCCTTTAAAGTTTTGGAAGTTGAGTTGTCAGTAGATAGTTGAAGTCATGTTGTTTAAATATACATTGGGTGACAGTCTTCTCCAAGTCGATACCATTATTATCATTCTTAGCTCTGTTCGAATTTCTTAAGTTTGATCTTTCCGTCCTTAACACTTTTAGGACTTGGGTGTGGTTGATAATTTTTTTTTCTCAAATCCTTTTTGGAATGAATTAATTAAATGATTAACGGTTGTTGTTTCTTTAAATGGTAAAACTTTTGGAAGGTTTATTTGAAGATACAATTATGTATGTAATCGGTTCAGTATATTCTATACCTGATTTCTATATCTTACAAGATTTGGGGTATGGGAAGTGTCTCTACTGATTTTTTACAATCTCATTTCTTTTGAATGAATAATAAAAACCTCTTATGAAATTACTCCTTTCTCTTCCACTCTCAGTGGTAAGCTCTCCATTGACATTTTTGGAAAACTGTAGGGTAGGATGTTGATTCTTCTTTTCTAAGATGCATATGGGAATTCGGTTTAACCGAATGATGAGGAAGTTGTAAATTGTTTACTCTCTATTTTGATCTTCCTTTCTTTAGATAAACCTTGTTATAGGTTTAATAGAATCAAATGCATTACTTTTATTAAATTAATTGAGTAGTAATTGTTACTACTTCTCCACTTATATCGTATTGAAGGAAATTAATAATTGTTTCAGTTAATTGAAGTAAAACATTGTGGCTAGGAAATATTTTTCTAATGTAATAAGAGGCCTAATCTAAGAACCTAGGCTATATATTTTGACCTAGAATTAGGCTGCCACATCTAAATTGTGAATCTCTTAATTATTTTATTTGTTGGATGAATCATCCTATAAACGTTACTATGCTGGAATGAACTTGACCGTGCATGTTTTCTTGAAACTTTGTAAAGATGAACAAGAAGGTCTTTGTTTATGAAAGTAACTATTTTTTTTATATTGAAGTTGATTTTGTATTTCAAATTCAGAAAGAATTATGAAACAATTAATTGATAGGAATTGTTACTTGAGATAAATAAGTAATTGTTTGGGTCAATACTTATCTGATATAATGCAGTGGGTTAGTTGATTATATTATGATCTCTTCCTATAAAGTGAATTCAGATTTATTATTGTGCTCCTTTTATGGTTGTTATTTCTTATGATTTATTTGTATGACTTCACTCGCTATTTCGTAAAAGTAGGGTTGCTTTAATAAAACAATTGATTGAAGTCACTTCGTTTTAATGTTTAGTGTTTATCATGCCCAGTTCAATGAACTGACCCGTGCTAGAAATTTTTGCATATGGACTTCGTAGTGATAAAGGAAGGCAATCACTTATATGATGTATTGGTTGATTCAAAGTCTGGATCCTTTATAGAAGAACTCCAATTCATTCTTGAGTTGTATTGAAAAAGGAAAAATTTGTATTCTTTGATGGCCTTTATGCTATTTGACATGCAGTATGTCTGAAATGCATGGTCTTGTAAATTGTGTATTTCTATCATGATGAATTGAAAAGTTTGGAGATTTACTACAAATTGTTGTGTAATTTCTCTTGTACCTTTTATGAAGGAAATTGGAATACTATCTCGTTGATATTTTTCATATCTATTTGGATCCTTACTCTTTTTTCATTTAATGAAATGAATGAATGGGAAATAGTGCAATTTCCCTTACTTGGAATGCAACTTGATAAGTTGTAGGTATTGAGATTCTTTTCCTAAACTAGTAAGGTTTATTATGGGATGTTAAATGAACATGCGTTTAAAAGTTATAAGGAGTGTGAAAGGAAAAAGGGTATATGAACCCTAACACTTAACTGTAAAGAGGAAGATTATTCTCCTCTCAAATAAATGTAAGGAAAATGAATGGTGTTTGTGTCCATAATCATTTAGACTTCATTCCTATGAAGTCTATTTTAATAGAACCTATTTTGGTTCATACACCTCCTTTGAACGATTGAATTACATTAAATAAACCTTATGATGTATGTTGTTCTTGTTTTCAATAATTGCTTGTTAAGTTAAAGTTAATGAACATTAAGAAAATCATGAGATATTGAAGTTCTATAATATATAAACGACCCAAATATGGATAAATAACTTATGGAATGTTAGATTTAGGGTTTTGCAAGGTTGTAATTTGAATCTTAATTCTAAGTTAATTAAGGGAAATGACCTCCTTAAGGTGTGTACATCATGATGAAGTGGTTCTATCGGATGTTGGCACACACCAACTACAGAAACTATACCTTTGTGAAGACTTGGGTCTTCACGAGGATACAATGTTGCAGTTGACATGTTGCAACACCCTTCAACATTGGTTCATCTAGATCTACTCAAATTGGGACTTGAACTTAGTTTCCCTCTAGGTCAGGATTAGCAATATGATTTTGCATAGGAAGTAACACACTATGACTTAGGGTAACCAGGCACATTCATTCAAATTAGGTTGAATGAGTATGCCCATATACCCTAAGTCATCGTGAGTGGCTCCCTATACCAAATTATGTCACTAATCTAGGCTAGGGTCAAACCTTGGACAAGTGGATTGACAGAAGTCAAAAAATACCATTCTAGATAATAGATGAGTGGGGTGAAGGACGTATTCCACTTTGACAAATATGTCATCTAGGAATAGTAACATGAACAATATGTTGGAAATATTTGGCCAAAGTATCGCAAGTTGTTGGTTGTTGTCCTATGTCACCTAGTTTAAGGAACATGATTTTAGATGAATATTGGTAACAAATATTCAGATAGGTTCTTTAAATGGATCACTCAATACCCAAAATAGGGTAAGAAAACCAAGTATACGTAGTATACATAAAATTATTCAATACTTAAAGACAAACATGAGAGATCGGTTAGAGACCGAGTCATGCAATGAGAGATTGGTAATTCACCGAGTCATTTACAGCTGCATATGGTTATCTGTTATGAGATTGATTGGCATGGAATGTGTGTTCTAAATTATGTTTTATTTAGAACAAAGAACATTATGTAAAAAAATCCCTTGTTTCTAAAGTCTTAAAATGGGAATGTTACACTCCATATATTATCGAGGTTATCAATTTCTTTTTTTTACACAACGAGACAAATAATAATTTGTTTATTCTTTATTCATTAATTTTGTAACAAATTTATAAACATGATCTATAACACATTGTACAAAATATAGTTAATTTCACTAAATGATTCATAAGTAAGTTACATATTGAGAAAAAAATATTAATTTTAACAAAACAATGCAAATCTATAATACCGGTCAGTTTGTACTAGATATGATATATGGTCAAGTCAATTGATGATTAACTCAATGTGAGTTGTGGATCTCGTGAAGGTTGATAGGTTTCAATAGGATATAATTTTCTACAACACCATTAATCAACCCAATCTTTCAACTCACACTAATCCCAAAATAGATATGTACATGAAGAGTAAAAACATGTCATCTTCCTTGTATGAATAGTCCATTTAACCCGCATTTGAACTTGTAAAAGAGTGCAACTCATTAGATCACATTAGTGTAAAATAATATTAATATTTTTATAAATTATATTCTTCTACCAACTGAAAAATGTATGAACTATAGACTTACCCCGATTACCTAGACCCATTATTGAGTTACGCCATTGCATGATGGATGATGCATCAATCAAATTTGTAGCATATTTTTACTTCAACTATTTTTTGCTAGGGATCTTTTAACACATAATAATGTACCATCATGCTCTCATTTTACATGTACAACCTTGGTGAAATTCCAAAATGTTGAACACCTCTCATCTTATGCAAACTGCTCAATCAGTAGAACATTCGAGTGTTTTGGAATTGTGATGTACAATTATCTGACCATATGATGTTTTTACCAAATTGTATGCCTAAATTTTGATCACATACAATATGAATTAGTTATAATGAAAAATCCAAATCAATGATGCTAACATAATATGGGCTTATGTTGCCATTTTGAAGAGTGACAATTTTGGTTTCTTTCATTGATTAAAATGAGTACAACTCTTCAAATCAGATTTAACCCGCACACAAGCACCTTTAGAAAATGTTAGTTGTTTTTTATGGTTAGGGTACCTACCTTGGTCATATACATATACCTTATAAGGATATAAAATACATTATTAATTAAAATGAAAAAATAGTAAATGAATATGACAAATATACTTGATTGAGATTGTAGGATAATCATTTGTGGTTCACCGGAAATCACTATTTCACGCGAATGTTTCAGCTTTTGGGAATAGATTTGCTTCTATCCTTTCATTCCTTTTAGAAACAGATAAGGGTTAGGGCTAGGAGGAATACCCGTCAAGGTCGAGATGGTGTGCACGTACCGTAGAGAGAGATCAGGTTGATTGCGAAGAACTCCTTTTTGTCTTGGAAGGACTACATGCAAATAGGAACACAAGACCACAAGATTTTGATTAGACAATAAATGAGGGAACTGCCTTAGGCCTAGGAAATATAAAAATTCCTTTCGAATGTGGTCGGGCCCTCGCTAATATGAATTAACACGAAATATTGTAAATAAGAATTTAATTACTTCGTTGAAACAGGTAGAGGAAAGGTGGTTTCTGGTTTTGAGTCACAATAACCGATACCTAAGTTCGATAACCGATATCGGTAGGGTGGTTGTGTTGTTTGTAAGGCTAGTAGATGAGTGGGATTAGGTAACGGGGTGGTGAGAGGTAAATGAATGATAGTTAGATGTAATGTGTTCATTGGGTAGTAGATCTAGGAATGGATTTATGACGTTGTGATTCAAAAGTCTAAGAAATGTTATTAAAGAGGGCATGCAAGATACAACTTACTGGTTATTGACGAGGATGCAGGTCCAAGAACTGTGATGACAAAGGCGTAACTCGGTAGGAGGGCCTCGACACCCGAAGATGAGATATCTCCTCCCGATGAGTATCACAGGGGCTCAAGTTATTCGATTGCAGCCTTGGGCTTGATCTCCTTCTCTACAAACTCTTCTTGTCTCTTCACTTGTCTCTGCTCGGCCAAGTAAAATCCGGATTTTTTCGATCACTTCTGATGATCCCGATTGATCCAAAAATCCTTCCACCTTTGTTTCTGGTTAGGGGAGCTCATTTACAGGGAACCGATGGCGGTTACGTAACCGACGGTGGTCGAGTAGAACCGCTATCGGTCAAGTCAAAGTGGGCTATTTTTAGTAAAATAGCCAACTTTCCCTCCTTTTCTCCCGAGGGATTAGTTGCGGGCTTGGTCAAGTAACTATAAGGTCGGTTTTGGGTGCGAGTAAGGAGTCATTAGTCATGGGTGTGGATGTAGACTAAGTTATAGGTCTTAATTAGGTTAGTTTAGGGTTAGGACTAGGTCATGATGAGGTGGCAAAATGAGGTGGCAGGTATGGCGATGTGGATTTATTAATTATAAGGTAATTAATAAATAATTGTGTAAGGTTTAGGTGATGAGGTTAGGTTGTGAAATGAGATGCGGGTCACAGGGGGTCGTAAGACACAAATTTGGTGTCTACATTAGCCCCTTATTGTCGTGTAGTTTGTTTTGTAAAGCTGCACGGACAATAATATGAAGTGGTTTCCCCTGTTAAGGGTATAGGTAATCCCCCTCAAATCTATCACAGATTGAGATAGCGTGAAATCAGGGATAGGGTTGATAAAGGGTAAATGGTGTGGAGATGATGGTGAGATGGTGGGGTAGGTCCAAGGAAGCAACATGACGTTGAAATGCAGTAGTGCGACCAGGGTACATGATTTGACAAGAAAACCAACAATTCATAGGCAAAGGTCGATAGTTTATCCAAACAAGGGTGATATAATCTTGGTATCCAAGGCATAGGAAGTAGCTCCAGGGGATATAACGGGTAAGGTACAGGAACGTTTAGGCATGTTCGGCAGTACCAAATGGTTGGTTTGGTTGAGATAAACGTCACGGTCTAGGTCTAGGCAAAGTTGGTCGACAGATCAAGTCAAGGACCCTAATCATGCTAAAACACGAACATGTGAGCTCGAGTGAACAAAAAGCTACATGATGGGTGGATAAAATTGTATGTTGTTGATGATGGGCGAGGTATTTAATTGGTGCGGCCTTGGGTCGGGCCAAATGGTTGGGTACGGCCGTGGGTCGGGTCAAATAGGTTGGTTGTGGCCTTGGGTCGGGCCAAATAGGTTGGTTGCGGCCTTGGTTTGGGCCAAGTGGTTGGGTGCGGCCTTGGGTCGGGCCAAATAGGTTGGTTGTGGCCTTGGGTCGGGCCAAATGGTTGGTTGCAGCCTTCGGGTCGTGCCAAGGTTGGTCAGCGCGCCCGGGTTGGGCCAAATAGGTTGGTTGCGCCTTGGGTCGGGCAGCCAAGTGGTTGGGTGCGGCCTCGGGTCGCCAAGTGGTTGGGTGCGGCCTTGGGTCGGGCCAAATGGTTGGTTGCAGCCTTGGGTCAGGCCAAATGGTTAACAAGGGGTTTGCAGCAAAGGTAGATATTTGCGATGTTTGTGAGAAAGGGGTGAGTAGTAAATAACCGTACCTGCAGAAATTGGGGAAGAGTTGGGATAAAACCGGTGTCGATTGTCTATGACCGATATCGGTTAGGTGACCGATACCGGTTCCTTAGGGCACAATAAAACCGATATCGGTTATAGGTCAAAAACCTATAAAAAGAAAAATACGGCCTGTCATTGTCACATTGTCAATTTGAAAACCAATTTGAGTTGTCTGAGGTGGAGTGTTGAGATTGGAGCATTTGTCGGTTGAGGTGGTGCTATTTGAGTGGAGGAGTGAGTGGTTAGTGGGCCCGAGTGAGGAGGAGGCAGCAGTTGATTGGTGGAGGACCCGAAGAGGAGAGTTAGAGCCATGGCACAGCCAGGAGGAGCAGGAGGTGCTGGACCAGCTGACCACCACCACCCATCCCACCACGACGACGTGTCGTCGTACCGGTAGGTTCGAAACCCCTCATTGTGTGGATTTGATTGTATTATGTTGTATTTGGGTTTTGGGTAGGAATGCTAGATTTTGATAAAATAATTAATAAATGGAAGTTATTTGAAAAAAGGAGAGGGTAGATAGGTTAAATAGGCCAAGGTGGCTGGGTGGGTAGGTTTTTAGGGTGTTTGGGTGGGTATAGAGGGAGAAATAGGAAAAAAGGTGAATTGGGTAGCCGCGTCGGGTTCGGCTCGGGTATTTTACAGTGACCGATGCCGGTCACTAAGCGACCGGCATCGGTCGCAAAATTTTTGGCTAGGTCGGTGTGTGTATGACCGGCGTGGGTCGACGTTGACCGGCGCTCGGTGGTTATCTTGCTATTTTTATTTGTATATGTGATGGAAACCAAGTAGTGTAGGCATGATAGAGTCCAAACATAGCATGCATGGATCGAAATCGTTTTTAGGCATGGATGAAGTCAGGTTGTTGGTTGAGGCTTGGATTGAGTTAGGTCATAGGCATGGATCGAGTTAGGGTTTATAGTAACATACATGATAATGGTAAAGAAAAGGGGACTGGTCGGGTTAAGGGTGACCGGTACCGGTCCCTGGGCAGGATTTTTGATTTTGTTGCGTCGTTTTGTGGTGGTTTTGGGTGTTAAGTTCTTGTTGGGGATGGCGTGTTGGGTTGTGTGGTGTTGTTTATGATTGGGTTTTGTGTGTTGGGTGTGAAGATGTTGGGGGATATTGTAGAAGATAGGTGGGTAGAGGGGTTTGTTAGAGAGTCGGGGTGTGGTCGGGGGGAAAAAAGGGGGTATAGAGGGTATAAGTAGATGTTGTGATAAAGAGTAGGGCTAATGTAGTGAGTTGGTTTTGCAGGCACGTCAGCAGCTGACGATGCAGGACAGGATGCCCCCGCTGTTGAGACGGATGCGGCCACACGTGTCCGCAGCACAGTGGGGTATCATGCGTGAGGTGGGACTCGGCGGAGTCCAGCGGTACAGAGCGATTGACAGGGATCATAGTTTGATGGTCGCCCTCATCGAGAGATGGGATCCGGTGACCAATGTGTTCCATCTCCCGACTGGAGAGATGACCATCACATTGGAGGATGTGTATCGCATCCTTCGATTACCGATTGATGGAGAGGCAGTCTTTCAGGTGGACGCAGAGACCGCCATGGACAACATCCTACATGTATTCGGGGATGCAGCTGCGCTACTGACATATCACAGCGCGAGCATCACGTATGGGGATATGTACCGTGCCCACCGCCATGAGACACGGCTTGCCATGCTGATGATGATCGGGATCACCTGCTTCGCCCTCCCAGACTCAGAGGGAGGCCGCTTTCCACGGCGCTTATGGGGTTTTACATGAGATGGTGGAGGAGCATACATGTTATGCTTGGGCACTAGTATACCTGGTGCAGTTATACCGAGAGCTATGGGGCTATCGCCGGATGAGGCGATTCAGGATTTGCTCTACGTTTTTGCTACATTGTTGGGCATATGAGCATATCATATGCATTATACCGAAGGGCATGCCAAAATGTTTCGCGCGGAATGTTTCAAATTTGGGAATAGAGTTGCTTCTATCCTTTCATTCCTTTTAGAAACAGATAAGGGTTAGGGCTAGGAGGAATACCTATTGAAGGTCGAGATGGTGTGCGCGTACCGTAGAGAGAGATCAGGTTGATTGCGAAGAACTCCTTTTTGTCTTGGAAGGACTACCTGTAAATAAGAACACAAGACCACAAGATTTTGATTAGACAATAAATGAGGGAACTGCCTTGGGCCCAGGAAATATAAAACTTCCTTTCGAAGGTGGTCAGTTCCCCTGCTAATATGAATTAACACGAAAGATTGTAAAATAACAATTTAATTGCTTCGTTGAAATAGGTAGGAGGAAAGGCTGGTTTCTAGTTTTGAGTCACAATAACCGATACCGGTTACTTGCTAACCGATATCGGTGGGGGCTATGTTTTAGGGACTTTTGGTGAGGGTCGGTTGTAGGGTGGTTGTGTTGTTTGTAAGGCTAGTATATGAGTGGGATTAGGTAACGGGGTGATGAGAGGTAAATGAATGATAGTTAGATATAATGTGTTGCTGGGTGGTAGATCTAGGAATGGATTTATGACGGCTGTGATTCAAAAGTCTAAGAAATGTTATTAAAGAGAACATGCAAGATACAACTTACTGGTTATTGACGAGGATGCAGGTCCAAGAACTGTGATGACAAAGGCAGAACTCAGGTAGGATGGCCTGACACCCAGAAGATGAGATATCTCCCTCCCGATGAGTATCACAGGGGCTCTGCAAGTTTATTCGGCCAGCAGTCTTGGGCTTGATCTCCTTCTCTGTAAACTCTTCTTGTCTCTTCACTTGTCTCTGTTCGGCCAAGTAAAATTCAGATTTTTTCGATCGCTTCTGATGATCCCGATTGATCCAAAAATCCTTCCACCTTTGTTTCTGGTTAGGGGAGCTCATTTACAGGGAACCGATGGCGGTTACGTAACCGACGGCGGTCGAGTAGAACCAGATCGGTCGGTCAAAGTGGGTTATTTTTAGTAAACTAGCCAACTTTCCCTCCTTTTCTCCGAGGGTGTGGATGTAGACTAAGTCATAGGTCTTAATTAGGTTAGTTTAGGGTTAGGACTAGGTCATGATGAGGTGGAAAAATGAGGTGGCAGGTATGGCGATGTGGATTTATTAATTATAAGGTAATTAATAAATAATTGTGTAAGGTTTAGGTGATGAGGTTAGGTTGTGAAATGAGATGCGGGTCACAGGGGGTCGTAAGACACAAATTTGGTGTCTACAATCACATGGCGATCGCAAGAAATTCATAGTTGCATTTCCTCCCATATTGATATTTGGCTAGAATAGTGTTTTGCGAAAGTTATATTTATCCTTTTTCTTCACCTTTCCTTCTTCAAGACCTTCAAAATCACGATATACAAGCAAGACAACAGAAAAATCAATTATATCTTTAGCTCACCAAGATTTAGAGCCTAATAGTTATTAAGGGAGATGAAATGATCTAGGTTAGGGTTATATTATAGCTTAGGAGTACATATGGGAGAGGGAAAAACATGGGTGAAAAGTAAATTTGGTAATACGAATGTGTAGTTGTGATTTTCCGAATAAAATGTGAGTGGGTGATTATTAGTAAATGGGTGGCGAATTGTCTTTTATCCCCGCTTTGTGGGATTTTATGATTTTTTTTGTATTTTTGTCTTTTATAATGTTTTTATATTTTTGAATAAGGGACATTGTGTACAAGGTGCATTCCCTAGTGTCTACATTTTCCCCTTTCTCCATTGTATGTTGGAACAGGTAAGATGCTCCACAAAAACTGAAAAAATGAGATGGGTTGCCTAACCCTATGATTTTATGAAGGGATTGATATGTTGATTTCATGATTCCAAGACTATAGATTTAGTTAATTTATGATTTGATGATTGGATGTCATATAATCGATGAGAATGGTATGCTTTATGATTCCCCCTCAAGTGACATTTTTCGAGTGCCGCAGTTTCTCTAGTGTAACGCGGGATGAAAAGTGGTGATTGAGATGATAGAAAAGGAATCGTGGAAAAGGCACATTGAGCGAGAACCAGGAAAATGTTACTCCGTCATTTTCATGTGCAAAAGTAATGATGAGTATGTATAAAGGAATGTAGGTAGGACAAGTGGTGGCATTGAGAAGTAGATTTGATTGATTGTAAGTAGACAAAGTGAATGGGATAGGTAGGAAAGGTGATGAGCAACATGGTGAGCTAGACAAGTCTGGATGAGATGCACGTGTGAGTGTAGAGTGATATGGGTCAAGCTAGGTGAGCTAGCAGAAAGATATGTGGAGGGTGATTTGTAAGGTGATAAACCGAGCCATGCATGCCACTTCATGGGATTCTGCAAGTGAGGTCTTAGTGAGATATGGATCGGTTTCTACCATGATTGAATTGGGAGTGGGAAGTGTAGTCTACGAGAGGGTTATAAAGTGGTGAAGGAATACGAGAGTCACATATTCTACTCACTGGGTTAAGCATAGGTGAGTGACAACAGGGTGAGTCGTGCTTGCGACATAGAAGTAGGCGAGGGATGGCTCGACGGGAAGTGATGATCAGATGGGAGGGGTGAGTTGTAAGGGTGGCTAGGTGAGGGGACTAGAATTGAGAATGAGGTTGGGGATGAGTCATGACATTGACAAAAGGACTAGGGTAAGGTGGTTTTGTGGGTAGCTTGAGGTAGGAGTGATTTGGGGAAGGGATAGGATGAATAGAGGAATGTGGTAGAGAGGTAAATGCAAAAGAGGATAATCTAGCGAGATGAGTAGTGGAAGTGAATAAGTAAACATCATGAGTGTGTGGAGCTTAGTTGAAGTGGGTCATAAGTGTAACCTACTAGAGAATGCATGGGAGATAGTATTGGGGAAATTTAGAGTCACAACAGAATTGATTGGTGTGATTTGGGAGAAGAGTGTGGATAGGCCACACACATGAGGAAGGGAAATCCAAAAAGGAGGGGTCCTAATCACTCCCGGGAATGTGGTGGAGTGGAAAATAACGTGCAAAAAACTTGGTGTATGGTGCAACCATAGTGGAAGGAGATGAAGAGTGAGAATCTATGATAGGTGATGGAGATAATGGAATCCTTGGCTAGGCCAAGAAAATGATAGATGAGGAGGGAGCATTGAGGGAAGGTTTTCAATTCAGGTCACAAGGGGAAATGACATTCATGGGTGTGACTTGGAGTCATAGGTGGCTCGATGACCAACCGTGGGTAGGCTAGGAAGGTAAGGAAATGATGGGGGAGTGGAAGTACACTGGGGATAAGTTAAAAATTTGGGTTATTAACATTGTGTTGGTCATAGGTGAGGTGTCGAGATTGTCACGTGTGTGACTAGCGGGGTTAGGGGGGAAGCGAGATGTGTGAGTTCAGTGGTTTTTGCATTGATATTTTCTAGTGAAGGAGGAATGGGTGTGATGTTCTGGGTGAGTGGTGAGATGGAATGTTTGGCCAAGTCACCGTAGTGACTAAATAGGGGAATACAAGATGGTTGGCTCGACGATCCATGAGATAGGTGGTAAGGGTGTGAGGTGAGGGGTAGTGAAGAAGGGTGTGAGGAATGCAATGAAGGTGTGATATTTATGATGAGATGCTATGAGAAGGGGTGGAAAAAAATGTGAACAAGAAAAATGAAAAAAATTCATAATATTGGGAAAGTGGAAAAAATGTAATGTTGATTACATAACGCGTGAATAATTTGTGTGCATAATCTAGCAGATGCATGTAGATTTTCATTCAAAAATTAAATTTGAGCATTACTATGGAAGTAACATGATTATCACAATGGAATGTGCTAGTGAGATCGACCTAGCATGAAACATGAGTTGTAGTGAACACATGATGAGCTTGAAGACAAGAGACATGAGACAACAAGTGAGCTAAAACAAATTTTTTATCATGGTGTAAATTAGGAAAGATTACATACTAGCCCTATAAATAATTGATATCCTATGTGTGCGCAAGAGAGTGAATTGCTTATTGAAGTGAAGAACCATGAGACACTGAGTGAAAACACAAGCTAACGTGTAGGTGTGAGTGAAACAAGTGATTGGTGAGTAATGAAGTGGAAGGTAATTGTAAGTCAAGTATTTCTCCACTTCCATCCAGGCATCCATAGCCCCGACATAGATACAATTGATTCTAGTTAGAACATTTCTCTTTTGTTATCCAAGAGTTCATAGCCCTGATAGAGAAACTGGAAAGACCCCTGAGAGAGAGTGTTTGATATTTCTCTTGTTCTTTATTTTTGACTTTTTATTTTGATTGTATTGATTTATTTTTCATATGATATTTAAATATATCAGTTTTCCAAGGGGTTTAGAACCACAAATGGCTTGATGGAGGGAGTGTAAGTGATGAAAGTGATGACCATTGGCAAGTGTCAACAAATAATTCCCTAGGGTCTTTAAGACAAGTTGTTAATTTTGTAAGTGTGCATGGATCTCATAAAGGATAGTTATTAATTCACCAAGTAAAGAGAGACCAAGTTCAAATGACTGTAGTAGAGACTATGGATCCATGAAACATGAAAACAAGATGATCAAATGGTGCACCAAAATTTGTGAAACACACCAAGATGTGGAATGTGAAAGAACTGTAAATGAAATTTGTAATTGTGAATAAAGAATTGAAATGAAATATAAATAGAGAAAGTGTGGAAGAAAATCCATGGGCAAGCATTGATTTTTTGAAATATATGGAATTATTATTTAGATTTTTAAGAGATGTATAGATGTCCTGGGATGCATGTTTGTGTTTTTGTCAAGAATGATAGAATGGAATGTGCACATAATTAGTTCATGTTTCAAATCCAGGATAAATGAAGAGAAGTGGGATGTAAGGAGCATGTAGAGTGTGGTAGTGAAAATAAATTTAATCCCCCAATCCACATAGGGACTATATGAAGAAGGGAAATGATGTAAAAATAAATAAATATAGGATATTGTTGGTTTTCGAATAGGACTTTTTAGAAGAACAACAGTCAGGGGACAAGAAGTCCCTCCTCTTTAATGGGAGAGGTTCCCTTATTCTGAAACAAGCTTATTTACAAAAGTACAGAACATTATTTTATGGTTGAACTTGAATATTACGAAAGTGTTTTCTACAAAGATCATCAGTTACAGAAGGACTGAGGAAAAGGAATAAGAAGATGAGCAGAATAGCAACATTCAGAATTATAGATAGCAGAATAATTCTTCGTGTGTGCGAAGCTTCAAAGGAATTTTAAGACAAGATCATTTGCGATGGTTGAGTGAGATTAAATTTAAGGACGCAAAGTTCCATAAATAACCTTCTTCAAATTTGTTAATCGGGGACACAAAGTTCCTCCTTGGTTGTACAAGATCACTGTACTTGCAAAACTGAACAGTATGCAATCAGAGAGACTAAACTAGTTAGGAACAAAATGATCTTCACAATATCTAAAGGAAAACACAGAGACAACAAGAATCAGATAGACAAAGAATGGAAAGCCCTTTTGTATTGATTTCGTTAAGATCTATTTACACTTTCAGCAAAATATCCAAGTTCTTCCTCCTTAAGAAATGGCGTAGAAAGGCCATTAAATAGCTTACAAGGCGGTTACTCCTCATAACCGTTTCTTTTAACTAAAGAATAGTCAAGGAATGCCAAACGCAATACCTTAACTGATTACAAGGAATACGAAAAGAATGGGAAGAAGAGAAAAGAAAGAAAGAAGGAGGAGACAGGTGGCCAGCTACAGGGAGGGACCCACTGTCTTCAGAATTCGCTGCCTGAACTTCTTCAAAGCCTCGGCTATGTCTCTGCCACGTGGAACCGACGTGTTGGCAGCAGACTGAGTCCAAAATCCTAGACACTTCTCCATCTCTTTATCAAACTCGACGTGAGTATGATAATCTTTATTTGCTTCTTTAATGGCATATTGAAGAGAGCAAATGTCCTTCATCTTTTCTTTGGAGATGGTGCTTTCCTTGAACAGATCATTTTTGACAAAAGCTCTGAACTGAGCTTTGATTTCTTGCAGGGACAGAAAGCACCAGAGTTTTCATCCTGAAGATGACAATGTATATCTTTGAAGGCAGCCACTGTCAGTGCTTTGAAAGCTTCTCCCTTCTGCCAACTGTTCTTCATCTCTACCACAGCTTCTTCTAATACTCTGATCTTCCATTCCACGCTGTAGACCCAAGACTTCGATAAATTGTCTTTGGCATCATCAAAAATCTTGTTCGCCATTAAGATGTTCTCATCTGTTTGTCCCATGAGGCGGAGGTCTACTATGCAACTGCTCCAGATTTTGAGTTCTTTATCCATGGTATTGATAGTGGAGGAGAGCTTCAGTTGCATATTACTCACCTTTTCATAGAGCTTGAAAGCTTCATCGATGAAGTTTAACCCAGCAACAAGCATGTCATCCACCATGGCTTCGATAGCTCTGCCATAAACAGAATACTTGTGCATATCTTTTATACTTTGCACTTCATCTTGGCTTAGTATTACAGGAGGAGGTAGAGTAGTTAAAGGGGTGGGATCCAAAACTTTGTCCTTAGATAGAAGAGACTTGATGAAACCTGTAAGAACTCGGGCTTGCTCTTCCAGCTGTTCGATAGTTTGCTGTCCTTTTTCCACTCTCCCAATAACTCTTGTGACTGTTTCCTGAAGGTTATGGATCTCGCCTTCAGGGGTAGACTCTCCCATAGGGATTCTCAGTAGTTCCAAGTCGGAAACTTGCAGGTCTTGTTCTGATTTGTCCATTGTAGGCTTGGCAATCTCCAGGAATTGTTGACCTTGAACATCAGATACTATTCTGGAAGTGGCTCTTGCTTTCTTGGCGCGAGAAGGAGTGGTGCCCAACAAGGCTGCTACAGCATCAAAATTTGGTCCCAAGCTCAGAGAGGAGGATTTCCTCTTCCTTTTGTCAACCATAGGCTGCACCCAAGCAAAAGAGGAAGAAGAATCTGTAGGGGAGGCAAGGGGACCAAGAGACAAGGAGCTCATGACACTCAGAGTCTGAGCAGCCGTTGACTCAAGCTGGGAGGTGAGTAGAGTACTGGAGGTACTAGTAGTAGCAGGACCAGTGGTACCTGGAAGTTCAGAGCTCTGGACCTCCTTGTCTTTCTCTGCTGGATCTTCAGGAACATTTGCAGGAGTTGGCCTCTCACTGTCCTCGCTTTCACTGAGAACAATGATGTTCTCTGGTCCGATAGGCAATTCTGCCTGTTTCTCCTGGAGATCTCTTTCCACCGGTTCCTTCTTTACTTCCTTGAGCTTCTTCTTATATACTTGAGTGGATGGAGAAGGAGTAGATTCCACAGGTCCCTGAGCTGATGAGGCAGGAGGGGTTTTCTTTGGTGTTTCGGACCTTGGGCCTGGTGCTTCCCTGTTTGGTGTCGAGTCATCTTTGGAGGAGGATTCTCCTGATTGCCTCCTGAATTCTCGAACCCTCTTATTGAACCAAACCTTAGTCCTGACTAAGACTGGAGCAAGAATCTCAGCCAAATCATCCCTCTCTTTTCTGTTCCAATCCAGGTCCTCCAGAGGGGTGTGCTTGATCACATTTTCATACTCATATGAGTATAGCTCAGAATTATCATCTTCGAGGCCTTCAGGAACTTGGTACAGACCGAGTTCTTGAATCAATTGTAAGGAGAACCTGCCATAATGCCTTCTTCTGGCCTCGAAGTCCTCTCGCACATCCACCCAAAGAGTCTTCCAGATCTCGCCATGTGATGATAGACTATCTTGATATTTTGTTCGATGAATTTCTTCAAGTCAAAGCAGGTTCTTGGCTTGAAGAAATGAACGGTGATAGGGACCAAAGTTCTCTCTATATTCTGGGCATCCAGGGCTGTTTTACATGTGTAATTTCCCAGAGAGATGGGAAAGTGCAAGCCAGAAATCTTCTTGTCTCTGCAAGTTCTGTGCAACTTGTCCAGTTGCCTGCATATTTCGATCAAGGCCATCTTGTCGTTGCAGAATATGGGAAGCCGCAGAGGAGTACTCTCATAACCAAAGCAAGCTCGATGTATGAAAACTTCCGAATTGGATGAAATAGGCCCCATACCGCGATATCAAGTTCATGGCTTCATCGAAAACCTCCGCGGTGTCACCCTCAAGCAATCGAACCACGTACATAGTGAAAGCATCATTAACCCTTCAAATTCCGGTTCTTTGGTCTCCAAGGTGAACTACGGCACAATAGGCGTACACTGGTTGCCTTTGTGGGCGTCTATATATGAGAATCCAAACCATTGCCTTGATGCTGCTAGAGTATACATCAGATATGAAGTCATGAAAAACTTCTTTGTTTGCAGCACGTTGGATAGCTGCTCCGTCAGATTCATGCTGATGATCTCAGCCCAGTTGATATTTTGTGTACCCTCGCACACCATACTGATGAGCGGGCACATCCAGAAATGGAACTCGCTGGTGGAAGGCAAACCCATGACCCGAGCCAGCAGTATTATGAAATCTGACAGCTCTTCGTGGAAGTCTACTCGGATGAGGGTTTTGGTGAGGCGGGAAGCTCCCTTCTTAGGGTTCTTCAGCCAGGACTTCGCTACTCGTGCTCTGTACTTGTCACTGTCTTGATCGAACATGGCTTGCGCTTGGGCTTGGGAAACAACTATGGCATTGTCCAATTCCGGGATCCTCAGAGCGGCAGCAATGGCGGCAGCGTCTAGCCTGGCGATGAGCTCCCCATGTACGTTTGTCAATTCACTTGAGGCGGGGTCGAAGTGAGCTCCGCATGCAAGCACTGTATCAGCACACTGTACTGAAATTGGGAATCCTCCAGCGTACGCCAAACCACTGTCATGAATTGTCTGAGCCATCGGTGAGGGATTTGCATCTTCCATCCTTGCCCAAAAATCGCTGAAATCGAGATGTCGGGCCTCGCTATCTCCAATGTTGCTTACAGCAGACTCGAGTGGAGAAATCTGTTCTTGTCCTTGAAATTTGATCTTCATGTCGATAGTTTCAGGGGAACAAGGTTGCAAACTAGACTTGGAATGGAATTACAGAAGCAGAGGAACGTGCGCAAGTTTGTAAGCGGCAAGGGTTTGAGCAAAGGATAACAAGGAAGATGTGAGAAAATGCAAAGGGGAAATGTTCATTATATAGCCGTTTGGGGAGCGGAGTGAATTCAATGCGCATTTAATTACGCAACCACCAATTTGAAAAGCGTCTAAGTATGGATGACACTAGGCACGCTTGGGACATGTGAGACGCGAATGCGTGAAACACGCGGCTCGGGCGAAATGGAGAGAGAATACACAAAAAGCTTTTGGAACAATTGGGAAGAAAGTGCGCGAGGTACGCGGTTCGGACATTTCGACCGAAATTGGAACAGCGGGCTCGTTTGGACTTGGGACTTTTGGGACAGAAAGTTCCGGAGTACGCGGTTTGAACGGCTCGGCCGAAAATGAAGCGGGGCGCATTTTGACAATGGGATAAATGGGACGAAACGCCAAGGACGCGGTTCTGACATTTCGGCCGAAATTGGAACAGATTTGCGATTTTTTTATTTTTTTTTTGGGACAAAGAGCTCCTAGGTACGCGACTTGGGAGTTTCGGCCGAAAATGAGAAAGCTCGCACTTTTGACTTTGGGACATTTGGGACTCGAAAGTGCGAAGTACGCGGAAAGGGGAATTCAAATTAAAAGGCATGCCTTGCACAAAAGTTTCGGGACACTTGGAACAAAAACTTCCGACGGGCCCGAAGATAGGACAATTTCGGGAGTTTCGGCCGATCGGGGAACAACTCACACTTGGGAACTCGGGATAGTTGGGACATTTATGTCCGACAGGCCCGAAATGCATGTAAGAAAGACCTAATACACAGATTTTTCCAATTTTACGACTTAGACTCAAAATTTTCAAAATTTTGCTCTTGTTAGGGAAGGGAATTTTGAGTAGACAACAGTGGCTCCTTCCGGGATGACTTGGTGTAAATTCATAGAGTGAGACAAGGCAAGAACTTAGATAACTCAAAGGAAGCGCACGATTGCCTTATCCATTGGGCAAACGGAGTCAAAAATGCAGACCAATACAGAGGGCAACACACACAACAATAGAAGGGAAACACACCAAAAGCAGAAAAACACCGTACATAATATACAAAGGGACTCCCTAGTCACCTATGACCTGAACAACTTCAAATACTACCCACTATAGGGAAGTGGGAGAGGGGAACCATCCATGTAATCAAGATAGAAAGAGTTCTCACCAAAGAAAGTGTCTTATCTTGAAAGGTCCAAGCCACGAGAGAATCAAATTTTCCATGGCTGCCACGAGGTTCATGTCTTTTGTCCCATAACAAGACGGTATCACCAACTTGGAACTCTCTGGACCTAGCTTTCTTATCGAACAGAACCTTCACCTTCTGCTGGTGAGCAGATATCCTGTCAGCAACCTCCAATCTATCTTCGTTCAATTTGTGCAGGTACATGATTCTTTTGTCCAGAGCATCACTGAAACTAGTGTCTTCAATGGCCTTCGTCAGGTGCAAGGCTGGCAATTCCACTGTCACTGGCAGTTGAGCTTCTACTCCATACACCACTTGAAAAGGAGACATTCCAAGGGCTCTTTTAGGTGTGATCCTGTCTGCCCAAAGAGCATCATAAAGCTTCTTATGCCAGTTTCGCTGAGATTCATTGACCAACTTCCTTATGATAGTCACTAGATTCTTGTTGGTAGATTCTGCTTGTCCATTTCCCTGGGGATAATAATCTGAAGAATGGGCCAGGGAGATACCATACCCATAGCAGAAATCCATTATCTCAGTTGAGGAGAAGTTTGAAGCATTGTCTGTTACAATCTTGTTAGGTACTCCGTACCTTACCAAGATGTTCTCCTTGATGAAGTTGCATACTACTTCAGAAGTAGTGCTCTTGACTGGGATAGCTTCCACCCATTTAGTGAAGTAGTCAGTGCAGTTAGCACATGAGTGTGCCCAGCACTAGAAACAGGATTGAGTGCACCAATGAAGTCTAGACCCCACTGTTGAAATGGTTCCTCGATCACAACTGGCTTGAGAGGCAAAGCGGCCAGTTTGGGTCTTCCCACAAAGGTCTGACAGGCCTCGCATTTATCCACCCATTTGGAAGCATCTCTGAACAAGGAAGGCCAGTAATATCCTCCCCGGAGTATCTTATGAGCTGTGACTGTTGATGAATAGTGTCCTCCACATGCTTGATCATGAAAAGCTGAGAGCAACTTTCTCTGTTGTTCCTTATCGACACATTTCAGAAATCTCCCATCTAGGCCACGCTTGAACAAAGCATTTTCCCACAGTACATATTGCGCTGATCTCAATTTAACAGTCCTCTTTTCCTTGGCAGTTAAATGAGAGGGGCATTCCCCATAGGTGAGAAAATGGGCGATGTCAGCATACCATTCATCGACCGAGCTCAGGAATAGAACAGTAGGAATATCAGCTTTCTCCTCCAACAACTCATGTTTGGCTCCTTCAGCAATGAGCTCACAAAGACCTTTGCCACGAACCAGCTTGGTTGGTTTGATATCAATGTCATACTCCTGGACCTTAGCCACCCAGTTTCCTCTTTTGGACCCAAATTCTTGCTGTGAGTAAGAATTGACTTAACAGTCGTATCTGGAACCAGCACCATAGAGTGAGAATTGAGGATATAGAAACGGAACGCTTGGCACTTTGACTCACTCGCAAAAGCATGCTTCTCCATCATGGTATACTTTAGCTCATGATCCTTCAGGATATAGCTCATGAAGGCAATTGGCAGCTCATGTCCATCAGAATCTTCCTGGGTTAAGACAGCAGCCAGGGTATTGTTTGTAGCATAGCAATATATGATGAAATCCTTGCTGAAGTCAGGACAGGCCAAAACTGGAGTTTTGGCAATAGCTTTCTTGATACCCTCAAAAGATTCCTTTCCTTCGGAAGACCAACCAAATGTTTGCTTCCCTTTCATCATCTGAGAAATGTTCAGGGTCAACTCTGCAAAATCAGGGATAAATCTTCTTAAGAAATTGATCTTACCGAAGAAGGAATGTACGCCTTTTTTACTAGTAGGGAGAGGAATCTGCTGGATGGCTTGAACTCATTCAGGGTCAATCTTGATGCCATCCTTTGAGACAATGTGCCCTAATAGCTTTCCCTCTGTAACACAGAAGACAGATTTTTTAGGATTCAAGGAAATCCCATGCTCTCGGCATCTTTGCAGAACTGTTTCCAGGTGATCGAAATGATCTGCTCTTGTCTTTGAAAACACTGTCAGGTCATCAAGGTATATGACAATACATTTCCCCTTCAAGCTCCCAAAGCCAGATCCATAGCTCTCTGGAAAGTGGCACCGGCATTAATCAGCCCAAAAGGCATTCTCTTGTAGGCGAAGGTACCCCAAGGAGTTGTGAAGGCTGTCTTATGTTGATCAGCAGTATCAACCTCTACCTGATTGTATCCAGAAAAACCATCAAGCATAGATAACATCTCAGAGCCTGTTACCGCTTGCAAAATCTGATCCATCATAGGCAGAGGGTAGTTATCTTTCAGAGAGGCCTGATTCAGGTTCCTGAAATCAACACAGATGCGGATCTCACCATTCTTCTTCCTAACAGGTACAATGTTTGCAATCCAAGTCGAATGGTGAATGGGAAAGATGATTTTAGCCTTCAGCAGTTTCTGAATCTCCTGAAATATGGTGTCAGCTATCTTTGGGTTATACTGCCTCTGCTTCTGCTTGAAAGGCTTGATTCCTGGCTTGAGAGGGATAGAGTGCTGCATTTCCTTTGGCTTGAAGGCTTTCGATCTTCATAAGAATATGCAAGAACATCCTTATACTTCCTTAGAAGATCAATTGCTCTTCTCCTCTCTTCATTGTGCAACATTTCCCAATATTTACTAGTTTCGGTCATGAACCCCCAATATCAATCTTATCATACTCAGCGGATTGCTGAGGTCCGGTAGAAGCTTTAGATCTCACGTATCTGTCATGCTTGTCAAACAACTCCTCCAAACTCACCAAACCTTTGGGAATCTTGTTTCCTTTGAGCTTAATGCATCCTTCCTGATCAGTTTCTTCTTGTTGGGTGACAAAGCAGCTTGATCAGAAGACACACTCTCACGAGGTAGGTTGTCACTTCCCTCAAAATACAGTTGCTCGAAATTTCCCTTGAGCTCCAGGAAGGAAAGCAAATGCTGGTCATCGTTGAAAACTTGCCAGTTGCTAGAATTGTCAGGTACACTAGGCCGGTGAACCATTTCGATAGTGAACTTATCCTGAGAAAACTCAGGATGGGGAATCAATAGTGAACCTGAGACAGCCAATGAATCAGCCCTGCTGTTCTTTTCTCTAGGTATTGCTTCAATAGAGAAAGCATCAAGGAATTCAATTGAATCCCAAACCTGATTCCGATAATGCTTTAGCCTCCCATTCTTTACCTGAAATAGGTTTCTGACTTGCTTCACAATCAGCTCTGCATCACCACGAGCCAGAAGATTTTTTACACCTTGTTCTTTGGCTGCTTGCAGTCCAAGAAGGAGAGCCTCATACTCTGCTGTATTGTTAGTGTTCTCGAACTGCAATTTAAATGAAAAGGGGTGCAGGCAGCCTTCAGGTGATATTAGCAGAACACCAGCTCCAGAACCAGCCGAGGAACAACTGCCATCAAATTCTAAAATCCAGACACCATTAGGATCTTTAGGTGATATTTTGCAGGGTCGGATTTCATCAGGGGACAAAATCATGTAATTACCATGGCCCCTGTCCTCATAGAGTATTTGTGCCTTGGGATCATCTGTCTTCTGCACAATGTACTCGGACTGCTTCTCAGGTAGTAGCTTCTTCATTTGTCCATTGACAGGTATGAGAGCGTGTGACCAATCCATTTGAATCTCTCCACCCACATCTTTACAGAAGTTTCTGCTTAGCAACATTCCATAGGAAGGAGGAATGTCGGCTACTAGTATGGTAGCCAAGACTTTCTTTTCAGGTAAAGCAGCAAAAGCCACTTGTGCATCTTTAATCCTTCCAACTAAAGGCACTTCCTTACTTTCCATGGAGTAGCAAGATCCATAAGTACGAGTAAGGGTCAAACCTAGAGCATGAGCTACCTTAGCAGGCATCACATTATCAAAGGCCCCGGAGTCTATAACACAGTTACTGAGCCTATGGCCAGCTATAAGAAGTGTTACATAAAAAGGCTTGATTTTGTCTCCAGGTGAGGTGACAGCAGCTACCAGACTAGGTTGTGGTGCAGAAGGAGGTGTGGGCAAAAGGCCTTTAGAGGTGGTCTTAGAATGGGAATTTACAAATTGGATCATCTTGGCAAAAGCTTTAGGGTGGGTTTGGTAGTATTCAGCTTCTGAAATTTGAACTTTAGTCCTTTTAAGATGATCAACAATATCAAAGGATCTAGAGGTGGATGGACCATCATCATTTGGAATTCTAGGCTTGTCAAATCTGGGGGAAAAAGAAGAAGAAGAAGCAACTTTGGGAGCAGGATTGACAGTACTTACCTTTGGTGTAGCTGAGGTAGGAATAGGAGATCCTCTTCTGGCAATTACAGGAATAGTTGCAGGTTGCTCTTTGGACTTCTTCAGGGGTTGCGTCACCTTTTCCCTCTGATGTGTCTGTTCTCGAGTCATGACAGCAAATGACTCGCTGTTCATGTCTCGCTACCACTTCATAATAGTCATCCCCGTCATCAATGCCTTCATGGTAAAGAAATTGACTCGAGATCCTTTGAGCTCTTCTGCCTCATCATCGAATTGCTCCAAGAACTCCTCACAAGCTTCGTTATCATCTTCTGGTTCTTCAACCTCACAAGTTGCATTCACCGGAACTTTGACAGGAGGTCCTTCAAGTGCCAGTCTTGTGTGGGGAGCTGGCAAACAGTTTCTGGGTTGAAAATTTCTTCTCGGAACATCTGCATATGGTGCATGCTGGGCTAATTGTTTCTTTATAGCTACTAGATCATTTGCAAGTTTCTGGACTAATGGATCAGAATTGGGTCCAGAGGTGGAAGAGGAAGAAGCAGCAGATTTCGATTTAGGAGGATCTCTTTTCAACTTCCCTGACATGATCAGGTCGTCCTCGACACTAACAGCCAGTTCTTGATCCAGAATTAGCGTTCCAAGATTAGCCCTTCTTAGAGCATAACTGACTTTAGGCGTTTGGGCATTCAAAAAGAAACATTTTTGAATTTGATCAACCGGTCGAGTATTTGCAGGAATCTTGTTGATCAATCTGTTGAACCGAGCCACAAATTCTCTCATGGGTTCTGATGGATCTTTCTTTATCTGAGAAATCTGGGCAAGCAGGGCATGCACATCTTCTGCCGGCTTGAAACGGTTTTCGAACTGAGTTCTCATGGTAGTCCAGTCGGTGATGGCACCAGCCGGAAGGTGATAGAACCAGTCAGCAGCATTATCCTGTAACGTCTCAACGAACAGTCTTACTGAGACGTCTTCATGTTCAACCCCCAAGACCCCACATGCAACTATGAATGCTGCAATATGTTCATCAGGGTGAATTTTGCCATCTCCTTTAAATTTTGGGAAGTTCTTTCGGTTACCTCGAGGTAACTCATGCAAAGGGTGCGCAAGAGCCAGAGGTCCGACACGCTGACCCCATGGTAATTGTGCCATTCTTCTTGGGAATACGGTTCGGAGGGGAACTGTAACACCAGCAAGGATCAAAGCTTGTAGATTAGGACTAGCAGGCTCTGAAGGAATACCACCTGTAGGACTTCTATCTTGGACAGGCGGAGTGCTCGTTGAACGAGTTCTTCTATTGGAAGGGAAAGGGAAACCCTGTTGCTCCAAAAGCTGAAACTGAGAATCTTCGATACCAAGGGCTCTTCTCCCTCGAGTGAAACGTGGAGTCACCAGATCAAAGGATGATCGAAAAAAATTGTAGTACTGGAATGTGATTTTCCCCAGCGGAGTCGCCAAAAACTGTTGGTTTTCGAATAGGACTTTTTAGAAGAACAACAAATCGGGGGACAAGAAGTCCCTCCTCTTTAATGGGAGAGGTTCCTTATTCCTAAACAAGCTTATTTACAAAAGTGCGAACATTATTTTATGGTTGAACTTGAATATTACGAAAGTGTTTTCTACAAAGATCATCAATTACTGATGACCGAGGAAAAAAGAAATAAGAAGATGAGCGAATAGCAACATTCTGAATTATAGATAGCGAATAATTCTTCGTGTGTGCGAAGCTTCAAAGGAATTTTAAGACAAGATCATTTGCGATGGTTGAGTGAGATTAAATTTAAGGAATCAAAGTTCCATAAATAACCTTCTTCAAATTTGTTAATCGGGGACACAAAGTTCCTCCTTGGTTGTACAAGATCACCGCACTTGCAAAAAGCCGAACAAAGATGCAATCGGAGAGACTAAACTAGTTAGGAACAAAATGATCTTCACAATATCTAAAGGAAAACACAGAGACAACAAGAATCGGATAGACAAAGAATGGAAAGCCCTTTTGTATTGATTTCGTTAAGATCTATTTACACTTTCAAAGAAAATATCCAAGTTCTTCCTCCTTAAGAAATGGCGTAGAAAGGCCATTAAATAGCTTACAAGGCGGTTATTCCTCATAACCGTTTATTTTAACTAAAGAATAGTCAAGGAATGCCAAACGCAATACCTTAACTCGATTACAAGGAATACGAAAAGAATGGGAAGAAGAGAAAAGGAAGAAAAGGAGAAGAAGACAGTGGCCAACTACCGGGAGGGACCCACTGTCTTCGTGGATTCGCCGCTGAACTTCTTCAAAGCCTCGGCTATGTCCCCGCCACGTGAACCGATGTGTTGGCCGCAGACCGAGTCCAAAATCCTTGACACTTCTCCATCTCTTTATCAAACTCGACGTGAGTATGATAATCTTTATTTGCTTCTTTAATGGCATATTGAAGAGAGCAAATGTCCTTCATCTTTTCTTTGGAGATGGTGCTTTCCTGGAACAGATCGTTTTTTACAAAAGCTCTGAACTGAGATTTGATTTCTTGCAGGGACAGAAGAGCACCAGAGTTTTCATCCTGAAGATGACAATGTATATCTTTGAAGGCAGCCACTGTCAGTGCTTTGAAAGCTTCTCCCTTCTGCCAACTGTTCTTCATCTCTACCACAGCTTCTTCTAATACTCTGATCTTCCATTCTACGCTGTAGACCCAAGACTTCGATAAATTGTCTTTGGCATCATCAAAAATCTTGTTCGCCATTAGGATGTTCTCATCTGTTTGTCCCATGAGGCGGAGGTCTACTATGCAACTGCTCCAGATTTTGAGTTCTTTATCCATGGTATTGATAGTGGAGGAGAGCTTCAGTTGCATATTACTCACCTTTTCATAGAGCTTGAAAGCTTCATCGATGAAGTTTAACCCAGCAACAAGCATGTCATCCACCATGGCTTCGATAGCTCTGCCATAAACAGAATACTTGTGCATATCTTTTATACTTTGCACTTCATCTTGGCTTAGTATTACAGGAGGAGGTAGAGCAGTTAAAGGGGTGGGATCCAAAACTTTGTCCTTAGATAGAAGAGACTTGATGAAACCTGTAAGAACTCGGGCTTGCTCTTCCAACTGTTCGATAGTTTGCTGTCCTTTTCCACTCTCCCAATAACTCTTGTGACTGTTTCCTGGAGGTTATGGATCTCGCCTTCAGGGGTAGACTCTCCCATTGGGATTCTCAGTAGCTCCAAGTCAGATACTTGCAAGTCCTGTTCTGATTTGTCCATTGCAGGCTTGGCAATCTCCAGGAATTGCTGACCTTGAACATCAGATACTATTCTGGAAGTGGCTCTTGCTTTCTTGGCGCGAGAAGGAGTGGTGCCCAACAAGGTGCTACAACATCAAAATTTGGTCCCAAGCTCGAGAGAGGAGGATTTCCTCTTCCTTTTTCAACCATAGGTCAGTACCCAAGCAAAAGAGGAAGAAGAATCAGGGGAGGCAAGGGGACCAAGAGACAAGGAGCTCATGACACTCGAGTCCGAGCAGCCGTTGACTCAAGCCGGGAGGTGAGTAGAGTAGTCTGGAGGTACTAGTAGTAGCAGGACCAGTGGTACCTGGAAGTTCGAGCTCTGACCTCCTTGTCTTTCTCTCGCTAGATCTTCGTGAACATTTGCAGAGTTGGCCTCTCACTGCCCTCGCTTTCACCGAGAACAATGATGTTCTCTCGGTCCGATAGGCAATTCTGCCTGTTTCTCCCGGAGATCTCTTTCCACCGATTCCTTCTTTACTTCCTTGAGCTTCTTCTTATATACTTGAGTGGACGGAGAAGGAGTAGATTCCATAGTCCCCGAGCCGATGAGGCAGGAGGGGTTTTCTTTGGTGTTTCGACTTGGAGCCGGTGCTTCCTGTTTGGTGTCGAGTCATCTTTGGAGGAGGATTCTCCCGATTGCCTCCCCGAATTCTCGAACCCTCTTATTGAACCAAACCTTAGTCCCGACTAAGACCGGAGCAAGAATCTCACCAAATCATCCCTCTCTTTTCTGTTCCAATCCAGGTCCTCCAGAGGGGTGTGCTTGATCACATTTTCATACTCATATGAGTATAGCTCAGAATTATCATCCTTGAGGCCTTCAGGAACTTGGTACAGACCGAGTTCTTGAATCAATTGTAAGGAGAACCTGCCATAATGCCTTCTTCGCCTCTCGAAGTCGCCTCCATGATCACCCCCAGTAGTCTTCTCAGATTCCGCCATGTGATGATAGACTATCTTGATATTTTGTTCGATGAATTTCTTCAAGTCAAAGCAGGTTCTTGGCTTGAAGAAATGAACGGTGATAGGGACCAAAGTTCTCTCTATATTCTGGGCATCCAGGGCTGTTTTACATGTGTAATTTCCCAGAGAGATGGGAAAGTGCAGCCAGAAATCTTCTTGTCTCTGCAAGTTCTGTGCAACTTGTCCAGTTGCCTGCATATTTCGATCAAGGCCATCTTGTCATTGCAGAACATGGGAAGCCGCAGAGGAGTACTCTCATAACCAGCAAGCCTGATGTATGAAAACTTCCTGAATTGGATGAAATAGGCCCCATACCGCGATATCAAGTTCATGGCTTCATCTGAAAACCTCCTGGCGGTGTCACCCTCGAGCAATCGGACCACGTACATAGTGAAAGCATCATTAACCCTTCTGAAATTGCGGTTGCTGGTCTCCAAGGTAAACTGCGGGCAATAGGTGTACACTGGGTCGCCTTTGTGGGCATCTATATATGAGAATCCAAACCATTGCCTTGATGCTGCTAGAGTATACATCAGATATGAAGTCATGAAAAACTTCTTTGTTTGCAGTACGTTGGATAGCTGTTCCGTCAGATTCATGCTGATGATCTCAAATTGATTGATATTTTGTGTACCTTCACACACCATACTGATGAGCGGGCACATCCAGAAATGGAACTCACCGTGGAAGGTAGACCCATGACCCGAGCCAGCAGATTATGAAATCGGCGCTCTTTGTGGAAGTCTGCTCGGATGAGAGTTTTGGTGAGGCGGGAAGCTCCTTTCTTAGGGTTTTTTAACCAGGACTTCGCCACTCGTGCCCTGTACTTGTCACTGTCTTGATCGAACATGGCTTGCGCTTGGACTTGGGAAACAACTATGGCATTGTCCAATTCCGGGATTCTCAGAGCGGCACCAATGGCGGCAGCGTCTAGCTTGGCGATGAGCTCCCCATGTACGTTTGTCAATTCACTTGAGGCAGGGTCGAAGTGAGCTCCGCATGCAAGCACTGTATCAGCACACTGTACTGAAATTGGGAATCCTCCAGCGTACGCCAAACCACTGTCATGAATTGTCTGAGCCATCGGTGAGGGATTTGCATCTTCCATCCTTGCCCAAAAATCACTGAAATCGAGATGTCGGGCCTCGCTATCTCCAATGTTGCTTACAGCAGACTCGAGTGGAGAAATCTGTTCTTGTCCTTGAAATTTGATCTTCATGTCGATAGTTTCAGGGGAACAAGGTTACAAACTAGACTTGGAATGGAATTACAGAAGCAGAGGAACGTGCGCAAGTTTGTAAGCGGCAAGGGTTTGAGCAAAGGATAACAAGGAAGATGTGAGAAAATGCAAAGGGGAAATGTTCATTATATAGCCGTTTGGGGAGCGGAGTGAATTCAATGCGCATTTAATTACGCAACCACCAATTTGAAAAGCGTCTAAGTATGGATGACACTAGGCACGCTTGGGACATGTGAGACGCGAATGCGCGAAACACGCGGCTCGGGCGAAATGGAGAGAGAATGCACAAAAAGCTTTTGGAACAATTGGGACGAAAGTGCGAGGTACGCGGTTCGGACATTTCGACCGAAATTGGAACAGCGGGCCCGTTTGGACTTGGGACTTTTGGGACAGAAAGTTCCGGAGTACGCGGTTTGAACGGCTCGGCCGAAAATGAAGCGGGGCGCATTTTGACAATGGGACAAATGGGACGAAAACGCGCGAAGGACGCGGTTCGGACATTTCGGCCGAAATTGGAACAGTTTGCGATTTTTTAATTGGGACAAAGAGCTCCTAGGTACGCGACTTGGGAGTTTCGGCCGAAAATGAGAAAGCTCGCACTTTTGACTTTGGGACATTTGGGACTCGAAAGTGCGAAGTACGCGGAAAGGGGAATTCGGCCGAAAAAGGCATGCCTTGCACAAAAGTTTCGGGACACTTGGAACAAAAACTTCCGACGGGCCCGAAGATAGGACAATTTCGGGAGTTTCGGCCGATCGGGGAACAACTCGCACTTGGGAACTCGGGACAGTTGGGACATTTATGTCCGACAGTGCCCGAAATGCATGTAAGAAAGACCTAATACACAGATTTTTCCAATTTTACGACTTAGACTCAAAATTTTCAAAATTTTGCTCTTGTTAGGGAAGGGAATTTTGAGTAGACAACAGATATAAATGATTCAAGTGGCGGGAATGACATTGATGAGAAGTGAAGCAAGAATTCAAATAAAATGCATATAATGGTGGTGTATGAAGAGCATAAACGTGGGGATAAATCATGTAAAAATGGTGTTGAGTATGGTGGATGTGTGAGAATATTCTTTGGTTGAAGACAGGAAAATAAATCAATGTTATGAATCATGGTACTAGTGATGAGGTCGAGTGGACGAGTAGTGGAGAAAATATGGATGCCTCAAAAGGTGTAGGAACCAATGGTGGGATCTTATGACGAGTTGGTGTGATAATGGGATGATAACATGGAATGGAACTGTGAAGTAAGAAGGAATTCCAAGTAAAGGATAACGTGGGATAAAATTGTAAGTATTTGGAAGTGTAATTATATATGGAGGAGGCTTGTGAGGCATAAGTATAAGAACCAATAGGTGTGTGAGTGTGATATATTATGTGAGTGAAGGAGGAGATCATAATAAAAATGGTTCTTGAATGAGTGGGAATGGATGCAAAAATGTGGAGAAAGAATTCTTCAAAAGAATTGAAGAAATGTGAGCAAGCGAAGGTGGCTTATAAGAAAGAGATGAAAAAATATGTGTATACAAGTGACAAGGAATATATGCAAGAGGAGTGTGAGCGACTATAAAATATTGTAGATGATGTAAAAGAGGAACCGCAAGCAAGAATGAATCTTGAATGAGTGGTGAGGAAGGAATTGAGATGTTTATGGGAGAATTTTGTAAGGTAGGTGAATTGATGGTTACACCATATGTGATGTTGAATGGAATGTAGGTGTATTAATAGTTGTCTGATAAGTGGATTGTACTGATCAAAGAAAGTGAAGGAGGGGGGAAGTGATGAGTGTGATAGAATCACATGGTGATGAATAATGAGATGGATGTAGTGAAAAATTGAAATACTTTGTGGAAAATACGGGGATAAGACCATGTCCAAAGTGGACATAAATGGTGAAGTAGATTATGAAAGGGATAATATAGATAATGAATGGTTAGAAGAGTAATATGGTGTGTAATTGTTATCTCTTGAAAGTGCACCTTGTAGAGAGATGGATGAAGGTATTCTAAGCTTGTAAATTTTATCTCTCTCTTTCGTGGATATAATGGAAACACCTCAGGTTTGTGGGTATACCTATTTTGAGGTGAGTCTACGGTATCAAGTTCGGTTCCTTATTGATGTATCCTAAACTGATTTATGGGGTTTAAGGGTAAAATATGATTGTAAAAATGAATTAAAACTAAGGTGATACACCAAACTTGTATGAGGTCTTTGACTGAGTACATGAACAATTAATATGGAATGATCTTTTTATGCACAAAGCAATGATTTCTCAAGATAATTAAGGGTAAACACTTTGATGTATTGAGGGATAGAGTCACAACAATACCGCTAAGTTACACATACACATTAATATCATCTACAGATTACTGAATTTGCAATAGGGTAAGATGATTAATCAAGGAATTCAACATTCACAAGAGTAATAGAAAACATACACAAGATTGCAAATAATTGGAAAGGTAGAAAATACTTCACATTCAAAGGGAAAAACTGCAAAAATTACTTTAACACTCCTGTATCTAAAAATTCCTCCTTGTGCTTTGCCAAAGCACACAATATATAGCAAAATATTTTTCCCCACCCTTCCTAAAAATAGACTAAGGCTTGTACTCACCCATGCATCCTATTTTTATCCTTTATTTAATAATAGATAAAGGAATAAAAATAGAACATGCAATTACAAATAGGCATTAATAGCCTTAATTACATTACAGTCAAACTGAAGTTGACTGTTCTATTTTTAAGAAAATAAAGGTGAATAATTTGCTAATAATAAGCTTTCTTGTTAGACAAGTCTCTTTCCTTGTGCATGTGAATTCGTCTTCTTGTCTGTTATGTCCTCTTGTGAAGGAATGCAAAAATTAACTCCTTGTTTTTGACAAAATAATTACAATACTTGCAATATTTACAAAAATAACCATCCACACATCCATTTGATGGGGACCACCTCCATGCTCAGATTTTGATGTTGACATTCCTTGTCTAAGTGGTCACATGGGTGACATACTGCAAATCATCTTCAACTCTCTTGACCATGGGGACCACTTTTGCACTTGATCATTGATCTCCATTTGGTTTGGCTACCTTTATGGACTTAACAATTTATAAGGTTGACCACCTTTGATTAGTATACATGCCATACTACAATACGTAACCACCTTTGATTATATTGCATGGTATATTTTGTCGAATTTTGAATATTGGATAATATTTGATTAAA
This sequence comes from Taxus wallichiana var. yunnanensis, assembly GCA_018340775.1. Classification (NCBI taxonomy): domain Eukaryota; kingdom Viridiplantae; phylum Streptophyta; class Pinopsida; order Cupressales; family Taxaceae; genus Taxus; species Taxus wallichiana. The sequence continues at coordinate 146,553,609 of CM031241.1, forward strand.
ATTCACCTTTTCGGTGATCATAGTTGGCATGATTTGGAGCATATAGTTTAAGACCTTAGAAAGGTCAGAAGGCAATCATTTTTTATTGATTACATGGGTTGGACCCCTCTGCATGGCTATCTAACCCTTTGCAGCTTGTCGATGGCATTTGCAACTATGGTTGAATTAGGTATTTGTTGGAGATCATCGATCTCTGTCCTTGATGAATTCGGTGTCATTGATCTGTAATTATAGTTAGGGTTTTAAACCCTACAATTAATTCAGTCAGTAGTAATTGACCATGATGGTTTTCATTGAGTGTGGAGCTCGATCTTCAACCTTTGATTTTCTTACCCGATGAATTTGGACCATTTGATAACTAACTCCAAGTGAGTTAGGATAAGCTATGGTTTATCGGGTTAGTTAAAATGTTTGAGCTCCATCATTTTGGTCATTTCTTTGTTGCTCATAGAGAGTGGTGAAGCCCTCACAATTTTTGGCTTTATGCCATCGTTGATCTCTGAAACTCGATTTTGTGGTGTTCTTGGTCTCTGTGAGTTTGATACTTGGTCGCTCTTGCCTGAGAGTTCTGGAAGTGTTTGTATATTTGCATTTTCTGAGTTATGTGTGAGCTCTTTAGAGGATTCCACCATTGTTTGAAGCTTTTGAACTCACTTGTTGTGGGTTCTACCTCCATTGTCGTGATCTCTCTATTTATAGTATTTCTTAGAGGTTTTGTGAGCTCATTTCTTGATACTACTCGATGTGGTCACCATTTTTGAGTTTGAGCTCGCCCCTTCTTTCTGTACAATATACTAGCTCAATTTCTATTTTCTACCTTCTGCAGAGCTATGTGAGTTTCTTGGTTCGAGATCTTTGCATTTTTTTCCCTTGGCCACCACTACCATGAACTTAAAGCTTGACTATGTAGCTATCACACTTTGTTAGACAAGGGAAATGTAAGTCTTGACTTCCTTGGATATTACTTTTACTTCGTCATCGCCACTTTGTTCTTCGAGAAATACTAATGATCCATTCTTTCTTTACATTTTCTATGTGATTTCATGGCTCGGCCTTGGTCATTTCGAGTTGAACCTCATTTTGAGCTCGATCTTCTTTCTCTGAACTTGATGACTTCTTGAGGGTTTACTCAACTTCAATACCAGTAAGTACTTGTTCTTACTCGATTTTGATACCCATTAATGGGTTTTATGATTAAAGTTAGAAACTATAATTTCCTTTCTTGGATCTGCAACTTGAAACTGATTTCATAGTATTTTAGAGTTAACTATCTCTGCCATTTTCTTATACGAAGTGGGTTTGCTTCCTGATAATGTATTGCATCGAACCTATATTACATAATGAATGCCATGATTTTCTGAAGTTAGTTGAGGGCATTCAAGTTCGACTTCTCTTACTCGTAATGTTTTAGTGATTCTGTAAAACTGTGGAAAGCTTTCTGGGTCTGCGTTATCCTTGTACTTTGATTTCTCTAGATTTTTTGAATTGGTGACTGTAGTTATTTGTTGAGACCTAAGTTCTATAGTGTTCTTGAGATTTTATGCATATAACAAATAAGAAAGTACATCATGAACATTTCCTTCAAGCCCTCTGTAACTTCTTTATTTTCTTATTGTAGCCATGATTATTTGTTTGGAGATTTAGTAACATGCACTTCTTCTTGACTGTATGTCATCATTACTTTGATTTCAAAGCTCTACTTCTAAGGAGTGTCCTGAAAGACTGTTACGTTGTGAAATCATTGTCATTTTCTTAGATTGAAATTCTAGTCTATATGAGTCTTCATCTGGGTACAACATAGTACTACTCAGAAGGTTAACAAACTCTGATTTTCATGTTTTGAGCATAAAATTTTGAAGTTCTATATTTATTTTATTGTTGAAACCCCTCAAAAATATCAAAATCTGAATTTAAATGTTAGCTTGCAGCCTCCTTCAGTAGTGTTGAGTCTTTTATTGACCTCTTCCTCTTCTCTGTGTGGGATGGTTGTGGATGTGTGGCTTCTTTCACTTTTTGAACTCATTATTCTGTAACTTGATATGGGATTATCTACTCGAGGATAGATGAAGAATGAATGTTTCACTTTGCTTATCCTTGATAGTCTGAAATACTTCTTTCTTTAGATACATAAACAAAGTTTTGAGTTTGATAAAAATTGTAAAATGAAAAGTCTGAAACTTACATTCTTTTTTATTTCTTTAGTTCACCTTCTGAAATGATCCTTTATAACCTATAGTTGCATACTTTGTTTCTAAAGATGATTCTGTCACTTTGTTGGAATATTGTAATCTTGTTTCTTTTACTTAGATGTTTTGTTTCTTTGATAGTAGTATTTCTGGCTTGCTGGAAAATTTGAAATGTTGATTTTTCATGGCGAAGCCCTGATATTTTTTTCTAGAATTCTCCATTCCTTCCCTTTCAGCTATAGTAGTTGTATTTCCTGATTCAGAATACATAATGTAACACTTTTCTATTGAAGCTGATTTGGTAGTTGGAAACTGAAACATAATAACTGTTATTTTGATCATGGCATGCTTTTCTGATTTTTTGTATCACTTACTTGATTTACATAGTTATTTTAAAGCATGTAGTATTTAAAATGGAAATTTACGACTTTTCATCATGTTTTTTTAAAGCATGTAGTAGTTAAAAAAAAACATGATGAAAATTCATAAATGTCCATTTTATATGACAAAGCCCTGTCAAAATTTTTCCAGAATATTTTTTTTCATTTTGTTTCAGCTGTAACCCTTTCTTTCCAGTTAACTTCAACTTCTTGAAATCCAATTCTTCTTATTTAGTTGCGAACTGAAACATGTACTTCTATTTGCCAGTCTCTCTTTTGCTACTGTAACTTCTTCCATTTATAGGACAGTTGTTGAAACTTGAGTTGCATTCTTCCTTTATTCTAGCATGTAATTAAGACTTATTTGTTTTATGCCATAGGATAGGAGTCATTGAAATCTGCAATCTGTGTTTATAGTGAAAGAATTGATTTATTTCTTCTTGGCTGCAACCTGTACCTACACACTTAAGAAAACAGTTAGAAAATATTTAGGATTTTTGGCCTCTCTTATGTCCATGGTTTTCTTCTTTTCTTCTCTCTCCTTCTTTCTAAGTGAGTAAAACATGTATGCAGTTTGATCTTCAAGTAAACTATATCTCATGTTGTTAAGAGATTCATATGCACAAATTAGGACAATATAGGAATATGGATTGATCCTTGAGCTCGTAACTGATAGTTCTCTCTTTCTTTCTTTTCAGGTACAATGATTTCAGCAACGAAGATGGAGAAGGAACAAAGCTGGAAGTGGAGATGTCTCGAACAAAGAAGAAAACCCCTAAAGCAATGATGGGTTCACTCATACTCCTTTACTTTCTTTTTCATGCATCTGTACCTCTTATTTTAGTAGTTGTACTTTACTTTTTAGTTACATCCCACGACTTGTGTGGGAAACATTTGAAAATTCCTTATGAATAAAACATTGAATTCTGAAATTGAGTTGTATATTTCTTTCTACATTTCAACTTTCTGTATGGATTATATGATGAACTAAACAACTCAGTAATATAATTGAATGTCTTAAACATGAAGGAAAGAACATTAAGAAAACTTGTAACATCCAAAGAATTAGCTTTCATTTATGTAATCTACATTTATGTTTGTTGTTCTAAAACTTACCATTTCACCTATTTTTTGATTGAATGTCTTTATCAAGACAACACATCTGTCCTTCGGAGCCTTTTGTTCTTTTGTTGAAGATAGCCATGAAAATTATAGACTATGTGATTTGTTACATTTTGTAATAGAGCACATAGCTGCAGACTTCATGTAATCAGTTAACTAATTCTGTAGTAACAACATTATCTGAAAAGTATCCCCTAGCTTAGGTATACTTCACTAATGCTATCCATTGTAACAAAGTTTCGAGTTGACCATTTTTGCACAAGTGTAAAAATTTCAACATTTTTGGTGATCCTGCGGGGAAAGTTGCCTACTAGTTTATAGACCAGTGTCTTGCTCTTGTCCATTGGGTATGGAGTACAAACATGTAACCAAAATCTACCTTACCAAAGGTCCAACCCTTCCAAAACAAACTAAAACTGGGAAAGGATATGGAAAACCGATCAAGTGCACGAATGCACTTATTGAATTGAAAAATAATGCAATGTGTAGAAACTACACTTATTGAAGGGAAATCCTACTCTAACAATCACTGTAATATTTTCAATAATAGTGTTTGAGAAACATACCATTCACAGGAATGGGAATTTCCTCTCCATTCAGCTTTGAAAGTTGAAAAGCATTGTGTTCTTTGCAAGCCAAAATCATGTAAGGACCACTCTAAATTGTATCAAACTTTGTGTGTCTTTCTGGATTTACACGATCAACATCCCACTTCGACACAATATCTCCTTCATTGAAGATTATGAATTTAGATTTATTCTAAAAGGTCTTCTTCATCTGCTTCGATTATTTTCCATATTCAAATGAGGTTGATCTCATAGCTCTTGTAATTCCATTAACTTTGCATAAAAAACTTGAAATGGTTCATTCTCAAGAAGCTCCATTTGGTGCAAAGCAAATCTAATGCAGGTAACTCAAAAAAAATAGGTATTCTTGCTTCCTTTTCTGTACACAAGTTTGTATGGTGAATTTCCAACTGATCTTTTAGGAGTCACTCACACCCAAAGTGTCGAATTCAACATCGATGCCAAGATCTTTGATTATCTTTTAGTGTTCTTCTCGATTATCCTTAAAAGGTTCTTGTTAGTACTTTCATCCAATCCATTACCTTATGGGTAATAATTAGATGAATAACTTAAGTAAATTCCATGGTTGACAACCCAATCATGTTATCTTCGTACCAAGAAATACTAAAGCATTATCTGATATGATAGTTGCTGGAACACCAAATCTACAAACTATACCTTCATAAAAGGATAGTATCAAAGTTTCATTAGAATCTTTCAAGGCTATTGCTTCATTCCATCATGTAAAATAATTTGTAGCAGTTAAGATCCACTTATGTCCTTGTGATGAAGGTGGGTTTATCATGCCAATAAATTCAAGACCCCATTGCATAAAAGGCTGATCAATTGAAATAGGCTGTAATGGCAGCGAAGCTAAATGTTCTTTTCCAACAAAGAAAGAAATTTTTTTACTCTTTCTTATCTATTCAAAATAGTCCTTGAATATGTTAGGCCAATAGTAACTAGCTTCCATGATTTTTAAAGCTATTGTAGGTGTTGAGAAGTGACCTCCTACATGTCCTTCATGGAATTTAGATAGTAATTTCTGAATTTTATCATAGTCAACACATCGCAGCAAGATTCCATTTAGATCTCTTTTGAACAACACACTATCAACAAAGATATAGGGGACAACTTGTAATCTGAAATATCTTTGTTTATTTCCATACCTTCTGGATAGGTGCTATGTTGTAAATAGTTAACCAAATCAGTCATCTGTCTTGATTCCCGAGTTTCTTGAGCAAGTTCAAAGTTGCTGATTTTTTCTTGAACCATAATGTCTAATTTCTTATATGCAATTTCAGCATGTTGTTTTGAATCTTTTGGTTCTGCAGCTTACTATTTTTCCATATCAGCAATTATATGCTCACACAAACTTTATCCTCGAACAATTTTAGCAACCCCGATATCAACATCATATTCCATAACTTTAGTTATCCAACCTACTCTTTTATCATTCAATTATTTATTTAACAAGAAATATTTCACACTTGGATGAGAAACAAGAACATGGATTTAATTGTTTGAAAACATATACTTAAAATTCTTTAGTCCCCTGACTACTGAAAGTACTTATTTCTCAAGAAATGTGTACCTTGTTTCGTAATCATGTAAGATTTATCCAAAGAAAACAATTGGTTATTCAATATTTTCATCATTAACCTGAGTTAATATAGCTGAGATTGTTTCGGTTCCTACAAGTGCATACATTGTAAAATATTTATCAAAAATTTTATTTGCAAGAGTAGGAGCTTGAGAGATGGCTGTTTTGATTGCTTCAAACCCTTCTCTCCCTTCGCTGGTCCAAGAGAAAGTTTTCTCTTTCTTTAACATAGATGATTATGGTTTAACCAATGCTGCAAAATCTAGAACAAATCTTCTAACAAAGTTGATTTTTCCAAGAAAACTCTATAATGCCTTCTTTTAATGAGGCAAAGATAGTTGTGATATGGCTTCAATTCTAAAAGGATCAATTGCTAATTTTTTTAGAAATAATATGATTAAATAACTTTCCTTGATGTACTGAAAAGATAGACTTTTTAGGATTCAAAGACATTCCAAATTTCCTGCATATTTGAAAATTCTGCCCTAGATGTGTTAGATGTTCATCAAAATCTTTCAAAAATATAGTAACATCATCTAAATAAACAAGGATGCATTTATTTAACAAGCTACAAAAATCCATGTCCATTGCACGTTGAAACGTTGCACATGCATTTGAAAGAATAAAAGGCATTATTTTGTAAGAATAAGTACCCCACTTGGTGGTAAAATTTGTTTTGTACCTATCTTCTTCTTGAACTAAAATCTGATTGTATCCGTTATAACCGTCTAGAAGAGATAGTCTATCTCAACTTAAACTGTTCTCAAAATATGATCCAAATTTGGAAGAGGGTAGTGATCTTTTAATGAAGCTTTATTAAGATCTCTGAAATCCACACATAATCTGATTTCTCCATTCTTCTTCCTAATAGGAACAAGATTTTCTACCCAACTTGAATGCTTAATTGGAAAGATAATACCTGATTCAATCAACTTGGATAATTCTTTCCTCATTAGAGGCTCTATTTTGGGATTTATAGGCCTCTGTTTTTGCCTAACTGGTTTAGAATTTGACTATAATTCAATAGTATGTTGTGCTAAACTTGGATCAAACCCTTTCAAGTCTTGGTTTGATCTTAGTCTCAGAAACTTGCACCTAGGTTACCTATGCCTCTCTATCCGGATATGGGGAATCTAAGATCTAGTGAAGCACTTACAATAGCCCCTATCCATGCTCCCAAAAATTAGAGTTCAAATGAAGCTTCCACTTCTTCTTCTAGCACTTCAAATGAACTCCAAGAGGTTATGAAACAACTGAAAACTTAGGTAATTAGTTGGTTACTCTCAAGAGGCAACAAGCTCAAAACTTCATACCATATCAGCCTCAAGCCCAACCAAATAGACCTCCATATCAACCAAATAGGCCACCTCCTCAAATTTTTAACCAAAACTAAGGGCAACCTCAAGCAATGAGTCTATTTTAGCCTTATAATCCTAATGTTGCCTCTACATCTAGAGCCTTAGTACTAGTTTAAAACAACATGGCACAAGAATATGAATGGCGGTTCCTGTGAAGCCAACCTCACAATCAAGAAATATGTTTCAACGATGCTTTGAATCAAGATCTAATGGTGAAAATGGTTGGTGTGTCCCAAGAAACAAATCAAGAGGAAAATTAGTAGCAGGAGAGTACTCAAGAAGCACCTCCAAGTGAGACTACACTTGTTAATTGACAAGCAGAGGATTTCTGTGGTATAAATCAATCCCCTTCTCAAGATGTGGCAGCCAACACAAGGTCCGAGTAGTGCAATATATAGGAAGGGAAGTCATATAAAACATTTACCTCTCAACCTTCTATCACACTTTGGGGTATTAGCAACCCAAGTGCAGCCCCAAACATTCAGAATCAGCCCAAACCACCTTCTAGGCCAACTCAAGTACCAATTGTAGTAGGCCATGTGCAAGAGAAAGATGTGCCAAGTAAAGGGAAGTAGAAGGAGAACCAATATTCTTGTAACATTATTTATCAAATGAAAATACCAATGTAAGAATTTTTATGTCGGTGTTATTGAAAATTCTGGGCCAAAGAGATTTGTTACAAGTAGCCATGACAAATTGGTCTGTATCAAAGACGTTGTCTAAGGATCAAGAGAAAGTACTCACCAATAAAAATCAACAAGAAATGATTCAAGGAGGTCAACAAGATAAACACATGAATTCTCCTCCATTATACGTATATTTAATTATTGGAAGCAATCTTGTGCACAATTGCATGATTGATTCAAGAGAAAGTAACTCAGTGATGCCTAAAAAGATAGTTGATCCGTTGGGTATTAAGTATGAAGTAATTTCTAAAGGTGTAGTGCGATTTAACAGGATAACCATGAAAACTATTTGAGTAACCAAAGGGTTGAGCCTCACGCTGCATACATGCCCTAATGTCACAGTCTTGCAATATGTATCAACGTTTAACTTTCCACCACTCTTTGCCTTATGCTTATCAAGGGAATTCACAGCTAAAATTGGTGGGTACTTATTAACTGATTGGTCACATATGCTCTTCAGAAAAGGTATGGAGCTAAGGCTACAATCATATCTAATTCTATTACAAATTTCCATATTGAACCTAATGTACCAAGCCCAATCAATGCAAATTTCTTAACTTTCGATCAAGAAGATTATCCAAGCACTCAGGAAGAAGATACTAAGGCTGGAAAAATTCCAGACTTAACTCTTGATGAATGGGAAAATAAAAGACACAACTATGATCCATACAAGGAGATGGAGGAGGATGAGTTGGGAATTTATTGTTTACATGAGAAAAACACACCTCTTACTAGCCCCACCGAATGTATGATAATGAAGTATGGAAGCTATTCTTCAATGGCTTGAGGAGTAGACAAAGTGTTGGAGGAGGAGAAATTTTGTGTCACCTCAAGGTAATGAATACTACTCAAATTTTTGGTTTCAATTCAATTTCTCAAATAACATAGGGGAGTATGAAGGATTGATCCACAAACTACACTGGGAAAGAAGAAGAGGTATCAAGAAGTTGCAGGTTTTTGGAGACAATGAGTTGATTGTTAATTAGGCCAGAGGATAAAATGTTGCCAAGAATGATCTTCTCAAGAGTTATAAGAACCAGATATGAGATCTCTTTGAAGATTTTAAGGCATTCAACATAAGTTCCATTCCAAGGAAGAATAATGAGGATTCAGATAGGCTTGCAGTAATTGGGGTAGCGTTTGATGTAGTCGATAGTATAAAGAGAGATCAAACTCAACCTCACATCAAAGTAGTGGTAAGGCTAGCATTCCCAAAAGCAACACCAGCTAACAAGTGTTTGAGAGTGATCATTTGATCATAAATTTTCTACAGAAGAAGTTTAATTCTCTCCTAGGAACCAAGACAAGTTAGAGTAGGAGTATGGTGATCAAGTGGTCCAATTAAAGACAAACAAGCTGCTAAAGGGCTTAGTAACATTGGAGTCAATATTCAATCGCAATGACCAGCTTTTGAAAGTAGAAGGAAAAATTCAAGAAAATGGTGAAGATTTAGAGTCCATTTCAGTGGGAGAAGGAAAATTACTTCAAATTGGAAATATAAGCACTGATCAAGAAAAATATGAATTCATATAGCTTTGCCAAGAATTCCTAGATGTCTTTGCATGGAGCTACAAGGACTTGAGGGGGTTTAATCCAAAGTTGGCACAACACACTATCGAATATGACCAAGGAGACAAACCTATTAGATAGAAACAAAGACTAATCAATCCTCACATTGATCACCTCATAAGGAAAGAACTGAATAAGTTGATAGAGGAAAGTATCATCTTCCCTATTAAACATTCAAGTTGGGTAAAAAAATTGGTGCAGTAAGAAAGATAAATGGTAAAATCAGATTATGTGTGGACTTTTAGGACTTAAATAGAGCTTCAATCAAAGATCATCACCCACTTCCTTCTATGGAGAAAATCCTACAGGTAGTAGTTGGATTGAAGAGGTTCTTACTCATTGATGTCTACTTGTGATACAACTAAATTATAGTGAAAAAGGAAGATCAATTCAAAACAACCTTCACCACAAAGTGGGGAATGTATGCTTATAGGAATATGTCATTTCAATTGTTAAATGCAGGAATTTTTTTTTAAAAGGCTATGGATATGGCGTTCAAAGCGCTGATAAAAATATAGTTCTTGTGTACCTAGAAGACATCATTGTATTCTCCAAAAATGTAGAAAGTCACCTTTTCCACCTCATGAAAGTTTTCCAACTATGCAGAAGATTGAGAGTGTCTTTAAATCCAAAAAATTATGTCTTCCTTCACATGAAGGTAAGCTCCTATGCCACTATTAATCTAGAAAGGGTTGAAGCTATCTCGTGTGCTACCACTGCCAAGTAATAAGAAGGCTCTCCAAAGCTTCTTGGGAAGGATAAATTTTTTCACAAATTTGTCCGTGATTTTTCCACTTTGGTGAAGCCATTGACTATGATGTTGAAGAAAAGTATGGATTTCAAGTGGATGGTATAAGGAAAGGAGATTTTTTAGGCCATCAATCCAGGCTCCAACCTTCATCAATCCATATTTTTTGAAATAATTCACTCTATATGCTTTTGGTGCCACAGATGCAATATATACAATACTAGTACAACTAAATCAATAGGGAGTGGAGCACCCTATTATATTATTCAGCCAAGGCCTTGAGGATTATGAGGTGAGATATTCATTCAATGAGAAACATGTCCTTACTATGATAAGAAGCTTAAAGAAATTCAGGAATTTAATATCAAATAACAGAATCCATCTACTAGTTACACATGCTGGTATAAAATAATTTATTTTAAATAAGGACCTTAATGAAAAAAGAGTTGGTTTGATAACCAAGGTCATGGAATATGCCATTAATATTAAAGTTGGCTTCCAATCAACATGCCCAGCTTAAGAGATGAAGGAGATGTTATTTTGGTGTGGCAAGATAATCAAGAGAGATTAGCCAATTTTCCACCTAATTCGTGTTGGACACAGGATATTGTGCATTTTATTCAAATAGGTCATTTCCTTGAAGGATTGAGAAAGTCCAAGAGGAGGTATTTCAGGTTTCATTACATCCCCTATGTGCTTATAGATAATGTTTTGTTTAATAAGGATGTGAATGGTGTCTATACGTACTCAAAAATGTAGGTACTTGTAATGCTTGAAAGAGGTTACGAAAAACCCCAATGATGATTCAGTCTCTTCGTAAGGTGCTCAAAATCCAGAAAATCTCACCAAGTGTATGTTCACATCCAAAATGATTTATCCAAGCTCAGTGTGCTTTATTTTGTCCTATGCCCCTTTTTCTTTACATTTTGGTCCTAAGTGATAGGACCACCACTATGCCTGGTGGCAGTCCCGTGACCGCCGCCCGGGACAGGTAGCAGATCCCCAGTAAATGCGGCCGCCCGCACAGAGCAACGGTCATGTGTGTGTTTTTCAAAACGTTCCAACGATCGCGTCAAATTTAAAAATTCAAATTTCACTTGCATTCTTCAACCACTTTGGCTTGCATTTATGTTTTAGCCACCTGGTAAATAGTGTTTTCCCTTTGTTTATTGTAAAAGAGATCAATTTGGATTTACCCTCTGGTAAATGCAAATGCTATAAATAGCCAGCTTGTTTTCAAACAAAATGCCCGTCTCCTTCTCTCTTTTAAATATTTAGTTTGTTTGAAGTTCTTGAATAAGTTTCGTAGTTTTATAGTTTACATCAATTATCAGTCTCTCATTTCGTATTAGAGATCATTTGATCTTCTTGCTTTCATCTTACTTCATTGTTGTCCCATACAATCAATTTAGCATAGGATAGTTTCATTTTAAATTAGAATCCATCTTAGAGTTGCATGTTTTGTTTGTCACAAGAGATAGTTTCCAGAATTCTCGGTGTATTTGCATTGTATTCCTGTAATAAATCCTGCTAGGAATTACATAGTCAAGCTCTGTTCACTTGCACTATCCCTCTCTTACTTGCATTGTATTCAGTTTATATCCAAATCTGCCATTGTTCAAGTATCTTCTTCTACTGACACTATCATATACACACTTTTTTGGATTCACAAGAACACGAAGGAATGAGGAGATCACACTGAGGGGACAAAGTCACACACAACCAGATTTACCACTGTTCTGTAAACTCCAGGTTTGAGCTATCAAAGTTGTAGTTAAAATATATCAAATAGACTAGTAAATTATTTCATTTCAGTTAAAAGATCACTTTCGATATTGCTAGGGAAGCTGTGGGGAATGAGAGTTTCTGAGAAACCATGATTCATTCTTCATTTCTAAGGTAGGATCGAAAGTCTTTTTAATTAAAATAGTTGGTTATTTATATATTTAGGATAAACTCACAACTGCACAGGAAAATAGCTATGCCAAGCTACGTTGCTTGTTTTGATTCTGTTATTAGATTAATTGTCCATTTTCTGAATATATTAGAATAGTTGCTCTTTTAATTTCGTTAGAATACTTCATTGAAAATATAAAAAATAAAAAATATATATGCATAGTGTAGATATATCTTTCATAATTAGTTTATTCATTTTAGTTAAAGTTGAATAATCTTTGCATAACAATCACGTGACCTAGAGAACCCAGAGAATATGTGTTTGAACCTATAGTGCCTCAACCAAATCTCCCCACAACACTAGCTGATATAGATCAAGACCTTAGGATTCAGGTTTTTCGAACAACAATAAACCTATGAGAAATTAGTGAACAATTGAGAGAGTTAAATATTGAAGACGACAAGGCATACACATTCTGGTCAAATCACCCCAATTATAGACTTCCTTGATAGGATATCCACATGACCATACAAGAACTCGAAAGAGAACAAATATTTGGTTGTGATCCTTTAGTTCCACAGCCCAACACAGGAGACCTCCTCATCGACATAGATACTGGCTTACGTATTCAAGTTTCCAGAACACCCATAAGGTATTCTGAGAAAATTATACAACTTCTAGTTCTAAACATAGAGGCTGAAAAGGCTTATGACTATTGGATAGTCGAGAGAAGAGATTGACTCCTCGTATGACCATAGGAGGTCCGCCACAACCACGAACTTATGGTTTTGATCCACAGGTCCCACAACCCAGGGGCCTACTAATCAATCATACATTGACACTGGTTTATACACACTAATATTTAGATCCTCACCACTTCTGCCAGACATCATTACACAATTCTCCGTATTAAACGTAGCAGCCCATTAGGCTAGGGATTTCTGGACTAGACCAGAGAATCGTCCATAAAACTCTGGAGGATCCACTATGTCTCTCATCACCATTTTCCATGACCTTTTATAGAAATATACATGAAGCACCTACAGGTCATTTTCCATGTATCCAATAGCCAATAAATAGGATCTCGGCAGAGCTCGACATTGATTGGAGCCTCTCGAGCAGCTATTATATCCGAACGATCCATTACACCAATTCAAGTTAGGAGAGCCTTCTTTGCCTTAGATTTACAGATTCTATTATTGTGTGTCGAAGATATAAGATTGCCCAACTAGTTTGTCTGTATCCATATATATTCCATTTCCACCGACTGTCTCGGCATGACCTCGGGAGGTCGGGTACGAAGAAAATCTTTGCTTGTAGATTCTCATGCTCACATGTCACTTTTCTATCGTAAAAATTGGTGAACCCGACATGAAACTAACAACTATTCCCCTTTTATTTTCATTTCTTTCATCCATCTTCGCTCTTTCCCATTATTCTGCGGGTATTTATATACCCCTCGAATATGTCAGGATACGATGCATATGACAGACCTCTCTCAAGTCTCGAAGCAAATTATGGTCAAACAAATAGACAACCGTCACCCTCACTTTCTGCATATGCTGACAACTATTCAAGTAATTACTTGTCATCACAAACTCCTTCTCAAAGAACTAGTTGTAGTTCTTCGTTCCGAATTGAGGAGTTAAATCAGCTTGCACAAACGCAACAACCATAGCCCTTAGGCTCTAACAATATAACGTTTACTGGAGAATCCACTTCATCTCCTCGGGTTTTGTTCAGACCAAAAATTAGTAGGCAGACATATCCACTCCCATATTTGGATGAGGAGTATTTAGCATGCTATGCTAGAAGTGAACAACGCTTCCAAAACATGTACCCACATATAGGAAGCTTGCAAACACAACTCGATACCCCGCTCCAAGAAAACACCCCCATTCCTCCACATATGGGAAATACTCTCGGTGAAGCTTGACAGGGTAATGATCAATTCATAGCAGGGTAGCATACCCCTTTAGAACCTCAAGGTGTACAACAACCACCATTGAGGCAAAGCACTATGTCTTCACCAATTGAGGTCATCTCAACCTTAGTTGAAAAAGTTAGAGGATTCGAACTTGCTCAAGAAAATCAATATTCATATTTTAGGTAAGCAGGAATCCCCAACCCTTCACATCATCCCAGCCAAGTTGACCACGTTAGGCATGCCTCCTCAACATTCATATAACTATCCACAACAAACACCAACTAGAACCGCATTCTCGAATGCCACTCGAGTTGAAAGCATGATAACTCTCGACTTAGCACCAAACAATCCATACCAGCAATGTTCCTCCCTACTTAAACATTTATTAAAAATCACCACAGGGAGACATGTTCTCTTCTCCGGGATGTTCGCTCAACCACAAGAATTTCCTTATGTCCCCGCAAATACATATGCAATGTCATATCAACAACCCATGCCACCCCCACCCCCTTAGCAGGCACCATCGATGGTCGAAGCCTATGCAGAGGGACTTACTCGAGAATATTTAAAAGAGCCCCTAGACTTCACTATACGAAGTGTCATGATTCCAAGGCCTCTTCCTGATTTACCCAAATATAAAGGGGAGGGAGATTCGAATGCACATATCAAGGCCTCTGCCACGGCCATTCGAGAGTTACTCCATTGGGATGGGGTTGTTGCTAAGATATTCACTAACACCTTAGAGGGTATTTCCTTTTATTGGTATTACGAATACCTAAATGCTTGATACACTCATTCAAACAACTCATGTAAGAGTTTATCAAATCTTTTGATATGAACAAATTATTGAGAACAGAATCAGGGAATTCTTGCATATTAAACAAGAGCGTAATGAATCCGCTACTCATACTCATCAGCAAGTGCTCCAAACATGGATCAGATGGAACTATGTAATTTATTCCTTCATTCCCTTAATAGAGAGATAAAGGAAGAATTCCAGAAGTTCCCACTTAGAACTTATGATGAAGTACTCGAGTGTGCTCTCCGAATAGATCAAGCAATAATAGATAGTGGTCGTAAGACATACAAAATGAATGGGAAATTAATCACTCCCAATCAAAACACTACGGCCTATCCTAATACTGGGAATACCAATCAAGGACCTAAAATCCTTAACAAAACCGTGGGGTTACAACAGGCGGAATAACAAACCACGTTAAAATAGAAAACGTTGTAAACATTTCACCACCCGTTAACAATAAGCAAAATAACAACTTTACTTCAATAATCAACGCAGTGGATTTTAATCATCCACCACGACAAAAACAACAAAAAAGACGTAAAATCCAAATACAAGGTCCAAATCAAAACCCAACTAGATATCAGAGTCAAAACCAAAGGCAACAATCTCAAAACTTTAACTCTAACAACCAGCAACCTTATCAGAATTTCAGACCACAGCAAATTTCAAATCAACAACCTCGAAATTATATTCCCAATTTGTATTGTGGTTTCCACAAGATTTAAGGCCATGATACTAGGACTTTCCGTGACTATAATAAATTCATGCAGCATTTTCCAGAAGACCAAAGACAACTCTTTATAGATATGTTCTTAGAAAATTCTGTAGTACCCACTCTAAACACTTACACAGGGGTAGTTTCCCCTCAAAATGAACCCCTCGAGATCTTTAACGATTTGCTCCCAAATCATTATAACAATAATAGGTTTGACCCAAGTGGAACAAACAAGGGTGTTATGGCAGGAAATAACGATCATGAAGGCTCAACTTCATTAAATCCATCAGTCGTACCCCAATTAGGAACTCAACCACAAACCAAGATAGTTGGTCTAGTAGAGTTAGACACTGAGCTACATGTAGAAACCATAATGAGAACACGGGATTATTCTTCTCAACCAGTTCCAAGTTATCCATTAGAAATAGACAACATTCAACAAATCTTGGTAAAACTTATAGGCACTTATGATTTATGACTTAATAAAGACCTTCTCTCATATTTCCTTCTTGGATTTATTGAAGAACTCTCTTGCCCATAGGGTTGCTCTCTTAGAAGCATTAGGACTTGGTAATTTAATCAACATCACTCCTCCTTCGGACACGTAGGTAAACCATGTAGAATTTGATGTCTACCCTCCAGGGCATCCAAATAGGGATACTGAGTTTATATTTGATATAAGAAAAATGCCAACAGACGCTGAAATTATGTGTAGAGGCAACCCAACTTTACATTTACAAGTATGGGTCTACAATAATTATGTTAAACGTGCAATGATTGATGATGGGGCAGAATTTAACATAGTCCCCTTCGCTTTTCTTCAAAAGCTATGATATGGAGAAACAAATTGTTCCACAACACGAAATACGCTAAGAGGTTATAATAGCCTCAAAGCCACATCAATTGGAACCATAGTTTTACCAATCACCTTAGGACCTAAGACGGTCCTCACCGAATTTTATATTATAGATCAAGAAACTAACTATAATATGATCCTCGGTCGACCATGGATATACCACATGAAGGCAATCCCTTCCACGTTATTCCAAGAAATAATATTTTTGCACTTAGGGAAAATATTTGTGGCATAAGGTTACCCAAAACCCTTCGATATACACCTAGCTGACTTGAAGAAAAGACTAGGCATTCATTCCTAGTTTGAACTCCCAACAAATCAACTTAGCAAACCAATTAATTCAAAACCAGAAGATAATTTGATACCTACCACATAATTAGAAATTACAAATCTAGTCAAGGGAATTCTAGCACTCAAAAATGAGACTAACATCATAGAAATGGTGTCATTAGGAACTACCGCAAAAATTGTAGAATTACTAGAGAAAGATCTACCCATTCTCCTACCATTTGACTCTATGGGTATGGGATATACCTCGGGATTGGTTCCCTTCCATCAAACGAAGTTTGTATGGTAGAAGTAACCGAGGCAGAGAAACAAACACGATAAATATCCCAACATTCATATTTCCAAGAAAATATTGGACTCTCCACTTCGATGGAGCTAGATGTCACTTTGGAACTGGGGCAGGTGTGATCTGTACTTCTCCCCAGGGAAAGATCCTACATTTTGGCTTTAAATTAAAATTTGAGTGTACAAACAATGAGGCTGAGTATGAAGCCCTCCTCCTTGGCCTCATCATAGCCAAAAGAATGGGTGTCGGTAACATTAGAGCTGCTAGGAGACTCACAACTAGTTACAAACCAAGTCTTTGAGGTATATGAGACTAAAGCTGAACATTTACAACTCTACAAAACAACGGTATTAGATCTAAGAAAAGGATTCAACTTCATATCAATTGAATCAATCCCACGAGAGCATAACCTTCTCGTAGATTCAATAGCAACCTTGGCTTCTGTTTCACTCCAAAAAGTGAGTTGGAAAACAAAAGTTTCATAGTATCACTTCGTACTGGACCATTGGTGCGTAAAATACCAACAAACCCACTCTTAACTCACATAGAAGCTGAGAATGAGTTTTCTATCCTAGATAATTTTGACAGTGATAGAATCACTCTCGAATATCTAAATACCTATGTGGAGCTACATCTCACTCATCACATAGTGGATCTTTCCGTAATACCACATTCCCCTTCCTATGTTGGATATCCCATGATAGAGTATCCTCCGCAAAAGCATCTCGATATCTATGAGGTAGAGAACAAAGAAAGTTTGGAACTACCTCTGGCCTCGCATGAATTTGAAGAAGGCAACGCTTCCTTAATCGAAGAAATAATTGACATAAACATTGGAACGGAGGAAGAACCAAAAATTTTAAAGTTGGGATCCTCGTTAACTCTAGAGGAGATAGAAATACACACCCAAATCCTCAAAGAACATCAAAAGGATTTCGTGTTTAAATACAAAGAAATAACAGGAATTGCACCACATATCACAGTACATAATCTTATCACCAAACCAGATGCAAAGCCAATTAAACAAAAGTCAAGACCAATGAAGCCAAAAGTGTCTCTCATGGTGAAAGAAGAAGTAATGAAACTTCTCCAAGTGGGATTCATCAAACTAGTTGACTATTCACAATGGGTATCTAATATTGTCCCTGTTCTAAAAAAGAATGGGAAGATACACATTTGCATAGACTTTCGGGATATTAACAAAGCTTGTCCCAAAGATGACTTCCCGTTACCATCCATTGACATCATTGTTGATGCAACAACTGTATTTGAACTGTTCTCCCTCATGGATGGGTTCTTAGGGTATAATCAGATTAAAATATATGAACAAGATCAAGCCAAGACCACATTTATAACTCCTTGGGGAACTTATTGTTACGCTATCATGCCATTCGGTCTTAAGAATGTCGATGCTACATACCAGCGGGAAATGACATACATATTCCACGACCTTATTCATAAAATTGTGGAATCCTACATAGATGACTTGTTGGCCAAGGCCAAGAAGCATTGTGATCACCCAGAATTACTCCATATCATCCTCTCACGATTGATTGAATATGGCAGCACATTGAACACAGAGAAATGCATATTTTTGTGACAGAGGTAAGCTTCGGGTTACATTCTATCCTCACGAGGGATTGATATCGATCCAGCCAAAATCCAGGATGTTCTCAAAATGATTCCACCATCGACGAGTCTAGTATCAGATCATTTCTTAGGAAACTTGGTGAAATCCAAAGGTTCATTTTGGATTTAAGTTTTTCTATTCATCCAATCAACAATCTATTAAAGAAAGATTATAGCATTGATTGGACAGAAGAATGCAACGAGGACTTCGAAGTGGTTAAACGCTTCTTGTTGTCACCTCCCACACTAATGCCTCCCGGACTGATCATTCTTTGATCCTATATTCACGGAGCTACGATGTCTTGCTAGCCTGCATGCTGGCTCAAGAAGACAATGATAAACAAGAACGTGTAGTCTATTTCATTAGTGAACGTTGCTTGATTATGAAACATGTTATACACAAGTAGAGAGAGAATTCCTTGCCATAGTCTTTACAATGAAATGTTTAAGACATTACATGTTAAATCAAGAAACAAGGGTCATTGTAAAGATAGATCATTTATGAACATTCCTCATGCAAGGGTCTTTATCTAAAAAGGCTGGACGTTTCATAACCTTAATGGGAAAATTTTAATTAACATTTGTAAACCAGAAATCCATTAAGGGACAAATCATTGCAGACTGGTTAGCTGAAAATCCGTTAGATGGAGGCGATCTGCTAAATCTGGACTTTCCTGATGAGTGTATGTACTTTATCGAAATTAGGCCCCCCATCTCTACATGTCCTTGGTACACTGACATCATCAATTTTATCATGGACCATACATACCTAGAAGGTACCACATCGCAACAAAGAAGGCGGTTACGCATTATTGCTACTAAATACGCTATTTTAGAACAAGTACTCTATCGTAAAGCCTTCGATGGCATGCTTTTAAGATGCATCAACACAGAAGAATCCAAGAAGATTATTTATGAATACCACTGTCGGATATGCGGAGACCACTTTGGTGGTCATGCCACTGCTCACAAAATACATCATATGGGCTATTTTTGGCCCACTCTTGAACATGACACAGTAGAGTTTGTGCGCAAATGCCATAAATGCCAAGAATTCTCTTGCTAGATTCACATGTTAGCACAATCTTTGCAACCAATAGCAACTCCGTGGCCTTTCTCCACATGGGGTCTATATTTAATAGGGAAATTTTCTCCCTCATCAATAGATGGTCATAACATTATAATTACAGCCATAGAATATTTTACCAAATGGGTAGAGGCCATGCCTCTCACCACCGTACTAGGTTTTGTAATTGTCAAGTTTATCCTGAATCAAATCATTTGTAGGTACAGGATGTCCCACAAGTCATTATCTTAGATAATGACACATCCTTTAAGAACGATGAGGTCCGTGAGTTGTGCAGCAAATTCAAAATAAACCATCATACAACCTCTCTTTACTACCCTCAAGCCAATGGACAATTCGAAGCAACAAACAAAACATTAAAAGTTATTCTCCTCAAAACAGTTAAGGAGAATAAACAATATTGGCATTTAAAATTGTACCCAGCCTTGTGGGTGCATCAGACCTCAATAAGAACACCAACAGGAGCAACTCCTTTCTCATTAGTATTCATGGCAGAAGCAGTTCTCCCGCTTGAGGTCGAAATACCTAGTCTCCGCATCTCATTACAAGGGATTCTGGGAGAAGAAGATTACAAAGAGGCACACCTCTCTCAACTAGAAAGCCTTGATGAGGCCAAGTTGAACACCGAACAATTACACAGAGCCTATGTTGACCGGATGTGCCAGAAATATAACAAGAAAATATACGAGCAAGAAATATATGAGGGAGATCTAGTTCTAAGACTAGACATCCAGTTGATAAGAAAACCGGCGAAGGAAGGAAATTCGACCCAAGTGGTTGGGCCCACACCAAGTCATGAAATACTATGGAAATAGTGTGTATCTCTCTTGTGTACATTAGAAGGTGAGGAGTTTAATGAAATAGTCAATTCCTTGCATCTTAAATGGTTTTACGCATAGGAATCAACATCACCATTTATATATTATATCTTTCTACATTGCATTAGTCACTTAGTTGTTTCATTTTGTTCACTCATTTTATAAAAATGGTAGTCAAGGAACTTACTCTTAAGAAATCTATTATAAATTTATGAAAATATTGAAAAAGCATTTAAATCACATCTCTTCAAGCATCATCAAGTAGTTTCAAAATCTTTTCATCAAGTTCGACAAACAAATATTAACGAAAACCATACCAAGGCCTGCATACTTGGTTTTTCTCTTTCTTTCTACTAGGTGAAGTTGTTCTTACCTACGGTCTATTCTAGAAGCTTCTTGGTGTCACATCTATCCCTCTTACATCTCTTTGAAACAAGGATATCCCAAAATCACAAATTAGAAGTCTCAAAATCAAATAGAATAAAAAATGCCAAGCAAACAGAATATTTTATTTTACACACTTCTTTACCCCACCAACCTTCGGTGATAAGCCCGCATCTCTTATTGGTGGTGCGAGGTTGGGAAAGGAAAGAATTAACCTTACTCGCCCATATCCTACCTTTGGTGACAAACCCATGCTTCTTACTACTAGAATGGCGCATGGTGTGGGGGTCATTTCACACAAATTAACAAATCTTGGTATTTTAGAAATACAAATCAAATTATATTAAGTGAAAATCGGTGTCCAAATTCCAATGAGATCAAATCCTCAAAACCATATTTTGTCAACCAGGTTGTTATTTATAGATCTAAGTCTAGATAAACTGGAAAGTAAGTTGCCTTCTGAGCTTAGTGGTAGTTCTGAGTAGGGTAAGTGTGTAGGTCTAATTTGGTTTCTTTCACTGGTTTTTCTATCTCTCATCATTCCATTCAGTCAAACTCATACAATTTGTGCCCTTCCCAACTCTTGGTGTTGACCCCTCACATCTTAGTAGTTGTGTGGAGTTTGGGAGTGGGGCAAGTTCATATCTTTATCACTATACATTCATCATGTTTTGCCAACATAAGAAGAAACAACAGACATTGCCGAAAGAAGCCAAAAGTTCAGTACTACAATATGTTTTACATCATCACGTATCAACATTACAAAAGAAAATAAAGTAAAACATTCTCATTCAATTTTGTTATCACTTTTCATCCATTGCATACATTCTAAGAAGCATATAAAAAGGAATACTCTAAAAACATATAGTGTACACATGGGAAATGAATCACAAGAAATTTAGATACAAGAAAATATAGATCCAAAAAGAGATATATGTATATGTATATATATATATATATATATGAATCATGTTTTATATACAATGCCATCATGCACTAGGCATGGTAAAAACACTCAATGAGCCTGAAAAAATAAAAAAACACTCGTATAATTGTCCCACCAAAAGTCACTGCAAAAGGACACTGTGATCTCTCAATCCTTGTGAGATCCCTCAGAAGGTGCACAACCACATCTAGGACTCCTGCTTTGTGACGACACTCTGAATAAACTAAGGGCTCACGATCATGGCCGAAGCTATGGTCTCACTACAAGAATGAATCCTCCTCATCAAGCGCTCGGCGGTCCTATATCCAGCTACCTCGGACGGAGAGAAGTCATGATATTTTCTGCCATCCAGACAGAGGAAAACATGTCGGTATGTCTACTAGATGTTGAAGGCTCTCCCACGTCCGCAATAAGCTGAGCCCGTGTACTCTCCGAAGGGAGTAGTAGAGTGTCTCGCACACACAGTGAGTCAAGTCTTGCTATCCCTCGATGGTCGCTACAAAATAAACAAGTTAGAAAGTTGTCCAAGTTAAGATAAAAAACAAACGAAACAACAAAAGGGAAATATCAACTAAAACAATTCTAACTAAAACAAAATCAAGAGAAGAGTAGTAACTCACTCGGCTATCCAGGCATCTAGGTGGGATCTCTAAGATCTGCACCTGCCACTAATTTTTCATTGACTGTGGAACCTCCCCCAAATATGGAAAGAAGTGGCGTCCTGCTACGGACTCATCATCTCCTCCAATGTCTTGAGAAGGAAACTCCTCTGAGATCAGGGTGACCTTCTCTAAACTCTCCTCTACCCTCTCAGCCCTCAGGATACACTGAGTGTCATGTCATTCAGAGTCACTATCATCCCCGACCGCCCCACCTATATCACCTCCATCTATCTCCTCCTCTATCTCCTCCCCTGTGAACTCCTCAGAGTTTGAGTCCACATCAATGGGCTCATCGCTCTCTCCACTATGAGCAGGAACGATTTCGATATGAAGTAAAGGTGCTCAAGGATCACTAGCTACCCCTCGAGAACAAACCACCCGCTTGGCTGCAATGGGAACTCCAGGAGTGATTGTAGTCTAACCCCGGCCTCTAGAACCTCCCCTAGCCTCACAGATATATTTGTATACTGTCCTGCTAGAGGAAACATATCGATATAGGGGATGCCAAAAATTGTGGTACTCTGTTAAAGGGGTGGATCTCCAACTTCTCCATCCTATCTATCAACTAACTAGTAGTATGGAAAGTGATCAATGTGAGTGTCTCCTCTCCCCATAACCCTGGCATGGCCTGATAAGGAGTGACCTCCATGTCTGTAGTAAGAAGAGAAGCCACTGGCTAGTGTGATGTCCTAAGTACGGTCATCCCTATCCCTTTCGCTACCCTCGACGCCCCTGGATCCTCTCGCCTTTACACCTCTTCCGTAGGGAATGATGTGCTCATACACCCAAATCATGGCTAGAGTAGGGTGACTCAATGATTGCCCATGTAATCTGACCACCCTATACAAATCATGATAGGTGGTCCCAAGGATGTCTGCTCCCCAAGCATAAATGTGGCCATGCACCTCAATCTGTGCAATAATAGGAGCCCAATAGTATAAAAGAGTATCCCCTCCCTTGTCCCCAATAAACCGCAAGGCAAGGATGCCCATAATGGCCTTGCAGAGCACAGGGATATCCGAATCAACAATAAAGCAAGCCTTGACCCCCTTCTTCGAACCCATGAAAACAACAACATATCCCATATATGTGGCCCACTGAACCATTTGAGATCTAGATACTGTTTTCTTAAGAGATAGCCGCCTCCCAAGAATCGGGACCCCCAATATACGGTAGACATCCTCAAGGGTGATATTCCACCCACCCTTAACACCTGGTAACCAGAAGGTATTTTGGTCAGCATCCCAGTATGAGAATAAGTCACATAATATGTGATTGGAAGGAGTAACGTGAGGAACTCGAGAGATCTGCAAGATGCCACCCGCTGCAAGGTGTCTCTCTTAGCCTGGGTCAATGCATCCAACACTTCTGGGAGCCAATCACACTCCCTCTCTCTACTCCATCTGATGTACTCCTCCTTCTACATCCACCCAAAACACAGAAAAGGAGTAAGTTAGTAACATAATCCAACTAGAAAAATCATCAGGAACATATAAAAATGCCAAAAAAGTAAAAACAATCAAGTAATACATCTCTTTTTCTATTCTGTTCGAAACTGCCACCCTGTGTAGAGCGGCGGTTTCATAACCGCCGCCTTCTATGGCGGTGGTCATGTATCCACCACCTTATGAAGTGGCGGTCTTGTAACCACCACCTTCATAGGGTGGCGGTCCCATGACCACCACCCTGTGCAGGGCGATCCTGTCCCAAATCGGCGAAACACCCCTTTAGCCCTAAAACACTTAAAAAATGCAAAAATACATCATTTTGGATGAAATGAAGACCCACCCTATGGGCGCCCCCCCTAAAGACTCATTTAAGACTAACATTTTTGAAAATAATCCCCCCAAGACAAATATTTCTATATTTTAGGTTTAAAAAAATGATAATTTGAGAAGAACTAACCTGAGACTTTACGGGTCGATGTCCTACTCTCAGAGGCATGATCACTATCTCGCAATAGACATTTTTACTATACTCTCATCAAAAATGGTCACCATGGGTCCCACAGCTCAAAAACCACCAAATCAACATGCACAAATGAATAGTAAAATGAGCTCGTTTTAAATATATATAGTATTCTATTTTGGTTTTGAATGTTTTTACATAGAGTGGAGTGTCAATAGAGGTAAGTTCTAATCCCTGCATGAATGGTAAGTCCTCATTTCATATTAATTTAGTTTTATTTTTCGATTTATTTTATCTATCTAGCACTTGAGTCCTCTTTTCATTTTGCAGGTAGCGGGAATTTGGATGGCGGCATTTCAACACACGGACGTGTCAAGTAAAACTTCTAACTCCCCATTTTTGGACTACCATACTCAGACCCACCATTTTATGCCTCTTAATGGCTAAAACTCTTCTCCAAGGGGGCAATATGTATGTACCCAAAAATGTAGGTACTGTACTGCTGGAAAGAGGTTATAGAAACCCCAACGATGATTCAAGTCTCTTCGCAAGGTGTTCAGAATCCAGAAAACCTCACCAAGTGTATGTTCACATCCCAAATGCTTTATCCAAGCTCCATATGATTTTTTCTGTCCTCTTCCCCTTTTTCTTTACATTTTGGTCTTAAGTGACAGGACCACCACCCTGCCTAGGCGGCAATCCCGTGATGCCACCCAGGACATGGCGGCGGTCCTGCACGCACGTTTTCTAGAACGTTCCGACAATCGTGTCAAATGTAAAAATTCAACTTTCACCCGCATTATTCAACCACTTTGGCTTGCATTTATGTTTTGGCTACCTGATAAATAGTGTTTTCCCTTTTTTATAGTAAAAGAGATCAATTTGGATTTACCCTCTAGTAAATGCAAATGCTATAAATAGCCAGCTTGTTTTCAAAAAAAAGGCCCCTCTCCTTCTCTGTTTAAATATTTATTTTGTTTGAAGTTCTTGAATAAGTTGCAGTAGTTTTATATTTTGCATCAGTTATCAGTCTCTCATTTCTATATTAGAGATCATTTGATCTTCTTGCTTTCATCTTACTTCATTGTTGTCCCATACAATCAGTTTAGCATAGGATAGTTTCATTTTAAATTAGAATCCATCTTAGAGTTGCAGGTTTTGTTTGTCACAAGAGATAGTTTCCAGAATTCTTGGTGTATTTGCATTGTATTCCCACAATAAATCCTGCTAGGAATTGCATAGTCAAGCTCTGTTCACTTGCACTATCCCTCTCTTACTTGCATTGTATTCGGTTTATATCCAAATCTTCCATTGTTCGAGTATCTTCTTCTACTGACGCTATCATATACACACTTTTCTGGATTCACGAGAACATGAAGGAATGAGGAGATCACACTGAGGGGACAAAGTCACACACAACTAGATTTACCACTGTTCTGTAAACTTCATGTTTGAGCTATCAAAGTTGTAGTTAAAATATATCAAATAGACTAGTAAATTATTTCATTTCAGTTAAAAGATCACTTTCAATATTGCTAGGGAAGCTGTGGGGAATGATAGTTTCTGAGAAACTATGATTTATTCTTCACTTCTAAGGTAGGATCGGAAGTCTTTTCTATTAAACTAGTTGGTTATTTAAATATTTAGGATAAACTCACAACTTCACAGGTAAATAGCTATACCAGGATATGTTTCTTGTTCTGATTCTGTTATTAGATTAATTGTCCATTTTCTGAATATATTAGAATAAATTTTCTTTTAATTTCATTAGAATACTTCATCGAAAATACAAAAAAAAAATGCATAGTGTAGATATATCTTTCATAATTAGTTTATTGATTTCGCTTAAAGTTTAATAATCTTTGCATGACAATCATGGGACCTAGAGAACCAAGAGAATACGTGTTTGAACCAATATTCCTCAACCAAATCCCCCACAACACTAGCTGATATAGATCAAGACCTTAGGATTCGTGGTTTTGAACAACAATAAACCCGTGAGTAATTAGTGAACAATTGAGAGAGTTGACTATTGAAGACGACAAGGCATACACATTTTGGCCAAATCACCCCAACTATAGACTGTCTTGATAAGATATCCGCATGACCATACAAGAACTTGAAAGAGAACAAATATTTGGTTTCGATCCTTTAGTTCCACAGCCCAACGCAGGAGACATCCTCATCAACATAGATATTGGCTTACGTATTCAAGTTTCCAGAACACCCGTAAGGTATTCTGAGAAAATTATACAACTTCTATTTCTAAACATAGAGGTTGAAAAGGCTTATGAATATTGGATATTCGGGAGAAGATATTGACTCCTCGTATGACCATAGGAGGTCCGCCATAACCACGAACTTACGGTTGTGATCCATAGGTCCCACAACCCAATGGGCCTACTAATCAATCAGACATTAACACTGGTTTATGCACACTAATATTCAAATCCTCACCACTTCCGCCATACATCATTACACAATTCTCTGTATTAAACGTAGTAGCCAATTAGGCTAGGGATTTCTAGACTAGACTAGAGAATCGTCCATAAAACTCTAGAGGATCATATGCCTCTCATCACCATTTCCATGACCTTGTCTAGAAATATACATGAAGCACCTACAGGTCATTTATCCACGTATCTAACAGCCAATAAATAGGATCTTGGTAGAGCTCGACATTGATTGGAGCCTCTAAGCAGCTCTTATATCCAAACGATCCATTACACCAATTTAGGTTAGGAGATCCTTCTTTGCCTTAGATTCACAGATTCCATTATTGTGTGTCAAAGATATAAGATTACCCAACTAGTTTGTCTGTATCCATATATATTCCATTTCCATCACTTGTCTCAAGACGACCTCGGGAGGTTGGCTACGAAGAAAAGTTTCTTGTAAATTCTCATGCTCGCATGTCACTTTTCTATCGTACAGGCTGTCCTCCTCGATGTTTCAAGATAGATTAGATGGAGAGAATATTACATGAGTTCCACGATGGAGAAGTTGGAGGTCATTTTTCTCCATGAGTAATAGCTCTCATGATCATGAGAGTTGGTTACTACTGGTCTACAGTGTTTAGTGACTGTTATTCATGGATTAAAAAGTGCAAGAAGTGTGCATTCTTCACAGGTAAAGAGAGGCTAGCAGTGCTACCACTTCATCCCATCTTAGTAGATCAACCATTCATGTAGTGGGGATTGGATTTCATTTGAGTTATCAATCCGAACTCGAGCCAATGCCATAAGTGGATACTCACAGTAGCAGATTACTTCACCAAGTGGACGAAAGTAGTAACACTCAAGGAGGTAAATGAATCCAACATACCAAACTTCTATGAGGGGATAGTAACCAGGTTTGGTGTGCCTGCCACTATCATATTAGATAATTCTCTAGCATTACTTGGCACAAATATCACTAAATGGGCTGTTATAAATGGGATATATCTCAACACTTCTTCTAACTACTACCCCCAAGGTAATGGGAAAGCGAGTCCACGAACAAGAACTTGCTAAGAATCATAAGAAAAAATATTGATGAAAATCAGAGAACATGGCATACCAAGCTGAAATCAGCCTTATGGGCTGATAGAATCACATCCAATAGATCTACAGAAACTCTCCATATAAGATGGTCTATGGAAGGGAGGCAAAAATTCATATATCACTTGAGTTACTAGCATTGGAGCTTCTCAAGCAGTTGGAGTTGGCTGAGTTTGAGCCCATGTAGGTGAGGTATACATGAGATCTTATGGAGCTTGAGGAACTCAGGGATCGATCTATGCAAACCATGGAAAAGGATAAATCTTTAATAAAGAGAATATTTGACAAGAATGCTAAGGCCAGGAATTTCCAAGAGGGATATTTTGTGCTAAAGTGGAATGCAAATCGGGAAAAATTGGGAAGACACTCCAAGTTTGATCCAATATGGAGTGACCCTTATATGATTTCGAATGCAAAAAAAAATGCTTTCCAATTGTCAAGGTTGGATAAAGAAGAATTTAAGATTCTAGTCAACAGGATCTACTTAAAGCATTGTTTATAAGGTTAAATCTCATTCCTGTACATATTAACCTAGGTTTCAATTCCTCTAAGTGTTTTTGGAACTTTGTTGTGTTGTAGATTAGGTTTTCTTTTGTAATAAGTGCTTGTGCACTCTCTACATATTCCATTTGGGATATGTATGATTTTTTTGTTTGTACATAGTTACGCTTTGTTGTTATTGCACATTCCAATTATAGGAAAGGTTTCATGGGGACAATCAAATACCAACCCAAAAAAGTGTCAGGCTCATTCAAGACTTTAGATGGATTCAGGGATGAGATTTCAAGTTTCAGATCAGTTTCAGAGTTCCAGGGTAACTCCATGCCTAATGGATGCTTCAAGGCCATTGATCTCTTCAATCTAGTAGGAAGATTACGCCGTGAATCACCAAACTGTTGTCCATTTTTTGTGCCCCTGTAAAATGGACAATTTAATAGGTCTGGCTTTGGTGAATCCAGATGTTATAATCTATGAGGCATCTGGTGGGTCAACTCAGTCAAAGTTAGTCTAGTGAAGGTTTGAAACCACCTTACTGTCATGAGTCTATCACCTTGTTGTCGCACGTCAACCGCATCTTGTTATTTCACATTTGTAACCTTGCTACCATGCATCTACCACCTTATTGTTGTGTGTCTGCCATATTATTATCACATGTTTTTCACCTTGATATCATGCGTCTACCGCCTTGTTGTCATGTGTCTGCCACTTCCTTCCCTTTCATGTTTCCTTCATTGTCACACGATAACATTCCCTCTTGTTGCATGTAAACCTCTTTTTTTTCCTGTGACAACTCCTTCCCTTGTTGGAAACGATCCTTCCATTCTTGTCGGGTGTCAACAGTGGTTCCTATCACGCGTCACCAAGAAATATCAACTACGGGTTGGGAATTAATAGCATCATACATGGTAGTTCAACAACTTGTTTAA
This sequence comes from Taxus wallichiana var. yunnanensis, assembly GCA_018340775.1. NCBI lineage: Eukaryota > Viridiplantae > Streptophyta > Pinopsida > Cupressales > Taxaceae > Taxus > Taxus wallichiana. The sequence goes on from CM031241.1 coordinate 146,582,998, forward strand.
TGAGGTATGACACCCATGTTTTTCATGTAAGAAAAATACCATTGGAAACTGGACCGGTATGGTTGCCCATACCTCCTTACAGGAAATTAATGAAGGTTGTTGGTTAGTAGCTCCCCTTTTTCTATATATATGTAATTTCCCCTCATTTATAGGGGAGACATTCTGGAATGTAAAGGAACTCGCCAAAATTGTTCTAGAACTTTTGTGAGTTGCAGGCCTTGAATTTGGGAATTTTGTAAAGGATTCTTGCCTTGTGCCTTATAATAATGGATTGTGTATCATTTTAAGAAATAAAATTAGTGTTTTGTGGCTTTCTCTTTCCCTAGATTGATTTGTATTGAATTTCTTGCCTTCTATTATAATTTTTCAGGTATATTGTGCATAATGTGTTCCTTTACGTGGTTTAATTTCATTTTGCTCCACGAAATTGGAGGTTTGAATGTGTTTTGTGACTTGGCACTTTTGTCTACCATCTTCTACCTCATTTTCCTCCACTTTCACTCACTATGAATCTCTCTAGTCTTATTTTGGTGTTATCACCTCCCTTGTTTTAAGATTTACATTTCATGCATTCCTCTCACCCTGGTCCCTTAGAATCAATAGATTAGGAGTAGTTAGTTTCATTTATTTCCTTAGGAGTAGTTTAGTGCCAAAGAAAAGAGAAAAAACCAACCTTCTCTGGAGGTTTGTATCAACTGCAAGGGTCCCACACCTTAAGAAAATCACATGTTAGTGGATTACATTAATTGCCTAGATAATTCATTTGCAAAAATTTATAGGGTGGTGTAATTTTGCACTAACAATTATTATGACAAATTCATTTCAATTTGTCAAATGTGGTGTGTTATGATCATATAAGATCTTTATAGCTTGGAACAATATTCTTATCATTTATTTCATGGTATTAGAGTTGTAGATGATGTAGACATCCATTTGTAAGTGTTCTTTGCAAACGAGGGTTTTTATATTATATATATGAAATTTATTAATATATTTTTGTAACGTATATTTCTGTGTGAAATGGATGACACCATTAGATATAGAATATGCCAAAACCCTTAGATCAATTGTAATGTCAACCAATGGTATTGGTAGGAAGTTTTGAAGTTTGGTTTTTGCATAGCTAATTGAGGGTACAACTTTGTGTGTGATTATGTTAGTGTATGATTCTTTCCATCTTTGTGAGTGAGATGGGGAGGGAGATTGAGCGGGGAGAGGGAGAGGAAGAGGGAGAGTGGAGAGAGAGAGAGAGAGAGTACCATGTTTCACCTTTTTCCTCCTGAACAAAATTTCGACGATGATGACCTTCTTGATGAGGAACATGTTCCACCTTCACCTGTTACCACACATCAGTGTCCTTTACCGATTCAATGATTAGTATCTCCACCCCCACAATGACTTTATCGACCTCCAAAATTTGAGATCAACATGGTCTCTATTAGAGAGTTGGCCAAATCACCACCCAAATGTCAGTGCTCCCTACTCATTTCACAAGGCTCCTATCCACCGTTAGGTTTTTGTCCCTCATGTCATTATACCTTTCATGACACACACTCTCCATCCACCTCCCTCATATTAACATGGTTCACGTTGCCACCTATGCTCGTAGATAAAAAGGAAATGAAAAATTAACTAGCCAATCAAATGACCCTATTCCCAATATAACATCTGCACCCATGCCCAAAATCACCATTCGAGGACCTACATACCCTATCTCTGACGGGGTCATCCATCACGCAATGATAGAACAATTACATCAGTCCCCTCTAAATATGTCTTTGTACGATCTCATCCAAACTTCTGAATGTCATAAACAAGCCCTTATAGAGGTTTTACAATCTATTGAAGTTTTACCCAATGACCCCACACAAAGCCTCCATTATTACATGTCACCATGTGGCCTCGCTTACCAAATCATCTCCTTCTTCTACCCCCATGCCCACTCCTCAAGTCACCACCCTTAGCTTCTTTGATGAGGAGATTGTACCTCTCTAGTTAGATGACCCTAATCCCACCCTTTTCATTTCCATTTATATTGATAACATACGCATACAATGCGTCATGATCGATGGTGGTGCTAGCATTAACATCATCTCCTCCCACGCGTATAATCAAATGCACATTCCTTATAATTGTATTAATAATAACCTGGTTGTGTTGTGTTCCTTCAACGACGCCATTTGTAAGATAACACCCTAGTCATGCTAGCACATCACTCGGCCCTAGGCGAGCGCTCACCCGAAGTGCACAAAGGTACCAAGTCCCTCTTTAGGGTTACTGTAATAGGATGTTAACATGATGAAGACAAAAACATATAGATTCATAACTAATCCATCATTCTATAGTGCATGCTACCCACGATCTATGAAAGAACAAGCTTAAATAGTAATCATCATTGAATTAATAACATGCACTACTCAATTACACAAAATGACACTTAGATTCAGCCAATATCTTCCATCTATTAATAAATATAGAAGCTCCTTACAGTACTATCAATTTATATCAAAGGTGCGTATGGATCTGATACACACATACACCGCTCTCTGTGATACATGTCATTCTTCTCTACTATGCACCTAACATCATATATATATTCTTTCCCTTCACCGCTTAACTATTCCCGAAATAGGTCACATACTATTGATAGCCACACACGCAAGTGTTTATCAATATAGCCACACATGTAGTTAATCAAGCTATCTATAGTTCTCTTGCGATTAACTCATGTCCATTCTATTCTTAGCTTGTCTCCATGCATAGATGCTTTGAACCACTTCTCTAAATATAGACAATGCATGGCGCACATGTCTCTACTTTGTTGGTGTGTTCCGCATGCCATCTTCTAAAAATAGATCTTCATGCTCAAAATCGGCTAAGTCCTGAAATCTGAACTTGCCTTCCACATGATGGTCCTTCTTGTCCTTCCGCGCCTTTGATCTTGGCCTTCTATCCCGCGTGGACTCCTTGTGTGATCTTTACCAAGTATTCTTTGATCAACATTACCCCACACTAATCTCATTGTCATCCCGATAATGGGTATCTCCAAAATTTGAAGTAAATAATATCAATGAAAGAATAAGAATGAAGAATGTGGACCAATAAAGAATTTATATGAGGTTATTTAAGAAACCTCCTCTGTATCAATTGGTAGCATCAGCTTTGATACTCCTCTTTTATTGCAGCCTCCAAATCCTACCATTCAGTGAGTTCCTGTTCCACTTTCTCTAGGAATGTCCACAACAATGGATTCCAACTCATCCCATGCATAATTTCTCCTTTCTCATTTTGCAAAACCAACACAACACTAGACATAGATGTCATCCTCCCTTCCAAAAGGTCCATCTTCTGTAATCAACTTTCCAAGCTCTTCCAGCCTAGTCTTATGTGGCTCTTGTGTTGTTGCCAAGGCCTCGCTTTTGTTTAACTATTGACAATCTTTCTGCATGGCCCAATGTCTCATCTTTCATGGCCTTCTAGACCTCATTGTTCTCTTCCAAGGTCTTAATGTTGATGAGCACCTCTGGAGCTATGCATATATTTAAAGCTTGATCCACTTTCTTCAAGACTTCTTGTAATGCCTGCAACAACCCTTCATAAGATGTGATTTTTCTCATCACAGATGCTTTCTCCCATTTGACATCTTGTTCAATATTTCTGGCGCTTGCATACATAGAGTTTCATCTTCGAGCACCAAGTCCACCAACTTTCCCACATAGTGTATTGCTGAAGGAAATGTCTGTGGTACCTTGGGTTCCAAGTGTGGCCTTTCTTTGATTACAGTGTCCCCAATCTCCTCTGCGATGCTTATGAACACTTCATTCTTCTTCTATGTGAAGTCCCTTTCTGTGTTATGCACACTATCTCTAGCATCCTTTGTCTTCAACTCTTCACTGCAACACTTTGATTGTGGTAGATTTGTCCATGTTTCTTCTAGCCACCTCCACAAAAACTTTCACCAGTGCATTACTAACCTGCTCATCTGACATGACAGTAGGATTTACTTGTCATGTGTCTAGCCTAAGGTGCCTTCTTCAATCACCTCAAATGCATGACTCTTCACACACATCAAATTCAGGCTCATCCATGTGGGTGTGCATCGACCATGATAGTTTCTTTCATGTGTGCACACTATCGCCATATCCTCGTCCATCAACTCCCAGCCAAATAGATCCTTCGCACTATTGTGCTCTAGAAGCGGGCATGGATAATATTTCCTACATCCTCTGCATACCCCATGGCTGGTGGAATGTGCTCCCCACTTGTCCTCCTAGACCTTTGTTGCTTAGGAACTCTAGCCTCCAAATTTGGGACTTGTGTCTCCATGTCTTGAGTATCTTCTACAGTATTTCCTCTGGTTTTTCTCTTCTTCTTCCTTCTCCTTTGATGCCTCATCCTTTTCTTCTATGTGCTCTAGAAGTGTAGGAGATGTAGGCGCGCTCTCCTCAAACTCTTCTACCTCCTCATTCAACTTCAGCTTCCCTTCTTCTGTGCGTTGCGTCCTTTTGTGGGGAGAGTAGGGTGATTTGCGCATAGTGGTTGGGGTAACACCTTGGGTCCTTGTTCTCCTGAATACTCTTTTAAACATGTGCTCCCCTTGGACCACATTTAAGTCCTCTTCATCCCCCTCTTATGGCTGAGGTGGTGTAACAACATGCGCTCAACTTCACTCTAACTTGTAGGATGTCTCCTACCCCTATGCTCCAAACCACCACTATCTTCATGCTCTTCCTCCTCATCTTGCACTTTGATTTTCTCTGTGGGCTTAGGTGCTTGGGATATTCTCCATTGTATGCTTCCCTTTGGGCGGTGCTGGAAGTGCGAACTCACCTTCCACATATTTTTGTTCTCCATCTTTGGCTTCAACTAGAGATACACCAATGTTGCCCCCAAATCTGCTACAGACCAAACTTATTGGCTTGATATTCAACACCTCTGAAATGATCTTCTCTGTATAAGCACTTCGCCAGGGATATACATACTTCTTCCTCAATGTATGGTAGTCATAGTCTACCTTATCTGCATTGAAGATCAGTCTTGCACGTATGTCGGTAAATCTATGAATAGATTCCTAAAAATACCTTACAGTGAATGCATAGGGTAACTTGCACCAAGGGCTCCAGACTCCATCCTTCATTGGAAAATGCGTGATACGAAATGTTGGTATACAAAAAACTAAACTTGTTTTCCTACCACTACTTGGTAGGTCCTTTGGGATGCGCCACTCTTCCCCAAATGCTACGTGGAGCCTATCATACCACTTCTCACCCTTTTCTTTACTTCATCTGTCATGGCCCCCTTGCATAGGTATTTTTGAATCTTTTAGTTGGGGACTTGTTCTCCATGGGGTATTCCCATATTTTCTCCTTTGGTCCATCTGGTACTCCAATCTCCATGAACACTAGTGATAGTAGAACAACCCCAAAGCTGATCTTCCCTCCTATGCGTGCTTCTTTGACTATTTTCTCTGCAATATAGCCTACAATGTTGTAGATTGTCCCTTCGACATTTTTCGTGCCACATGCAACCACATAGTGTTTACCTCGACCACCGCTCCTGATCATTCAACTTGGTAACCAGTGTGTTGCAGCTTGTACAACTAGACAGTTCTTAAATTTGTCTATGTCCATTCCACGTGCGGACCCTTCAGGTATCCCAACTCCTGTTTGGTCTTTAAAATCATTGTGGCTTTATCTACAAGGTCACTTTTTATATCTTCTCATGTGGCCTTCAGACCTATCACTGATGAAACAAGTGCAAATACAAAATTCTAACTCTGTGTCCTACAAAGTAGAAGAAGTCTTTGTGTACCCTACTCATGAGCCACTGGTACAAGGGCTCATACTTCCCAAATATGGCAGCTCATACAACTGATATACCCCAATTCTCTTTAAAAAAATTTCACCGCATCATCATACACTGGCATGTCATCTTTTCATGTGTTTTTTGTTCTAGAAGTGAGCAAGGAATCAAGCTCCTTTTTGTTCTCTAGAGGTCCTGTGATTATATTCACTTACTTTTCTTTTTCTAATGGGTGAATCCCACTCTTGGCCGATAATGACTCCTTTTGGGTATTGCATCTCTGAAAAATGACTTTCGGTGCCATCTCTTCTTCCTCGATGACCACCTTCTTCTTTTCTTTTTGTTGTTATTGCAGATGCCTTCTTTGGTGCCATTTTTACCTTGCAAATGTCTCTTCTTCAACCCTGTAACTCTGAATCAAACCCTAGCTCGATTCAATTATGCCCTAGGTGGAAACTTCATAACCTAATTCTTTCATGTCTTTCTACTTCACTCAAACCCTTCACCACCAGGGACACAAGCTTCTTATAACACAAATCTAGTTATCACTCTTGGTTTCACACCCTTCACACCTTAACTCAATCACTCGGCTCTTTACACTTGGCTCTTCTCGTGAATACTCTTAGTTGCAATGGTAAAAATGAATCCACATCCCTTCCTTATATAAATTTTTTAAATTTGATGCATTTATTACTCCTCACCTACCAAATATCCCTTCATTTATTGACCAAATCTGTTTTTTTCACATGGTACATCTTCGTGCCAAGCTATAACCTTCTAGCATACCTTCCTACCCTCTGGTCACAGACTTCTCTTCAGTGCACACTCCTGCACCTGAGTACCTCATCACTACACCTTCTCTAGTAGCTAACATGGCCTCCACTTACCTCGCGTTATACTGTTCCTTCATCCATCTCCATCCTTGGTCACTTTTGAGAAGCAATCTTCTTTTGACTTAAAGTACACTCGTAGTAACTTATTCCTTTCATCTTTCAATTCCCACAGTATTTTTCTTGGATAACGACAACCACCCCACACTAAAAGTATGTGCAGTCCTCTGTGCATAAACATTCTTCATATAGTAATTAGCTTCAGGTGTGCAAACAGCATGCTTATTACACAAACAACAACTAAATTGACAAAGCATATCGGAAATACATTAAGAAATACTTGAATTGAAAACCTAAACTAAATGGCAACACTGCCTTATTACAAACACCAAGAAGACTTATTTATAGTAGGGCTTCAGCCTACTCCCGTTAAAGTAACCGGGTAGCCATGTTCCATCAAGTGCTTCTAATTGGCATGCACCTGATTCAAGTATAGAAGTGATAACATACGGCCCCAACCAATGTACTTTGAGCTTTCTTGGATGGCGCAAGAACTTTGAGTCATAAAGAAGTACCATTTGTCCAATTCTCAAACTTCTTATCTCTTATGTTTCTATCATGTCATGCCTTCTACCTTCTCGCCTTTTCCTTTTCTTACTCCATCATTCTTATGTGGCTCAACGCTCATCCAGCTGAATCATCTTTGCAATACGTTCTTTTAAAGCTTGTTCATAAGCTAGACCTCCAGTTGTCGTGCGTAATGCGTAAAGAAGGTAACATAAATTCTATAAGGAGAAAAAATTCCATGCCAAACACCAATTGAAATGGTGTGGCCTTGTTCAATCTCTTGTAAGTTGTTCTATATGCCCAAAGCACAACTTGACACTTTGTCATCCCAATCCTTTCTTCCAACATCACATATTTTTGTCAAATTTTGGCCCAAAATTTTGTTGAAAGCCTCAACAATTCCATTTTCTTGAGGATGATAAGGTGTAGTTTTATGGTGTGCAACCATAAACTCATCTAATAAGATCCTGATTGTCTCATTCAAAAAGTGTGTACCTCTATCACTTGTCAAGCTTAAAGGACATCCATATCATGTAAGAACATTCTCCCATAGAAATCTAGCTATTGTAGCTACTATATACAGTCTTTTGTAGGTGTTACTTCTACCCACCGTGTAAGATAATCTATGCAAGTAATGATATAGTGTGATCTAGTCCTACGCGGCTGGAAAAATAGGTCCTACAAAATCAATGGCCCATTTCTCAAATGGTTCGGCACTAGTAATTGGTCTCAAAGGCATCTCATCTCTTTGCCTGGTTTTCCTAGGTGCTGACAATGATCACACACCTTACAATAATCTTTATAGTCTTTATACAGTGTCTCCCACCATAATCCAACAATTAAGATCTTTTGAGCAGTCGCATCACCTGCATAATGGCCTCCTGCAATACCACCATGAGCCTCTTCCATGATATCCTTGCGCTCATGCTCTAACACACAACTGGTGTAATACTTCATCTCTACCTAGCTTGTACAGGTCACCACTGATTAACATAAATGGTGTTGTGCGTGCGTATAGCAAGTTGCTTCTTTTCTAATGCTTTCATTCCTTCTAGTGCCATACCTATTCGTAGAAAGACAACAATGTCTTCTAATTCCATGGGCACACATTGTAACTTATATATAACTGTGCATCCAACATTGTTTCTTCAATTGTCTGTGCATCCTCTCCTGAATTGATTCTAGATAAATGGTCTAGTCCAGAATTACTTTTCCCTGGCTTCACCACAACTGTGAAGTCAAACTCTTGAAATAGGAGCACCCATCTACATATGCGCCCCTGTAAGATGGGCTTGTTTACCAAGTACTTCAATGCCATATGATATGTATAAAACACAAATGGTGTTGCTAACAAGTATTGTCGAAACTTGTACAATGCGTAGATCATTGACAAAGCTTCATGCTCTATGTAGTTGTATAATTCCTTTCAGCAGGAGTCAACTTCCTACTAGCAAAACAGATTGGATGATCTATAATACCTTCACCAGGTTGAGCTAACACAACGCCAATGGCCATACCAAAAGCATCCACATGTACATGAAATGGCTTATCCCATGATGGAAAGCACAAAATGGGCGCGGTAGTAAGTTTCTCTTTTAATATCTCAAACGCGTGTTTTGCGGTTCCCCAATAAAATGTACCTTTCCCCTTCAGCAATTCTTCCAAGGGTGTAGCAATTTTGGCATACCCTTTTATAAATTTTCTATAATATCTTGTATGACCTAAAAATCTGCACACTCACTTTGGCTGGTGGGTGCTTCTAGGCCTAAAATGACTGCAACCTTGGCTGGATCAACTAGAAAACCTTCCTTGCAAATTATATGTCCTAACAATATCCCAAATGGCATAGCAAATATGCACTTCTTGATATTCAAAGAGATACTCAATTGTCTGCATCGTTCAAACATTAAGCGCAGATTGTCACAATGATCTTTCACAAGCCCATATACTATCCAATCATCTAGATAGACTTGTAAGAAGTTATGAATAAAATATTTGAATGCCTAAATAACTATGCGTGAAAATACAACAGCACATTTTTTCAATCCAAAGGGCATCACAGTATAGGCAAAAACTACCCCATTCAGTAGTAAATGTTGTCTTTTCTTGATCCTCCTGAGTGATCCAAACTTGATGATACCTGAAAATCCATCTGTGAAAGAATATATTTCACGCCCTGCAACTCCTTCTAGTATTTCCTCAATGAATGGCATAGGAAAGGATTTGTGATGCATGCAACATTCAGCTCCCTATAGTCCACACATATCCTAATCCATCTATCCTTCTTGATACTAATCACCATTGGGCTAACCCATTTTGACTCATCAAGGGGCTTGATAATTCTATATTTCAACATTTTATCAATTTCTTCTTTTACCTTTTCATGCAAATTAGGATTCATCCTATAAGGCCTCTTCCTAACTGGCCATGCACCATCCTTAAGTTTGATCTTCATTTCCCCAAGTGATTCATGCATGCCTTTAAGTTCATGATATCCTCGAGGGAATAAGTCCTAATAATCCTTAAGTAACTCGATGATCTTTGCTACCTCTAATTCTGACCAGTAGTCCCCAATTATGGCCTCCTTAGGCTCAGCCTCCAAACCTATATTCACCTTCTTTGTCTTCATGGGTTCATGGTAGGCACACATCTTTATCTGCATTGTCCAAGACCTCGCACACCCATGTGAATGTGTTCAATATCTAGGTTCTCAACTTCCTCATCATCCACGATGTAGACCATCTTTCCTTTCTCTTTCTCAAGGCAAGCATGCACTCAAGTAGTTTGGAGTCTATTTCTTCTTCCTTTTCAAAACATGCTACCAAACTCTACCTCACCGAATAATTCTTGAATATGCTCTTCTACTTTTGCACTATCTCCCATAGTTAAGCGCTTGAAAAATTTAATGCCTCTGCTACATGGAGGTTGAGTCGAGAAGTAGTCAAATGTCTGGATCATACCTACAGCCAACTCTTTCCAGTTCCTAGTTTCTCTATGTAGTTCTACATATACATACCAAGCACGTGCACATCCTTGGAGCATGGAATATAGTCTATGCACCTAGAGTGAAGGTGGTAATGCTTCTATCCTACTGTCCAGAGTCTCTCACACTATGCTGAATGTGATGTTGAATAGGTCGATCACCATGATAAGTGTAGATTTGCATGTAGGTGCATTGTTCCTTATAAACTTGGTAGACAAAGCTATTCCAATCTCTTCCTAGTTTATAAGATTATCTCTATGGACTACCCACCAGCGCATTGTTGTCCCATCATGTAGTGTATATACTAACATATCCTCCTTGTAACTTTGGATCTACCCACTACGTTTCCATGGCCTTCAGAAAGGTAGAAAGATCTTTTGTCCCTGTATACCAAGGTATTGTGCTTCCTATCCGTCGAATTGAGTGAAATCTATTCATGCTGCAACCACGCTTTTCACCTCGCACCCTACCAATTCATATGTACCATGAGCCCAATTGTCACAAGAAATACTTGTAGTATCACTAATAGAATGAGAATCCTCCCACTTTGTAGAATGCCTTCTTTTGATGGCTCATTGACCTCTGGGTCCTGAATAGCATGTACATAGACTCTGTTCAAATCCTCCTCACTTAGAGGCTCAACATATGGCGTAGACTTCCCATCTATCAAGGGTATCACAACCCTTTCCTCCTTGTTTTCAAAGCTGATATATCCCTTATTGAATCTCAAGTCAACATTATTTGCATAACACCAAGGGCATCCAAGCAAGGCTAGAAAATTGTCTGCTTCTGCAAGTGCTAATACCTCAAAATCCCCAGTGAACTTGGCCCCTTGTATAGTTATAGATGCATCTTTCAAAACTCCTATGGGAGTGGCCTTAGTCCGGTTTTCCATGAATAACACATTAGATGATGGCTGCAATGGAGGCCTCCCCATTTGTACCCATGCATCTAATGTCAACACATTACTTCCGCTTGTATCGATCAATATGTTTCTCAAAATCCACCCATCCAACAACATTCAAAGTAATTTCTTTGTCATAGTCAATGCTATCAGGGGGAATATTTACATGTAGAATCTGTCATCCGGTCTCAAGACTTGTGCGCAGAGTGTTCCCTTTCAACCAACTTCCCAATAGTGGAATAATGTTCTCCTGGCGCAACATCTTGCACACCTCCCGCAGATCATCGATATCAGTTTGAACTATCTCTGAGGATTTCTTCTACTCCTTTAGGTACTGTATCTCACCCTAAAGATTCCTTAGCACTTCCATGGTATCTGGTAAACTTCCTTTTGATGAGAAGGATCTAGGTACCTCACGTGTAAAACCTCCTCCTTGGTGATCGTAGGTTTCTGGTGCAATGCCTCTCACGCGCGCACGCTTTCATGCATGTAGTAAACTTCACCGTCAATGCCTCAGGCCCTTCTATTATCTTGGGCATCCATTGATCTCCTACCGTGTGTTGGATTCTAACCATCCTAGTGCCTTTGTTTTCTTGCTTATGCTACTTGCTCAAATGCTCATATAAGTTTGGGCACTCTTCATAGCTATGGTTCTTCCCATATAAAGAACATGCATTATTTTGAGGACATTCGCACTGTAGTGGTCAGGAGATCCACATGTATAACATGTTCCATGAGGAAACTCTCCTCTTCCTCCACCTCGGCCTCATCCTCCATATCCACCACGATATCCATGTCCCCTTCCACGACCTCCTTCAAAACACCCCTCATTCTGTCATAGCATTTGATTATGATCCCGATCCTGGTGCTCATTCCTACCCTTATAATTATCTGTTATACATGTTTTTCATACTCCAATGTCTATGGCATCCTGGATCTGACCAATCAACTGAAAATCCTCAGTATCATGGGTCGTGGACCTATAAATCTTGAAAAAACAAGATACATTCTTCCTTATCACACGCGCATTGTAACAAAGGATAGTGGCTAGCATCATGATTCAAATGGAAAATTTCACAGTCCATCAATAATGAGCATACATATATGAGGGAGGAAACTATCCTTGGTGTGACCTTCCACTTCACAATCTGTACACCAAATTCCTGAGTGTGTTTCATGGGCTGAATTTGCTGGAACTTCTCTAACTGCTTAGCCATAGCTGCGATTTGTGCCTCTAGGAATGGACTGACTCCAGTGTCAATGCTCCCAACTACCTCAGCACGCAAAGTTGCTTCCAGTGCTTCATGTGGATCCATGTATGTCTTATGTGACAACGCCCTCCTAAAAGGTGTAATCAATCCTCCAATGAACCATTGTGCATGTTGGCTAGCGTGGATATCATAAGACAACTTAGATAGAAGTGTCTTAAAATGAGCATCATACTCATGTACACTCTCAGTAGTGCCTTGCTTGATATCTTTGAGTGCACTTATACTCTTCTACTCAAACTTAGGGATATGGAACTCTTTCAAGAAAGCATCCCTCAGTGTTGCATAATCCATGCAAGTTTGATCAGGGTCAAACTTCCTATACCAGCTGTGCATGCGCCCCTGTAATGTAGTAGTGAATTGACTTGCCTTTCTCTCAACATCTATAATCCCTTTAGCACGCCACAATATTTCACACATATGCACATGTTTGGCAACATCCTCTATACCTCTATACTCTGGGAGATGAAGAGACATCTCCATATAGATATTTTGTGGTTGTTGTGGACCTTGACCACCTAATCCAGAACCTCTTATGTTCCCTCTGCCTCCAGAACCACTAGATCCACCAAAACTAGAACCACCTATACCTCTCTGATCCACCACCTATAGTTGGAATAGGGCATGTAGATGTACTCCCATGTGCTCCGATAGTAGTACTATACAAAACCCCTATAGTCTGTGAAGCAGTTCCACTTCCAGAGGTGAGTCCAATATTCTACACGCTTACATTCTATGTGGATGATGTGCCCAAGAATGCTCCTCCAAATGACATTGAAGTCATCTATCCTACCATTGATGTACTTGATCCCTAACTTACTCCTGCTTTCCTACTTCCCAAGTTAGTTTTCTAGTTACTTGTCATACTAGATACTGAAAAACCAAGCGCAAAGGCTAGGTCACCAAGTGGATTAAGATGTGCACTGTGGCCCAAGTAGTCTCTGTTGGCACACTTCCATGTGAGGCCGAGAAGGGATCTCTGTCATGCTTTCCAAGATGGGGGAGTTCTTGATGCTCTGGCTCCACGTCTTCTACGTGAGCCATAAATCCTTCACGAGCCAGCTCTCTCCTCAACGCCATACTTTCTATAATGGAATATTGCTTCTCTATTTCCCTCTCGCACGCCTCATTATACTTAAGTCACCTTTCCTCTCTCTTATTTTTCTACCTGCTAGGTCTGCCATCTTAATACCAAACCTGTTCCTGCCTTCACGTACGTGAAGTTTAGCTAGCCATCGGTTTACTCTCCAGGTTCAAGGTTACCATTAAGATCTTGATCGCTAATGGAATACCATGCAAATATGTTCCTCTTGGATATAGTAAAAACTAGAATTCAGCTACCTCTTGGCAAGATTACGTCAAAATTGAATATTCTAGAATATAACTATTTAGAACACCATGAAACCACGTATCCATGGCATGAGTCTAGTCTCAGATCGATCATCATCATAAAGGGCCTTGAAATTCTTCTTATGTCCAGATACAAGTGCACAATACCTCCAATTCCACTGAGATGCATAAGCAGTAAGCCACTCGTATATTTCTACTGGAAAGATAGTGAAAAATCTCTCATATAAACTTTCATACAAGTTATGTTCTACCCAAGTACATGCGTTAAACTCAGATCCACTGCTGAACCCTCATGCATATTCTTCCTCCAGATCATGTATCCATTCCTCAATACTTGCGAGATTTAAATGGTACGTCTTCATCATGGACCATCCTAAAAAAAACTAAAAAAGAGGTCCTGGCAATGGAACCAATGATGCAGCCTAGAATTTGTAAGATAACACCCTAGTCATGCTGACACATCACTCAGCCTAGACTGAGCACTCACCCGAAGTGCACAAAGGTACCAGGTCCCTCTTTAGGGTTGTTGTAACAGGATGTTAACATGATGAAGACAAAAACATATAGATTCATAACTAATCCATCATTCTACAATGCATGCTACCCACAAATCTCTATGAAAGAACAAGCTTAAATAGTAATCATCATTGAATTAATAACATGCACTACTCAATTACACAGAATGACACTTAGATTCAGCCAATATCTTCCATCTATTAATAAATATAGAAGCTCCTTACAGTATTGTCAATTTATATCAAGGCACATATGGATCTGATACACACATACACCACTCTCTGTGATACATATCATTCTTCTATATTATGCACCTAACATCATATATATAGGGTGGGGACTTTCCCTTCACCACTTAACTATTCTAGAAATAGGTCGCATGCTATTGATAGCCACATGTCGTTTACAATTATAACCACACATGTAAGTGCGCTATCTATAGTCCTCTTGCAGTTAACTGAAGTGTCAATTTTATTATTAGCTCGTCTCCATGCATAGACACTTTGAACCGCTTATCCAAATATAGATAGTGCATGGCACGCATGTCTCTACTTCATTGGTGTGTTATGCACGCCATCTTCTAAAAATAGATCTTCATGCCAATCGATACCCCTCCTCCCCAATCATCTAATGAATTCTCTATCCCCGCTACCCACATATCGACTATTGATTCCTTATAAGGTGATTTTCAATTCCTCAATCTAGGGAGTACCACCTATACAATATCAACACATTCCTCACTCTGCAAGAGTATGGAAAACTACACCAGCACCCTCGTTATGACTACTGCATAGGCGAGGTTTTCCCTTATGGTCCTCCCCACCTTCATACTAACCTAACATATGGGGGACTTGACACTACCACCTATTCACCCAAACCTCCATCCCAAACATGATCATTTTCATCTGATCTCCAATCCCTTACTAACCGCCACTTCACCCACACTTTCCTTCATACTGCGCATGGAAAGGCTTTGGCTTCGGGGCCATCATACTGTCATTTTGTGTACCACCCATAAACACAACGATCATAGTGGTATTATCTTTGCCACACCACCTCCTAAGAAGGCCTGCATCAACCTCATTGAGGAAGACAAACCTTCTTCACCCCATTCACCAATGTTACCACCTTCACCCACGGAGTCCATAGATCCCAAATCTATTCCTCCTAAAAAAAAAAATTCATAAACATGATTTCCCTAGGACCTCTGACCTATCAATGCGATGATGAGGCTCCCTCTTCTATTCCCTTCATGTATCCTGATATGATCAATGATGATACACCTTCTATTAACATCGTTCAATGTCAGGATGATGAGTCTATCCTCACCTACCTTGGTGCGGAACAGTCCTATATTCATCAGTAGTTACCTTCTATGACGCAAACCATATTGAATGAATCGGTCATCGAAATCAACATTAATAATCAGGATGACCCACACATTCTAAAGATAAGCCAATATTTAGATGCTAATGAACATGAAGATTTTACTTCTTTCCTCCGAGACCATAGCATTGTTTTTGTTTGGTCCTATGCTGATATGCCTAGTATTGACCCAAACATTGTGGTCCACAATATCGTAACCATTCTTGATACCAAGCCCATAAAATAGAAGCTGTGAAAAATGCATCCTCACCTTGCTCTTCTTGTCAAAGAAGAACTTCAGTGCCTTCTCTCGGTTTCCTTTATCCTACCCATTGACTATCTCGGTGGATTTATAATATTGTTCCTATCACGAAATTAAAAGGGGGACTCCGCATTTACACACTGATTTCCATGACCTCAACTTAGCTTGGCCCAAAGATGATTTTCCTCTACCAGGAATTGACCAACTAGATGATCTCACTGCTGGCCATGAGATGCTATCACTCATGGAGGTTTCTCAAGTTATAATAAAATATTACTCACTCCATAGGATAAACACAAAACTTCCTTCATCACTCCTTAGGGACATGTCGACACTAAAATTTTCCTCCGTAATTTCTATTTCATTAATGTATGATGTTGTTAAGTATAATTAGTAGTAGCGTCTGATAGAAGATAACGGCGCCACAAGACGGTGCCGCCAATAATGTGGAGTACGGTAACAGTCAAAGTACAATAGGAATGTTGTAAAAAGTAAATATTTGTCGTAAGTGGTCCGGTAATGTTAAAATGTCAAAGTTTGGGTAATTAGAGAAGTAGGGTCTACGTGATTAGGAATTAGAAATATTATATTGGTAATAAGGACAAGGAGTGAGGTCATAAATATTTTGTGTATTTTATTTGTAAAAAGTCTAAAAATGTGGAACCCATGTAAAATGATAAGGTTTATCTTATCTTAACAGATAAGCCTACATGTACAGATAAGAGTTAAGGTATGGAATATGATTCGTCGAGGGATTTCTTATCCTATCTTAGAGATAAGATGGATAAGCTGGAAGTTCTATAAATAGAGGCTACCCCCTCATTTAGGATAGAAAGAAGTAGTGAGAAATATTGTAGGCGTGTGTATGAAGGAAGCCATCGAGTTAAAGGTGTGTTGAAGAAGCCATCAAGAGGTGTAATTGTAAAGTTTCTCCCATAGTCTTGTTGAAGTACCTCATGGGTGAGATTGTAACAATTTCATGTTAATATTATTATTTCCTTTGATATTTCTGATTTGTCATCATTCCGTCTTATCATACTTGATGGTATTCTTGTGTTATGTTGTTGTTCTGTTTCCAGTTACATCCACCAAACTAAAGGTCATGCATTAGTAAATAATCATAAAGCACGAGGAGTTCCCTGGTGAATAATTATCATAGTGCCGGATTTGGTGATGACATTTTGGTTCCGTTGCCGGGACCATTCCTCGTTGGTGGATTTTCTGGAGAGATATTCCCACTTAGTCAAAAATCAATTGGAGGGTAACCTTGTTTTTACTGTGCATAGTAGTTACCATGGTAAAGTCATTTTTACCGTGAATAGTAGTTACCATGTTAAAGTCATTTTTGCCATGAATAGTAGTTACCTTGGTAAAGTCCTTTTTGCTGGGAATAGTAATTACCACAGTAAAGTCACTTTTTACCGTGAATAGTATTTACCGCAGTAACTTCACTTTTTATCGTGAATAGTGTTTACCACAGTAAAATCAGTTTTTACCGCAGTAAGTCAAGTTTTACCATAGTTTACCGTGGTCATTTCTATAGTAATTCCAATTATTTGTGCACATAAGTCTTGTTGATTGTACTTGTGAGTTGGTATTTCATAGTGGTTACTTTTGAAAATGGGAAAGATTCCTGTTTTTTTTCGATCTAATGAAGATGCTTCTTCTTTCATTCAAGAATTTAAGCGATCTTGTATTTGTAATGGTCTTATAAGAAGGGAACAATGGACTGAATTTTTCCTACCTTTTTGGATGGTTCAAAGACTTAGGTGGTTTGAAACACTAGGTGAAAATGTGAAAAATTCATGGGATTTATTAACTGAAAGTTTTCTTGAAGAATTTGGTGAACAACAGAAATATGCAGATCTCATGATCGAGATCACAAAGCTATCCCAAGGAGAGAAGGAGAAGATAAGGGATTATCATGCTCGTGTTCTAGAGCTAAGGAGGAAGCTCGATGCCCAGATCCGGAAGGAAGGACTAGCGGATGGGTTGATGAATGGCGTGGATAATCTCCTCTGTAAGCACTTCATTCTTGGGATGAAGCCAGAGATCAGACAACGAGTGAAGTATGACCGCCCAGCCACCATTGAACAAGCAAAGGAGATTGCAAGAAGGCAAGAAGAAAGCATGGAAGAGGAGCCCAAAGAAATTGTTGCTAAAGTAGAGCCTACACCAACACCTTTGGTCCAGAATCCACAACCACTCCCGGTGAGCACAAATATTTCTCCTAGTACATCTACTGAGTATGAAGATCTGCTCAAAAAGATGGGTCAGTTAACTATTAATCTTCTTCAAGGAAAGGAATTTAGTTCTCAGGGAGGAGATAGAGGTCCAAAAAGAAATATTTCTGAAGTTGTTTGTTATGGTTGTCATAAAAAGGGTCATTATAAGTATAATTGTCCAGATAGAGCTTCTACATCTGGTAAAGGAGATAATGATAAAGGAAAAGCACCTGTGAATTCTTTTGATGTAGTAGATAAGAGCAGAAATAATGAAGTAGATGTGTTTGTAACAAAAAAAAGAAAGAAAAAAAAAGATAATCAAGATGGAAATGATCCTAAGAAGATGAAAGCGAAACTAGTAAGAAACATAGGAGAAGAAAGTTGGGTGTGCGGGATTTTCGATTTCACGGGGCAAGGACCATACTCCATCTTGGAAGATCTGTCCAAAAGGCCTGCAAATATTACATATGGTCAACTCTTGGCTATGTCTTCTGAGAAGAGGCGGGAGTTACGAGGTGGACTCAATGCTCGAAGAAGGAAGGAGGTTGAGGTCCCCTGTTTTGGAGGCAGGCGGCGGATCCCTATGCTCCACAAGTGAGGTATTATGTAATGGTATTTCAATTCATGATGTCTTAGTTGATGGAGGTGCTGCAATTAATGTAATGACCGAGTCTGTAATGAATATGTTGGGTTTAAAAATTGATCGCCCTTCAACACTTATGTTAAGGTCATTAAATAAAGGAAAAACTAAACCAAGAAGGTGTAGTTTCAAATGTGGCAATATCGTTATGGGTGTGGTATGTGTGGTAGACTTTCAGGTGATGAAAAATGGTACTGTTGCGTACCCAATGCTTCTGGGAAGACCATGGCTAAGGAGAGTTCATGCAAGAAACTACTGGAATGAAGGTTTCATGACACTTGGACGTGGTAGAGAGAGGGTGAAGATAAATGTGATCCTCGACATCATAAGGCGTAACACAGTGGATTCAAGTGATGAAACTGATGATTGGACATCCTCTCGATTACTCTAGTACCGGTGAAGTGGACACCGAAGATGAAGAAAGTGAAGTTTGATGTTTCGGTCATGGATATCCTTCCAGTCACACCAACTCATGACCCCATAAAATTATCTGAAGAAGAAGTTGATGATCGTCTCCAACAAATAAAGATTGGTGATCTTTGTGATGGAGAGTGAGAAGGAATCCTACCTCCGGCTCTTTCGAAGGTACATACACCTATTCACTTTTGATTACAAGGAACTCCGTCAAGTAAGTTGGGTAGAACATTCTATTGAGCTGGTAGATGGTGCTAAGCCCATAAAGCAAATGCCATATAGAATGAATCCTAATTTTTCCAAGACTGTAAAAGAAGAAATAGATAAGTTGCTTGATGCAGGATTCATTTGTCTTTGTGGAGAATTCATAATGGGTTTCTCCCATTGTGATCTCAATAAAAAAGAATGGGAAGCTACGCATTTGTGTTGATTACAGGAAGCTCAATAAGGCAACAAAGAAGGATCATTACCCTCTTCCATTTTCAGATCAGATCTTGGACAAAGTAGCTGGCCAGGAGTGCTATAGTTTTGCTGATGGATATAGCGGCTACAACCAAGTTCGTATAGCAGAGAAAGATCAGCTGAAGACCACGTTCACCACTCCTTGGGGAACATTTGCTTATAGAGTTATGCCTTTTGGGTTGTGTAATGCTCCGGAAACATTCCAGCGTTTGATGAATAGGGTGTTCGAACCCTACATTGGGACCTTCATCAGAGTATTTCTGGATGATTTTTGCATCTATGGGAGCAAGTTGGACCACCTGCACCAAATGGAGACAACATTTCAAAGGTTAGATGAAGCACAAGCCTCACTAAACCCTACAAAGTGTGTCTTTGGATGTTCTAAAGGCGTTTTGTTAGGGCATGTTGTATCCAGAGATGGTATTGGTACTGATCCTGATAAAGTTTCAAAAATCAAAGATTTACCATTTCCTCTTAATAGAAGTAAGTTGAGATCATTTTTAGGCCATGTGGGTTACTATAGAAGGTTCATCAAGAATTTCTCAAAGATTGCACAGCCACTAACCCAGTTCTTGAAGAAGGATGTTACTTATGAACCAGGAAATAAGGCGCATGAAGCTTTTGGACAACTGAAGGAAGCCCTGGTGTCTTCACCTATTTTGAAGAATCCAGATTGGAGCAAGCCATTCATTGTGTACACTGATGCCTCAGATACAGCACTAGGAAGTACTTTGAGCCAAAAGGATGAAAATGGGAATGATCATCCAATTTACTTTGGGAGCAGACAAATGAGCAGTGCTGAGGTAAATTATACCGTAACTGAAAAAGAGGCTCTGGCTATCATTTTTGTTGTAAAGAAGTTTAGAAATTACTTGCTAGGGCAAAAATTTCTAGTTGTAACAGATCATCAGGCTCTAAAATATATTGTAAATAAGCCTAACCCATCAGGGAGGATAGCAAGATGGATAATTTTGCTACAAGAATTTGAATTTGATATTATAGATAGGCCAGGAAAGAAGCATGTCAATGCAGATGCACTCTCTCGAGCCTATGATGGTTTAGGATCATCTTGTGATGATGATGATTTCCCCGATGCAGCCTTGTTATCCTTGAGACAATCCTAGTGAATACATAAATATTTGGAATTATCTGAATGAATTCAAGTTTCCTGATGGTGCCAATGCAAAGACTAAGAGAAAGATTACTCAAGCCAGTCGTCCATATTCTATTCTGCATGGATTATTATTTCGAATAGGACACGATGGACCAGTACAGAGAGGCGATTGGACGTGAACAAGGGAAGGAACTGCTAGAAGAATTCCACAATGGTACATGTGGAGGGCACTTCTCTGGACAACTTACAGCAAGAAGGATCTTGGATGCAGGTTATCACTGGCCCACTCTTTTTAAAGATTGTTATAATTATTGTAAGACATGTGATATTTGTCAAACACATGGTAACCGTAAGACTTCATCAGCTCCATTATGTCCTATTCTTCCCCTTGGTCCCTTTGAAAAGTGGGGAATAGACATTGTAGGTCCACTTCCAACTACATCACGCCAAAATAAGTATATTGTAGTTGCCACAGATTATTTAACCAAGTGGGTTGAAGCTAGGCCATTGAAAACAACTTCCATGGATGAAGTGGCAAGGTTCATGTATGAACGCATTGTCACTAGATTTGGTTGCCCATTAGAAATTGTAACAGATCAAGGAAGCCACTTCATTAATGAGGTGGTAGAAGCCCTAGTCAATAAATTTTCTATTAAGCACAGGAAGGCAACAACATACAAGCCAAGCACAAATGGACAGGTGGAACGAACAAATTTTGTGTTGTGTCAAATTCTAGCAAAAGATGCAGCCTTGCAGGTACATAAATGGGATAAAAGGATTCATGCAGCATTGTGGGCATATAGGGCAACATCAAAGTCAGCAACAGGATACTCCCCATTTCAGTTGGCCTATGGCATTGATCCAGTTCTTCCTATTGAGTTTGATATTCCCACTGTGAGAGTTATGAAAAATGAAAGGATGGATGAAAGTGATTCAGTAAAAGAAAGGTTGGTACATCTTCATTTACTGGAGGAAATGAGAGAAATAACAAAGGATACAAGCCATAAGAAGAAAATGAAGCAGAAGGAATACTTTGATCAAAAGATCCGGTGGTCTCCATTTCATGTGAATGACTTGGTTCTAGTATATGATTCCAGATACAAAAAAAGAAGACAGAGAAAATTTCTTCCAAAATGGATGGGGCCCTACAAAATAGTAGTTGTGCATGAAAATGGTACGTACCGACTGGAGGAATTGGATGGCACTCCCATTACGAAATGGGTCAACCACGACAAGTTGAAGATTTTCCAAGCACCAGAATAGTCTACTCCGAGGATGGAGTAGAAGCTAGGAAGGGGGAAGATGTCGACACTAAAATTTTCCTCCGTAATTTCTATTTCATTAATGTATGATGTTGTTAAGTATAATTAGTAGTAGCGTCTGATAGAAGATAACGGCGCCACAAGATGCAGTGCCGCCAATAATGTGGAGTACGGTAATAGTCAAAGTACAATAGGAATGTTGTAAAAAGTAAATATTTGTCGTAAGTGGTCCGGTAATGTTAAAATGTCAAAGTTTGGGTAATTAGAGAAGTAGGGTCTACGTGATTAGGAATTAGAAATATTATATTGGTAATAAGGACAAGGAGTGAGGTCATAAATATTTTGTGTATTTTATTTGTAAAAAGTCTAAAAATGTGGAACCCATGTAAAATGATAAGGTTTATCTTATCTTAACAGATAAGCCTACATGTACAGATAAGAGTTAAGGTATGGAATATGATTCGTCGGAGTGGATTTCTTATCCTATCTTAGAGATAAGATGGATAAGCCTGGAAGTTCTATAAATAGAGAGGCTACCCCCCTCATTTAGCATAGAAAGAAGTAGTGAGAAATATTGTAGGAAGTGTACGAAGGAAGCCATCAGTTAAAGGTGTGTTGAAGAAGCCATCAAGAGGTGTAATTGTAAAGTTTCTCCCATAGTCTTGTTGAAGTACCTCATGGGTGAGATTGTAACAATTTCATGTTAATATTATTATTTCCTTTGATATTTCTGATTTGTCATCATTCCGTCTTATCATACTCGATGGTATTCTTGTGTTATGTTGTTGTTCTCGTTTCCATTACATCCACCAAACTAAAGGTCTTTAGTAAATAATCATAGCACGAGGAGTTCCTGAAGAATTATCATAGTGCCGGATTGGTGATGACAGAGACATTCTGCTGTCGAGTCATGCCTTTTGGCCTTAAAACGTTTTTGCCCACATATTATCAAGCCATAACTTATATCTTCCATGACATCATGCATCACATATTGGAAGATTACGTAGATGACCTTCTTGCCAAATCCAAATATCGGTCTAAACACTTGACAGTCCTTAAGGTCATCTTTGACCACCTCATCAAGTATTGTGTTCACCTTCAACCTAAGAAGTTTGTCTTTGCGGTACTTATAGGAAACTCCTTGGTTTCATTGTTTCTTTACGTGGCATAGAATTTGATCCTGCTAACGTAAAGGTTATTCTATAAATGCCTTCACATACTAATCTTCATCAACTTTGAAGCTTGCAAGGTAAGTTGCAATCTATTCATCATTTTATCTCGCAGCTTTTCTGACCGCTCAACCATTTCATCACCTCCTTAAAAATGTCAAATTTCAAGGACGTAGCTTCTTTAAATGGGATGATGAATGCCGTAAAGCCTTTGATGCCTTGAAACATTTCCACCACTTGACCATTAGTTATGTGACATGCTTGCTCATCATGCCGAACAACATTTCAGAGAGCAAGTGGTTTATTACATAAATGTCATACCCTTTTGAAGCTATGAAAATAGATACACCCATGCTTCGAAAAATCTCCTTAGCCTTAAATTTTGCCACCACCAACCTTCATCATTACATGCTTGCTCAACCACAAAGAGCACCTTTGTCATCACTAACACCCATGCTGAAAAAATCTCCTTACATTACATGTTACACCAAAAACCTATCACTAACAACACCTCTTACATTACATGTACACACTACATGTTGTCTCATGTCTTCTTCTCACAGACCTCAACCTCGAATTCATTCATCAAAAATCCATCAAAGGCCAAACCATCGCTGACCAACTAGCAGACGCACCTCTTTTCTAGGAATCAACCCTCTAACTTCGATTTTCTGGATGAATCCATAGCTAACCTCTCCTTAGATGATGCCACTTACCAAATGACCCTCTTCTTCGATGGTTCTAAGTGTCAGCATGGGGGTGGTGCTGGTGTTATCCTCATTCATATTAACGGTGAACGCATGCCTTTATCTTTCAAACTATATTTTTATTGTACAAATGATATCACCGAATACGAAGCACTTGTATTAGGTCTCCAAGCGCTTATGTTTTAGATGTTAAGTCAATTAATATCTTTTTTGATTCCTAGTGGTTATAAATCAAGTCAATGATATATACCAGTGTCATAATGAAATACTTCAAAAGTATAAGCATCATGTAGATATAATTTTGACTAACTTTGACCGTTATAAACTTCAAAACACTCCATGTTCCACTAAGAAATTTATGGATACCATGGTCTTCTCGATTCCGTATACCCACTTCACCAAATAACTCTAAAATATTTTTTACAATACAAAGGTTACAATCACCCTATTATTTACCTCGTGAGGTCCACTCCATCGAAACCGTTGTACCTGACCCATGTGACCTTTGGTATAAGCAATTTGTAGACTAACTATCCCTTTCCATTCTACCTCTTGATCTCACTCGTAATGGAAAATGTGTCTTTCTTAAAATTTTATCTCACTATGTCATTATGGGTGGTCTCCTTTATAAGGCTTCGACGGTATTCTCTTATGATGCCTTACAAGTCTTGTAATTCCCTATACCATAAAGGAAGTTCACGACAGAATTTGTGGAGGCCACTTTAGTGGTTTAGATATCACTAAATGCATTCTTCATCTTGGCTATTATTGGCCAACCCTAAACCATGACTATTGTGACTATGTCAAACATTGTATGAAATGATAGTAACATGCTAATATTCATCGCACACCTAGTCATGCCTTATAGGTCACACGAGACCTTTGGCCTTTCTCTCAATGGGGTTTGGATCTTGTCGGAGAGATAAATCATCATTCTTCACAGTGCCATCAATGGATTATAACTACTACTGAATATTACACTAAATTGGTAGAATACATTCCCCTCATTTCTAAAAAAGCCAAGAAAATATGTGAATTCATCAACCATCACATCATTTGTCACTTTGGTGTTCCTCACCGCCTCATCACTGATAACGAAAAACAATTCATAAAAAAACCATACAAAATTTGTGTGACGCTTTTGGCATTGAACTCACTTTCACTTCACCTTATTACCCACAAACAAATGGCCAAGTAGAATCAACCAATAAAACCTTAAACAAAATTCTTATGAAAGTAGTTGATGATACTCAGAAGAATTGGCATACACACATTCTTTTCACCTTGTGGGATTATCGCACTATTATTCACACTTCGACTTCGCCACACCTTTTCTATGGTCTACGGTACTGCAGCTATCTTGCCTCTCGAATTCAAGATTCCATCTCTCTACATTTCACTACAAGACATGCTCAATGACGATGATATTCACGAGGACCGTTTAGAGCAACTTGAGTTGTTAGATGAATTATCTCAATGTGTTTTACCATCTCCAAATCTACCAAAAATGTATCAAGCGTGCCTATGAAAAACATGTCACGAACGAACCTTCTAGGTCGGTGACCTCATCCTGAAGGAAAATCAACATGTAACCAAAGAAGAGAAAAGTAAACGGGAAAATTTTCTCCTAATTGGCTTGAACCCTATATTATTACTCATACCTATGGATCAGGTGCTTATCATTTATCTTCACTTGAAGGTAAACCCGAACTCAACCCCTCAATGCCTTGCATCTTAGACCATTTTATTGTTGACATCAAGTCCTATATCACCTTCTGTCTATTGACCGCTTGTCCTTTGAGCACGATTCACCTTCCATGTTACCTCGCTTTTGAGTATCAATGACTAAACAAGAATCATGTGATTACCCGTCACTCAGTAGCCTTATCTTTAATATGAGTACCAAGGGTCTACTCATAGCATGATTCTCATGGATACTTTTCATCTTTTTCAAAGATGGAATCCCATGGTCGTTTGTCACATGAAACCATATCTTTCATAGTTAACCTCTATGTACTATGGTTTTGTCTTCTAAACAAGAACCTCATCTTCCTTTAGAGTATTGTCCATGAATTAAATGTCCAAAAACAAAATAGGATGCAAATCCTTGAGTCAAAATTCCAGCAAAAAGATGACTCCCTCAAAAATGACATCTCTTCTCTCTATCTTGCCACTATAAATAGACTTCTCCCTCGAAGGACAACTATATAAAGTCGTTTAAAAAATGTAATAAAATGTTCAGAAGCTTCCCGAATTGATCAACTTCACGAAGACCTCAAGGAGATAATATAATCATCCCATATAGACTTCC
The DNA here is from genome assembly GCA_018340775.1 of Taxus wallichiana var. yunnanensis. Taxonomy (NCBI): domain Eukaryota; kingdom Viridiplantae; phylum Streptophyta; class Pinopsida; order Cupressales; family Taxaceae; genus Taxus; species Taxus wallichiana. The sequence goes on from CM031241.1 coordinate 146,609,149, forward strand.
CGCATCAATCATTCTATCAAAAACAACACAAACAAATGAAGAAAATGATAAATTTTTGTCATGGACTTGCCTATTTTTGATCATGGGTTTCTTTCCAAGTAAACATGTTGTCATATACTAAAGTTATGCTCAACCACCTATTTTCACCTCATTTTCGTCTCACCCCACTATTCTATTTGCTCAAGGGATTTTCCGCAACTATGACATTTCGTGATCATGTGACTTTCTTCACCTTTAGAATAGTCCATTATGCAACGCCTTTAGGGTCTAACTTTCATAAGCCAATCTTTGGTATGATAGACTCATTAAGGTTCTTATCAACTAGGCGGATCTTTTACCACCTATTACCATTCACTTTCTTCATTACTTATTGATCACCCTTTACAGGACCATACCATCGTCACCTAAATTTAAACAACTCAACCTTGCCTATGACCTCGACTTAGCCATGCCTATGACCTAAACTCAGCCATTCATATGACCTACACTCAATCATACCTAAAACTTACCAACCCATTCCTCTACCTCATCACATTCTTCCCTAGCTTATGGGATAACTACATCAACCTGAGGCCCCTTTTCGCCAGGGCTATATAGGCAACACTCCCGGGCATGGGGCCCTTGGAGGTTAGCTCGACCACTCTTTACCCTAACCTATTTTCCCCATTTTCCTATTCATATTCTATCTTAGTTTCCATTTTCTACAACACTTGGAAATTAATACAAACATACATATCTACCATGTTACCACATCATAAAAACATCTAATCACCATTTCACATTTCCATAATATCACATATTTTGAAAATCTACATATAACTCATCATTTATTTCCCATGTTACCAATAACTTGGACATTAAATCAAAATTAAAAACAAGACTTTGTCATGCCTAAACCAACCTGACTCCATCATGAATAAACCGTCCTAACTCCATCATGCCTAAACCGACCTAACTCCATCATGCCTAAACTAAGCCGACTCCACCATGCCTTAATGACCTAAATCAAACATGCCTAAGCAACCCGACTTCATCATGCCTACATTGACCTAACTCCATCATGCCTAAACCAACCTGACTCCACCATGCCTCAATGACCTGACTCCATTATGCCTAAATCAACCTAACTCCATCATGCCTAAACCGACCTGACTCCATCATGCCTAATCCACCTGGTTTTCACCCATATGCATATAACAATGAAAATTTTACAACATAAACACAACATCATACCATAAATATCACCATCTCTATATAAATCATTCAATCTGTGTGTCCATACATATGTGCACAGAAGCATAATCAATACACGTGCCTCTCATATACAGTCTCAACATCTTTGCACGCAGGTGGTATAATAATAAAAAAATCATAAAAATCTCATGTACATCCTCATTATCTTCGGCATGCAGCCAAGATAAATAAAAATATACAAAAATCTATATCCTGAACATATATGGTGACTAATTATCACCCCACCTAATATTCATGTCGTTATCATCTATCTCCTCCTCTCCCCTTGCCCGGCGCCCTGCCACCATCTCTCTGCCCTCTATGGGTCTAGCCCTCACCTTTCCTTGGCTTGTAGCTAGGTCTGCCCTCAGTGAGATGGTAGCCTCTCCCTAACCATTTCTATGGGCTCGTTGGCCCCATGTACTCTTTGCACTATGTGTGCGAGATCTGGTCCTCTCACTCGAGCCCTATTATACCCCAGTACTCCGCATAGAAGGGACGCTCTATCCTGTATAGCCAAATGATCTTGGTAGTACTGGCCTCATTCCGGCATCCTCGAATCGGCCATCAACATTGTCTCGTGGCGGTGCCATGGGTCCGCAACAACCCGTGAACCCTACCCTTCTATTGGTGGTCTCGGCCCTTATACATATGAGCCTTGCCCTCCTCTCTGTACCATGGTACCCTATCTCGTTGATGCATGTACCATGGGACCCTACCCCGAGCATGAGGTGTTTTCTGTGTTGTGACTGGGCTTGTAAGGTCACAATCTGTGCCTGTGTAGTGGCCAACTTGCCTTGTAACCCTACTACATGTGCTTGTAGGGTGGCTACCTACCCCGTCTCCATCTCCACCCTTTACGGGTGCCTGTCCCTAGGTAATCTAGGCCTATAACGCCACCACTTGTGCCTGTAATGTGGCCTCTTATGCCTCAGACCCTGTCAACTGCCCCTGTAATATTGTGATCTAGGCCTGTAAAGTGGAAACCTACCCCTGTAAAGTATCCCTCGAACTATAAGGGTTGTCAAGTCTGGTTTCCTTGGCCTTAGTGGTGCTTCCCGTAGCTGCGCTGACCACCACTATCTTTATCTATCTGTAACTCCAGCATCATTAATCCACTGGTACACTGCATGTTCCTCCTACCCTATCAACATTGTCGGCTATGGTAAAGGCATATGTCTCTCCACGTCGTCTCTCATGTACTGAGGGAATGGTGGAGGCACATCCTGGGGCAGCCCAAACTACCATCGACGCTATCTATAGGTATCATCTCGTGCTCTCCGACACGCTTCTTGTGTATCCATATGAGAAGTTGCAGCTCGTCCAACTCTACTACCATCTGCATGTAGGAAGGTAATCCCACATACAACCTCCAAATAATGTCCACTCTGGAAAACCCCTCTAATATACGCCGGTAGTATGCTACATTGTGTGTAGCCCAGGAAGCCCTACACTCTCCAACAACAAGCATCGAATACTTGTAGCCAACTTGAGAAAATCCCACCACGAATGCATCCAGTTGGGGCATACCAACTGGACGCACACATATGATGTGCTCGTATGCTAGGCAGTGAAGAAGAAAGGTACATCACAAACTGAACCTCCATAACCACCCGTAGGCCCATAACTCCTTTTATAACTGCACCAATTATGCTAGTGCCTAAGAAAAATGGGTCCTATCCTCCATCATGTCATGGAGAACTCCCATCAACGCCCATGGGAATCTCCCACCCTCTGCATCTGGCAGCGCAAAATAACACACTACCTCTATGATCAGGACCACTAACCTCATCTCCTCAGGATGGGCCGCATACATGTCTCTAGAGCTCAGGCTCACACTATGGAACCTCATCTATGCCATCCCCTCTCTAAACACCGTCAACATCAACTCCTCTTATGCCTCTGAAGAAATAGAGTAAACCTACGTCTCCACTATCGGTAACCACAAGATCATGTACATGTCCTATAGGGTGATTGTGATCTCACCCGTCGAAGATGAAATGTGTTGATCGCTAAATCCCATCAATCGATGAGTGTGACCACCAAGCTCAGCTCTCCCGAGCTATGTGCATGTATCGTCTCGACCCTAATAAGTTTGACATCTATAACATGTTTCCACTCCTCTGTCGTCACACTCCCTCGTACCACCGATAACATTGGTGGTACCTGTCTCTCATCTAAAGATGGTCCCTAGCTTGCACCCAACAAACCACACCATTATTAAATCTTGACCATACCTAACATATCACTTACCCGACTAACTTATTCCTAACATTCTTATTATTTATTTCCCCGCAACCCTAACAACCTACCCCTTTCCCCCATCCCACATTCCCACCCCTTAACTTGTAGCATATATACCTTTTACCCTACCTATTCTCACCACACTTGCCTTTACACCTCATTGACTATCTTTCCCTCCCACCATAACCCTTTCTTGATCTATTTTTTCTCTTTTCCTTTCTCAAATGTCGACCAACATCAGTCCATCATGACTGACATCGGTCACCGTTGTTTGACCGATGCCAGCTATGTCCGACCGATGTTAACCACCCTTGATGGACATTGGTCTCTATCGCATTTCCAAAACCCAAAACCCCCACCATTTCCCAAAAACAACATTGAAAAAAACCCTAACTACCTACCAATCTCTACCCAAACCTAACATAAACTCATTCCCACCCCTATTTACCCTACATGGGACCTCCCCTTCCCTCATTACCTCAATATTAACCCTAAATTCAAAATCAACCCCCACCCAACACAATTTAACCCAACCTGATTTCCATACCTTGTTTTAAAACATAAATGCATAGATAGGGCGAGATCCTACCTCATCTTGATGTCGTCTACATAGTGTCACATTTGGCCATTGTACCGGTGGCCCACCCAAGCCCTCTCCTACCTTTGTCCTACCCCAATCCACCCCTCACCTCCAACCAATCACAATCGACCACACCAATCTCGTGGACCCGTCTACTAGCTCCCCCGTCAAAAATCGTAATTTCCACCTCACCTGCACAATGCCTTGTCCTTCTCTCTCGTAAAGGTACAAAAGGTCAAACGACTCTGTCATTTTTTCCAAAGTCACATATTTTTATTTTATAAACCCAACCCGACTTAACCGACGCCGGTCATATTTGTGCCCTCGGAACCGATATTGATCACCCTATAACCGGCATCGATCAACCCTTATAACTATTTTTCATTGCTAAGCTTCCTTTTTCCTGCAACCATTAGTGATCACACACCTTTTAACATTCTAGACACCTATGGAGCCATACTTATGAGCCCACACCACCTATACCTTGGGATTTGTTATTTCACCTGTACCTTGGCCTTACCCATGTCATGACCCATTTTACCTGAACCTGACCTACTTTGTGTGACCATTGACACTATGTACTCATTATACCTTGCGATGTTATTACCTATGTTTTTTTAGCCCACCAACCATACCTTTCCTATTGTCGTGCCATTTATCCCTACCAAACGTTTGGTGTATCGAAACATACCTAAACGCTTCTCACCTAACCTACGTTATGTTTTCGACCATATCTTATCCCTTGGATACTTGAATCACTTCACCCTTGTTTGGATAAACATATCGACCTTGGACGATGTATATTTTTCATGCTCTTCAACCTAGTACCGTGTTACAATCTATACGTGTGCGTGTATTTGATTGTCATTACCCATGACCCAATTTTGACCCTAGCCTATTACATATTATCGGAATTGACCATCACCCTTTCCCATACTACTCATACCCTTAACCATCTATCTTCACCAACTACATATTTATCAAACCACTCATCAATTTTGTATTACACCTCATCGGTGCCTAGTTTGAGGGGGATCACCTTCACCCACACATGCAGCAATCAATTCTTATTTTTGTTAGCGTTTCTTACCAATACAAGCTATTCAACAAAAAGGGGAAAATTTTTGACACCAAAATTGGGTCACACTCCCCTTGGTCCCTTTTTAAATATCCAACTTAAACATATTCACCTAACCATGACCCTTGTACCCCACATTAATATTAGTTTAACTATTTATAATTAAAGTAATACTCATCCTCACTTCATTCATTAATTAATTACCTTAATTAAAACTAATTTCCACCTCACCTAGACACCTCATCCCACCCCATCACCTAGAAACCTCATCACAAACCTATTTTTAGCATATTTCCCCTTTACTAGGACTCAAAATTCACTCACCATAACTAACTAAGACTTAGTTCTACCTACCTTAATTAACTAAGACTTAGTTCAACCCTAAAATCACATGCCTATTCTTCCTATAACCATATTCCTAGTTATCTAAGCACAAAATCCCATTTTTATCTGCAAGAATAAGTAGACATAGCCAAAAAGATTACCAAGATCTGTCATTTTTAGTAAACCTAGGATTTCTGCCTTAACCGACGCTGGTCAACCCTAAACCGACACCGGTCACCCTAAACCATCGTTGGTTACCATATATTCACTTTGGTAACCTTGTTTGATAGGTTGGCCACATTCTCAAGTTTTTAGAACGAAGGAGATCTGCATGCAAGCAAGAACCAGATCCCTTTCACACATCCAGATAGCCATATCCAGCACCAAGATGATCCAAAGGTATTTGCATGCACTGTAGCATTCCAGGAAGCACTGTCACAACACTGAGCACCATTCCATAGATGAACCATCACCATCATCCAGCCATAAAATCTGCAATAGCCACTAAGTGTATCTCTAACCTAGATCATTTCATACTTATTCAGATTATAAAGTTTCTTCATCTCTATTTATCAAAATCTATTTGCATTTTTCGTCCCACCCTTGTTACCTTCTTGTGGATCCAAATGCCATTCCATCACCCAAAATCATTTAATCACCTATACTTGATTCCTGAATACCTCTGAGTACCCCCAACACCGTTGCAAACCTAGCCATTTTCCTCACACCCATGGTCTTACCCGAAAAGTTCTCAAAACCCAGTTTATTGAATTTCTATTATCCCACCTTAACGTCGGTGGTTCCTCTTAACCATCGTTGGTCATACCTCACCGACATTGGTCTCTGTATTTGGTAATCCTACCAATAACAGAAACCTAATAACCTGCACCCAAGAAATTCAAGCCACCCAGAATCGTACCCTGACCTATTCCAAAGACCTTGACTACTTACCCTACTTCCAGATCTGATCATAACCTAGCTTGTTATATTAGATGTGCTTATTATATTTGGATGAGATACCTAAATCACATCAGCTACAATAGGATTTTATTTATCTATGTTATCTCTTGCATTAAATTGTATTAAATAGTGGGTTGACAACCATCAAGGAAGTATCATACTTCCCGAATCTAGCACACGCTAGGTAGCCCACTGACATATATTGTTTAACTCTCTTTTGTGGTATTTTTTTGTTTCAGGTAGTTCCTCCTAGCCAAAAGGAAGCTATCACAGTTAGCATTGGATCAAGAAGTCAGAACGCATGCACGACCTCCAACCGACCATCGCAATAAGTATTCCTCCTTGACCCATCACCTTATTTGTTTCGTCAAATCCATAAAGAAATTGATGAAACGACATGAGCAATATTGTGTGAAGTGATTCAATAAGTGTTAATAAGTGAAGGTTGTGGAGATGTAGGATCAACAACAATGTCCCCCTTATAGAAAAGGTCTTGAATGATTTTACATAGTTGGGTACATGATTCAGTGGAATGACTGTCAATATGGTAATAGGAACATGTGTCATGGGAGGAACACCGTAATGTCGAGGGTGGTTTGAGAGGGAGAGTGATGAGATTGGCGTCAAACAAATTTTAGAGAATTGAAGAAAGCTACTTGGTAAATGGAGTGAGTGTGTGAGGGGCTTGAATGAAGCTATGAACATTAGGAGAATGTAAAGAACACAAAGATGTGGGTCTATAAGGTGATGAGATATGCAAAGGATCTAATTGGATGAAATTGTGAACAGGGGAGTATATCACCTCAAATATAAACCCTAAAATTATGTTTATATCCTTTATCAGACCTTGGAGTTTCAATTCAGGCCTTTCAAAAGTTTGGAAATCCCTGAAAAAAAAAAATTCATTAAAATCCTAGGTAAGGTTTAAACATGGTATCAGAAATATATAATGGATTTTTTGAAGTAAAATTCAATTTCAATAGCTAAACTTTTGTGATAAGGCTTGTGTTAGTGCAAATCTATAGCACCCCCTAAATGACATTTAGATCTGCAGTTCAGAATTGGATCATTTAGTGTGATTGTACAACATTGAGTATTCTCCAAGGTGTGGGACCTTGCAAGGTGTGAAAAATCTCTAGATTGAAGTTGGTTCTTACTCCTATGTTTAGGTGTATGCATGAATTTTCGTGAGGTTTAATACTAAATCCTACTCTAAATTTCAAGGAGACAGAGATAAAGGATGCAAAAAAATAAAACGAAGTAAAAATGGTGATACACCAAAGGAGTGATGAACTTCTATCTTGCAAATAAACACAAATCATATAAATGTAACACCAAGCATGCACAGATTGCCAGAATGAAATGAAAGACCAGAAAACAATAATAAACACATGAGAGCATTGGGGGATCATTCACAAAACATGCATTACAATTTCCCAAATTTGTTACAATGCATTACATTGGCAGAAAGGCAAAAATGTGTCATAGGCTCCATGGAAGGTTTGAAACTCCTCAAATTCACATGCCAAGGGGAAGAGGGGAGTCTGCAAGAAACAAAACATTCAAACCTTTGAAAAATGACCCCTATAGCGTATAAAACCAAGAAAATTGAGCGGGAGATTGTAAGATTTCCAAAATCCGCATTCAACCACTAACAGAGTATTACATTTGATTACAAATTGATGGGATCGATAAAAAAACTCAAATCCCCATGTATTTTTCTTCACAGAGCAAGAAGAGAAGTCAAAATCCATTAATTTTGGTGGTTGGGAGCGTTCTGTGTTTTTTCCCGTGCCAGAGGCATTTCTTCATTTTTCTCCCATGAAACTCCACCAAAAATCAAAATTTAATAGACTATTATGTAGATAATTTCAATAGCTTTCCAACGACACCAAAATCAAGAAAAACCAAGCTCTGGTTCGAAAGATATGGCCCTCTGAAGATTTGGGGAAAAACTGGCAAAATTAGGGCAAAAATGGGTTTGCAGGCCGAAATTTGAATTTTTCCCCTTTTTCAATTTTGGGAAAAAATCCCCAAAAAGCTCCACCAGCCCGACCTCCGCTGACACGTGGCATGCTCTGGTTGCTCCACGGGCTCAAACAGACATTTTACCCCTTTTTTGAATTTGGAAAATTTTCTAAAATTACTCTACGCCCCCGCCACTCTGGGACACATGTCACCACCTGGCTTCTCAACGAGCTTTCACTTCATTTTTTACCTTTGCGTTGTTGACCACTTTGTTTAAAATTCCAAGAGCCCTCCACCGCTCCGATCCCCACCTCCAATAGGACACGTGGCGGCATTTTATTGCTCGGTGGGCTCTCGCTGATTTTCCTTTGACACCTTTGATCCCTTTGCCAGAACCCGAAGTTATCCCACCGCTCCAACCTCCCGCCTGCCACATGGCACCTTCTCATCTCCTTGCGGGCTTTCGGGCTGAAATCTTCCCTTTGTGCCAATTGACCAAAGCACTAAAACTCTAACTTCCCCGATGCTCGCTGCTCCGCGATGACACGTGTCATCGTCTTATTGGTTGCGGGCCTCCCCAGGGAAAATTTCCCCCAAAAACTCCACCGAGCCATAATTTGCAAAATACAAGGATTTAGGAGGAAATTTTTACCTTTCTGGAAAGGTGAGATAATTATCTATCAGATGAAGCCATACCCAAAAACTTTGAGTCCCTGAAAAGTGAAAAAATTCAACTGAGGCACAAAGAAGGAAAGAATGAAGGAAAGTTAGCCAAAATAAGTAGGGAGCTTATTTGGATAAAAATTTTGGCAACTCAAAGGGGTTATTTGCCTGCTAGATGAAGTGACCAATTGCCTGAAGCAATCCATTGGGAAATGGAGTCATCAACTTAACTGCTTGTTACTCTCAACTCATTAGAAAATATCTAAAATGAAGATTGTGAGAGTAGAACATTACTTTGATCTGGAACATGCCCTGCAAAATATGCATCCTCAAGGCAACAAAACTTGTGCCAAATCACTTAGGGAAATATAAAACTAAGCTACAACAAAATAATGTGCATAAGCACTTGGAGGAATAAAAATCTAAGCTAATATGTACAAAGTGAGAAGTTTTCCTTCTAGTAGCAATGCTTTAGATGTATTCCATTAACTGGAATCTATAGTTCTTCACCATCCAATGTAGACAATTGGAAGGCATTGTTGTTCTTGCATTTTGTGACCATGTAGGGGCCACTCCAAATGGCATCAAACTTTGAATGCCTTCCTGGCTTTGCTCGGTCTGCATCCCATTTCAATACTAGATCTCCAACTTGGAAGGTTCTAGCTTTAGCTTTCCTATCAAAGCTTCTCTTGATCAAAGCTTGGTCCTTCTCCATTGTTTGGGCTGCATGCTCTCTAATTTCTTGGAGTTCCATTATTTCTGCATATCTAACTTCCATGGGTTCAAACTCCAACAATTCCAATTGCTTCATTAGTTCTAATGTTGGTAACTCAAGTGACATGGGCAAGACTGCCTCTTTCCCATAAACAAGTTGTAATGGAGAGTTACCTGTGGATCTTTTGGGAGTTATCCTTTCAGCCCATAGATCTGATTTGAGCTTAGTGTGCCAAGTCCTTTGATTTTCATCAAGAGTCCTCTTGATGATCCTTAATAGATTCTTGTTGGTCGACACAACTTGGCCATTACCTTGAGGGTAATAGTTTGATGAAGTGCTCAAATAGATTCCATTTCTAACATCCCATTCAGTTACCTTTGATCCTATGAATGCCAACATATTATCTGATATTATAGTGGTAGGTGTACCAAATCTGGTTGTTATCCCCTCATAGAAGTCTAGAATGTTGGATTCATTTACCTCTTTGAGTGCCACCGCCTCAGTCCATTTGGTGAAGTAGTCTATTATTGTTAGAATCCACTTGTGTCCTTGGCTTGAGTTTGGGTTAATGAATCCAATAAAGTCCAAACCCCATTACATAAATGGTTGTTTAACTAAGATTGGGTGCAATGGAAGTGCGGCTAATATTTCTTTGCCTGTGAAGAATGCACAATTCTTACACCTCTTGATCTACGCATAACAATCACTAAACATTTTGGGCCAATAATAACCAGCCTTCATGATCTTGAGAGATGTCACTCTTGGAGAAAAATTTCCCACAGCTGATCCACCATGGAACTCTTCTAACATTCTCTCAATCTAATTTGTCTCAATGCACCTCAGCAACACTCCATTGATATCCTTTTTGAACAAGACACCATCAACAAGTGCATACGGAATAGGTTGCAATCTAAAGTGTCTTCTTTTGGATTTTTTCATCTCTGGAGCGTATAGGCATGTTTGTAAGAAGTGCATTATGTCTTGGGTCCAGCAAGGAGTGAGCATTCCACCATTTTCTTCTTGAACATCTCTTTGTTCTTGGCTGTCCTGCAACACCAAAACAACACTCTTCTCTTTGCTTGCTTCAATTGATTGGCTCAAGGCCAATTGCTCACACAATCCTTTTCCTCATACTAGCTTGGTAACTTTGATCTCGATGTCATACTCCATGACACAAGTAATCCACCTTTCACATTTTTCATTTAGATCTTTGTTGAGGAGGAATTCTTTAACTCCCACATGAGAAACCGACAATTGAACCTTGTTTTTGAAACTAGATGCTTAAATTTCTTCAAGCTCCTAATCATTACAGAACATGCTTCTCAATGAAGGAATACCTTACTTCATAGCCCTCCAAACTTAGGATAAAGAAGGAAATTGGCTGCTCTGCATTTTCTTCGTTCTACTCGTACTAAAATTGTAGAAATTGTATCATCACCTCCAAATGCATAAAGGATGATGAAGTCTTTGGAGAAATCAAGGGTTAATGAGAGTTGAGCTTGTGAGATAGCTTCTTTTACTACCTCAAAACTTACCTTACCTTTAGTTGTCCATTTGAATGCCATACTTTTCTTCAACATCATAGTTATTGGCTTGACAAGGGATGCAAAGTTTAGAACAAATATTCGAAAAAATTGATTCTTCCCAAGAAACTTTGAAGAGCCTTCTTATGCCTTGGCAATGGCAGTGCTCTTATTGCTTCAACCCTCTCTGGATCAATTGCTAACCCTTCTTTGGAAACAATGTGGCCTAGGAGCTTGCCTTCATGAGCTAGGAAAATGCATTTTTTGGGATTCAAGGATACCCCAAATCTTCTACATCTTTGGAACACTTGTCTCAAATGAAAGAGATGATCTACTACATTTTTAGAAAATACAATAATATCATCTAGGTATATTAGCACTATTTTTTTGATCAATCCCTTGAACTCCATATCCATTGCCCTTTGGAAAGTAGCTCTGACGTTAGATAACCCAAATGGCATTTTTCTATATGCATAAATTCCCCATTTGGTGGTGAAGGTTGTTTTGAAATGATCATCTTCTTTTACCATGATCTAATTATACCCTGAATAGCCATCTAGAAATGAAAACCTCTTAGAGCCAGCAACAACTTGCAAAATCTGCTCCATAAAAGGAAGTGGGTAGTGATCCTTGAGGGATGCTCTATTCAAATCTCTAAAGTCTACACACAACCTGATCTCTCCACTCTTCTTTCTAACTAAAACCAAGTTTGCAACCCAGCTTGAATACTTGATGGGGAATATGATACTTGCCTCTATTAATTTATTCAATTCCTTTTTCATGAGAGGCTCAATGTGTGGGTTGACCGGTCTCTGTTTTTTCCTGATGGGCTTGGCACTTGGATCTAGTTCAATTGTGTGTTGAGATAGCTTGGGATTGAAACCTCTCAAGTCTTCATAGCTCCAAGCAAATACATATGGGAACTCTTGGAAAAGTTTCATGAACTCATATCTTTCTTGCTCGGTTGCCACTTTACCAATTCAAAGTGACTTGCCCTCTCCAACTGAGATGGGTTCTGAATCCTCTCCCTTGATTTGGATGTTTGCTTTCTCCTTCCTAAATTGATCATTAGGATTAAAAATAGACTCTAAAGTCACAAGTCCCTTTGGCAGTTTATTGGTTCTCAGTTGTACCACTTGATCACCATATTGTTGTTCCAACTTTTCCTGATTTTTGGCTGAGAACTCAGCCTCTTCTTGCAAGAAATTGATAATTTTTGGTCACTCTCAAACACTTGCTAACTTTTGTCATTATCTGGCACTAATGGCCTCACAATCACATGGATGTTTGGCTGCATTTTATCTCTTTTGATACTCTCCACAACATCAAAAGTTGCTCCAACTGCTGCAAGCCTATCAGCAGCTTGGTTTTCTTTCCTAGGGACGGAGTTGATGCCAAAGCCCTCAAAATCATCAATGAGGTCCCACACCCTATTCTTATAACTCTTGAGTAGGTCATTCTTGGCAGCATGTTGTCCTTTAACTTGATTAACAATTAGCTCACTATCACCAAAGACTTGTAAGTTTTTGATACCTCTCTTTCTTGACAAATGCAATCCGTGTATCAAAGCCTCATATTCAGTGGTGTTGTTAGAACATGCAAACTGAAATCTAAAATCTGAATAATACTTAATTGCTTGAGGTGAAACAAGCATAGCTCCCCCTCCTACACCTTGTCTACTTCTTGATCCATCAAAGAACAGCTACCATACCTCATTGTCATCTTTATGGTCTGGCTTGGTGATGTTAGGAATAGGTTGATTTTCTTCATGCATGTAATAGAATCCTAGTTCAGATTCCTCTATTTCCTTGTAGGTATCAAAAGCATGTACCTTGCTTTCCCATTCATCAAGAGTCAAATCTGGGATGTTTTTAACTTCGTATCAATTTCATGTGTGCTTGGATAGTCCTCTTGATGCTTCAACACTGGGCATTGATTAGGCTTGGAGTATGAGGCTCAATGTGAAATTTTGCAATAGGTTTGGACCTGATTGTGGCCTTGGCTCCATACCTTGTCCTAAACAACATGTGTGACCAATCAGTAGATAAGTAGCCTCCAATTTTAGTCAGAAATCCTTGACAAACATATGGCAAAAAGTGGTGGAAAATCTATCACCGACACATCTTGTAAAACAATGACATTGGGGCATGCATGCAAGGTGAGGCTCAAATCATTAATTACACCAACTATGGCTACTTTTGTCTCATCTAATTGTACCACCCCTTGGATATGAATTCATATTGGAGGCCCAACTCGATCATCTATTTACTTGGGCATCACAAACTACTTGCCCTAGAATCAATCATAAAATTATGTACTAGTTTATCCCCAATGATCAATGAAACATAGAATGGAGGGGGCTTCAAAATTTTACCTTGCTGTCCTCCAAGCTTTCCCTCAGGATGAGTAGCATTTGTGAGTACTTTCTCTTGCATATGAGCTTGTTGATTTGAGGTTGATCAATTCTCCATGGCAGCTTTTAGTAGATCCCTTTGGCCTGGGATGGATAGTGACTCCCACATAGATATGTTCACATTTGTCTTCTTCATTTGTTCAATGATGCTAAATGGGGTTGAAACATCCATTTGTTGTCCTTTAATCTACACATTCTTCTCTTGTACATGGGCTGCAACAATTGGCATTTGAGCCGGTCTAGGAGGTGGTTTGGGTTGTCCTTGCACATTTGGAACTACATTTTGCTTGCCAACACCTTGTGGAGTGATGGAAGGTTGTGGATCACCTGGAGCTAATGACTTCCCTTCACCAATATTCCTCTTCTCTGGCCCTTGACCTTGATTGGATTCTTCTCATGAATCTTCAAACCTGGACTGCTGAAACCAGTTGATTCTATCCTTTTGGAGTTACCAGATGTGCAAATCAGGGCTCTTTTCAAGCAAGAAACTTACAACAAATACACATCAAATTTTTTTAATGAAGATGAAGACCTCTAAGGTCCCACTGGGTGTGCCAAAACTGTTAGTGCAAATGTACATCACCCCCTAAATGACCTTCAAATATGCAGTTCAGAATTGGGTCATTTGGTGTGATTGCACAACATTGTGTTTTCTCCAAGGTGTGGGACCTTGCAAGGTGAGAAAACTCTCCAGTTGAAGCTTGTTCTAACTCCTCTCGTTTAGGTGTATGCATGAATTCGCATAGGTTTAATACTAAATCCTACTCTAAATTCCTAGCAGACAGAGATAAAGGATGCCAAAAAAGGAAATAAAACTAAGTAAAAATGGTGATGCACCAAAGGAGTGATGAACTTCTAGCTTGCAAATAAACACAAATCATACAAATGTAACACCGAGCATGCACAAATTGTTAGAATGTAATGAAAGACCAGAAAACAATAAAAACACATGAGAGGATTGGGGGATCATTCACAAAACATGCATTACCATTTCCCAAATCTGATACAATGCATTACACTGGTAGAAAGGAAAAAATGTGTCACAAGTTCCATGGAAGGTTTGAAACTCCTCAAATTCACGTGCCAAGGGGAAGAGGGGAGTCTGCAAGAAACAAAACATTCAACCCTTTGAAAAACAACCCCTATAGCATATAAAACGAAGAAAATCGAGCGGAGATTGTAAGATTTCCAAAATCCGCATTCAACCACCGATAGGAGTATTAAATTTGATTACAAATTAATGGGCTCAATAAAAAACACAAATCCCCATGTATTTTGCTTCGCAGAGCAAGAAGAGAAGTCAAACTCCATTGATTTTGGTGGTTGGGAGCGTTCCTGTCTTTTTTCCTGTGCCAGAGGCATTTCTTCATTTTTCTCCCATGAAACTCTACCAAAAATCAAAATTGAATAGACTATTATGTAGATAATTTCATAAGATTTCCAATGACACTAGAATCAAGAAAAACCAAGCTCTGGTTCGAAAGATATGGCCCTTTGAGGATATAGGGCAAAAATGGGTTTGCAGGCCAAAATTTGAATTTTTTCCCCTTTTTTCAATTTTGGGAAAAAATCCCCAAAAAGCTCTGCCAGCCCGACCTCCGTTGACACGTGGCATGCTCTGGTTTCTCTGCGGGATCAAACAATCATTTTACCCTTGTTTTGAATTTGGAAAATTTTCTAAAATTACTTCGCGCCCTGCCACGATGGGACACGTGTCGCCACTTGGTTGTTCGGCGGGCTTTCGCTTCATTTTTTACCTTTGCGCTATTGACCACTTTGGAGAAAATTCCAAGATCCCTCCACCGCTCCGACCCCCACCTCCGACAGGACATGTGGCAGCATTTTATTGCTCGGCAGGCTTTCGCTGATTTTCCCCGACACCTTTGATCCCTTCGCCAAAACCCGAAGTTATCCCACCGCTCCGACATCCGGCTTGCCACGTGGCACCTTATCATCTCCTTACGGGCTTTTGGGCCAAAATCTTCCTTTTGCGCCAATCGACCAAAGCGTTAAAACTCTAACTTCCCTCGACTCCTGCTGCTCCGCCATGACACATGTCATCATCCTATTGGTCAGGGCCTCCCCAAGGAAATTTTCCCCAAAAATCCGTCGAGCCATAACTTGTGAAATATAAGGAGTTAGGAGGAAAAATTACCTTTCTCGGAAAGGTGAGAAAATTATCTATCCGATAAAGCCATACCTGTAAACTTTGAGTCCCCGAAAAGTGAAAAATTTCAACCGAGGCACAAAGAAGGAAAGAATGAAGGAAAGTTAGCCAAAATAAGCAGGGGCTTATTTGGATAATAGTTTGTAGATCCTATTTACACCTACAATGATCATATCTAGCCTTTAAAAAATTATACAATCTTTTAAGCAAGACATTATCAGTCAGATAGGGTTGAGAGATGTACTTGCACATTCTGGAATCTGATGAATTCATCATTTCTTACATTCAAAAATAAATTGGGGACTGCATTCCGTTGAAACATAATGTAGATAGTACCATTTACGCTATCAATTTTAGAAACACGAACATTATGCTTTAAATTTGATATTTAATGACTCAAACTAAAGTATTTGGCACCAGTGTAAAAATTGGATAGCGAGAATCAAATTTAATTGGGGAAAACTGAGACAAACCTTAATAGAGGGTCTCAACACGAAGGTGTAGGTTTAAACAATACCTTTCAAGGTTCATTGAGACCGATAAATCAATTGTCAAATTTATAACATGTTTTTCTCTCATGGATCTTAAGGGAATATGCCCAAACGATGTTGGTAGAAAGTGCTAGGATCATTGGGAACTAAAATGAAGACTCACTTGATGTTTACCAACCCACCGCAATGTGTGGGCACAATCTG